>CM075291.1:325923-716445 GCA_037672795.1 Lagerstroemia speciosa | reverse complement strand
TTTTTATTATTTCCTTTACAATTGTTAAATTTTGATGTTGATTTCATTTAGAATTACATGGTATGCCAAATCAGCATTTATGCATGGTTGCATCTGCATCGGATTGCCACGTCAGCAATATTTAACAGCATCAAGCAAGAATTGACAGAATGTACCATTAAAAAATGGTTTTGAAAGGAAATGTACCAAAGTGAAACAAAAAAAAGTTAATATATCAACATGAAACATTTCTAAAAGAAAATATATCACCCGCATAATTTAACAATGAGTTTTTACACGGAAAACACTCATGTTGAGAATTACAAAGCCACAAAATTGCTAGTTTCATCAATGGAAAATAATTTTCCAAATTTATTATGGTCAAGTTGCCCACTTTCAAAGACCATAACTTTCAAACCGTATAATTTTCGATGATCTTTGTCACTGAAAACCTCTCATGTAGTACTATTGAAATCATATAGTATTTGAATTTGACAGGTTCAAATCATGGCAGATAATAGAGTCACATATTCGAAATTTTCACAAATGACAATTTCAAGAAAATTGGAAATTGGGTTCATTATTGAATTTCAATTCTCATGAAATTCGAAAGGCATAACAAATACTTGGGAAACAACACATATGAATGCTCTTATACCAGTGTTAGATAATATAACTCAGTTCGGGTCAAATAAAGCTTACCAAAATCGAATGTGAGAAATAACGAAAGTCGTCCCTAGGATGTGTTGATCACAGAGCCTTTGAACATCACGAGTCGGAGTGCAATCACAAATCAAAAAGTACCCACTTCTCCACAACTCAAATGCCTTCTTCACGAACCGCTTGAGGAATTCTCTCCTTGCCCACTTCTCCCGGTCTGAATGTGTATGCACACTTAGGTGCTCTTCACTTGTGTATGAAGAGTGATGGGGAGCCTCTATTTATAGACTCAACCCATAGGGGAGGTTACAAGCATTCAATTCCATTGTAACTCATGTAATAATTCTCATCATAAATCACCACAATTCAATGTGTGATTGATTTATGGGGAGGTTACAAATGGGAGAAAAGGCTTTGACCATTCTTGGACCGGGTTTTGGCTCAGGTTCCAATTTGGAAAGGAAGGTTGCCATCACTGATCACCGCCCTCCCCACGAAGTTAGTCACACCCTGATTATGAGATCCTTGATTATTCTGTTCTTAATTTTTTATGAGTATTAGTTCTCATGTAAAATGTTGAAAGTGTGTTTCTTGGGTGGTGGTTTGAGGGGCTTGTTTTTTATATTACTGCCAAGCAGAAAAAAGTTGTCTTTCTCCATGAAGATAAGTTATTTTCCTAGTAATTTGTTTATCAAACAGTAACATAGAAACAGGTAGTAAAGGAGTTAATCGGAAGGAAGAGCTTGGATAATAAGATAAAAAAAAAGGGTAATTTCTATTACTGCTATAAATTATTGTATAATATATACTATTTTAACTTATTATTATTATTAAATAAATATGCAGTTGAACCGGTTGAACTTGGGGTTCGAGCCATGAACGCATGAAATTGTACCTATTAAATAGTTTGGTTCGGGCCTTTGAGTTTTTTTGTTGGAGGCTTTCTACAGATTAATTTTTTTTATAACGAAGAGTTCATTCTTCTCAGGCTCCTGAACACTCCATAAACCAATGGATTCATTTCATATGTAAAATACATCTGTGAGTGGACCTTATCAAGGGCTACTTTGAACTAACCCTTGGTGGTGAATTAATTTTCACATCCCTCAAAAAAATCTGGAAATTAATCCTACTTCAAAAGTTCTAGGCTTATAATGGCCGGGTTTTTCAATTTTCAATTTTTACTAACATCTCTACTTGTACTATGTTAGTGTATGTGAAAATCCAAACTCGCTATTGGTATTGTCCGCTTTAGGTCGATGCTGGTGGATTTAAAATGCGCAATAAATTCTAAGACATGTTCGCTTGTGCACCGTTTCTCATCTTTTATAAGTATTTTTAGAAGTTTTAACCTTCACTTAATATATCTCCATTACTTTGAAGAAGAACTTGGGAGTTTTGATCTCTTTTTTGAAGATCCAAAAATACCCTTCAATACTTTCTATATGATTTAATTTATGTGCTGGATTTTCAAGATATTTAATGGAAAATAACATATCACTAAGGACTATATTGTCTTTTTACAAGAACTATCGTTACAATCAATTAGTAATTACTGGATGCTAATTTCCCTTTTGATGGAATCAAATCTTCACAAATGCAATAAAACACGATTACGCAACATGAGATGAGGTCTCATATTAATAAGCCAATAATCTTCTTGGGAAGTATATCGTATTGCCTTCACCAAAAATTGCTAAAAGAACAGTCATTATGTAAGTATTTCATTTTCCGAATCATCAGAAGACTAAAAGATTGGAATTAAAAATATGCATGCTAAAGATACACCTTCAACACTGTTAACATACGCATGAAATTAAGTTGAAGAATTGCATATAATAGAGTTAACTCTGAACGAGCTGCATATCTCAATGCTATGGTTTGCACGATCATATAAGTTAAAATTGGTAAAAGTTTGAACTTCGCAACGATGCCCTCAAAGAGCATACTGAGTAAGAATTCAAGAAATGTCTCTGAACATTCTCAACAAAACGAGCCAGCGGATCCGGGAATCACTCAGTGATTTTCAGCCAGCCGTGGATAACTATCGCAGAACGTTGAAAATATTTAAGTGCCTTAAGCAGAAGTGCAGACCAGTAACCAGAGCATAAGTGAAGGCAAATCAGATCGGTGAATCAGAAATCCCACGATGCGGTCGTGAATTTTAGGACCTGCAATCATTGAGGGTGCTATCACTTTACATCAGAGTATAAATCAACCTATAATGAAGGCAGACATACATAAAAATTACAGATGAGCAAATACAGTACAGAAGGCGATCGGTGAATCCGTGAAGCTCAGTTTAATTTAGACTCGCCAAAATCCAGCATCAACCTACATGAACCTCAAATTCTGACTTCGGAAGTCAGACGAGAATAGACGTGGAGGATGGCGAGGTCCGTGAAGCTTTGGAGGAAGAAGATCACGGAGCTCGGGGAACGGTGAACTGGAGGGTATATTATCGACTTCGAGGATAATAAGAGAAGAGGCGTGAATCACGTAGTTGGACATGCCGGAGAAGAAGCGAAATCGCCGGCAGGGTGGCGAGAATGCGGACAAGTTTATTGGTGAAAATGGCAAGTTGGACTAGCGGAGGACGGCGAGGGGAGAGCTTCTAATCCGAGTCAGCCTCTTCACCGGTTCAGTTTTCGCAGGGAAAAAAAGAAAGGAAACTAAAAATCAAAAATAAAAGGAAAAACAGTAAGAAAAATAAGATTCCGTGTGTCCTATTCCTCGCCAGCTTAGCAAGTGCATCTTCATTTAATGGGGGATGCCAAGTGCCAATAAGGTATGGGGACACCAAGGGGGTTGGGCTGAGTGGTAAGTAGTTCGGTGCCGCTTAAGGAAGTCTCGAGTTCGAGACCTCACGTACGCAGACACCCCCCTTGGGAGCCTCACCCGCCATTGCCAGGCGTGCGACCCAGGGCGACCAACGGATTAGTCAAGTATGGTTGGCTGAAAGATACCATCTCACCGCTGGTGGGGCCTGCTTGGATACCGTGACTGGCGACCAAAAAAAAAATAAATAAGGTATGGGGACAGGGTACGGACAGACTGAGCCAACCCCACGTTGCGGACCGTGAGACTCCCCGATTTGACGGTCCAGATCGCATTTAATGGCCCCCGCTAGATGAGATCAGGGTCGTCGGATTTCCGACGTCGCGTGCGCTGCCATGTGATTGGGCCCACGTGCGCTGCTGTCGATGGGCCAGACATTTGTTTATGATATGGGCTGATTAACCGGTTCGGTTGGTGTAGAATAATTCCGGTCCGCTTCTGGTTTCTTTCCCCATTATTGGTCCATATGTTTGCTTCTAATGTCAACCGTCCGGTACCTGGAAATCCGATGGCCATCAACTAATTCAATGAGTAAATCGTATTTTTTGGGTTTACCTCGGTGGTGTCTCAGGACGGCTCTATTGCAGAGGATCAACTTCCCGTACCACTAGACCCACCTCGAGATCTTGCGGTACTCGTCAATTAGTAAGTGGGTTCGGTCCGCTGAGACATGTCTCAAGACTGCACACGTATGTGTGCCTAATTCTAGTTTTGAGACATGGACCCACTGACTTTCAGGGCAGCCTTGTGATGTTTCTCATCGATCAAGAGGACATTTATACATCATTTTGATCACTTGAACCCCATATGAGATCGAGAGCTATCTTGACACCCACTTCAACTTCTAGAAATTGAATGCCCATGTCAACAGCGATCTTCAACCCATCTCGGATTGCCCATATTTCTACCATAATGCTGTCAGCTTAACCCAAGAATCTCATAAATCCCCCGATTTAGTTTCTATTAGAGTCCCAAAGGACTCTTCCAGCTCCTGCTTGACTGGGGTTACCTGCCACTGAATCATCGAATTGTCAAAATTCAATTTGAACCAACCCTTATTAGGCGAGTACCATTGAACTATTTTACATCATTATTCATATTCTTATGTAAAATTACATATTTTTCTCTTCCAAAGATGTTAAAAAAGTTATTAAAAAAAGGGATTCTTCATTCTCTTCTCTATTTATCTTGAGAAAAAAGCATGAGTAGTACGAAAAATTTGACTAATATTATCTAGTATAAAATCTTTAAAATATTATAAAATGGTACAAATATTTGAAAAGTTGATACCAATAATACAAATCATTAATTATTTGTTAACGCCATTAACTGCTACTGACTTGGCGCCTACTTGGCTCCTATATGGACGCTAACTTGAAAAATTGAATGACAGCACAATAAAAACTTTGAAAAAAGTATTAATAGTACAAAAAGTATGACTAATGTTACAATATGAAACAAATTTTTAAAATATTATAGTATAGTACAAATTTTTTATATTTTTATTATTCATTTATTTTTAGAAAATAAAATCTTGAATCCATCTATCTCCGTTTTCCCCTCCCACACTTTTATATGTCATAATCATCACTAATTTACTTTGTAGCACTCTTCTTCATCTTAAGATGCCAGTAGAGAGATTAAGACCATCATGGTAAATACTTGTAAACACCACATAATCACAGATAAGGGGAGATGAGTTACTTACATTAACGTCCTCTCAATATTTAAGTTAGAAATTATTGTATACAACCTATCAGGTGACATAAACTAACTATCATGTGTTGTTTTTATCATTAGAACTTGAAAATTTTAATCTCCATTGTAGACAATTTTTTATTAGGTTTTTTAGTTTATTGATATATGTATTTTACAGATCATCCAAAATGATAAATTATTGATGATAACCACTCCAATAATGATTTTTATATTTATGATCCTAAATATCATATTGATGACGGTGACAATTATGTTAGTGATAATATGCCATTGAAAACTTTAAAATTTCCAACAAAATAAAATAATAATATAACATTAATTGCTTTGTACAATTTTATAATATTTAAAGATATTGGATCATATTATAACATTATAAAATTTTTTGTATTATTGTGCCGTTTTCCCTAGATTTTTATTATTATATCATTCAATTTTTGAGTCAACAGCCATGTAGACGCCACGTCTGCAACCATGTAACCGTCACATCAACAATGACCTAATGATGTTAGTAGTTAATTAATGATTTGTATAATCGATATTAACTTTTCAAAAATTTTATATTATTCTATAACATTTTAAAGATTTTGTACTATATTACAATACTAGTCAAACTTTTTATACCACTAGTACTTTTTCCCCTTATTTGAAAACCTAGGCCAAAAAATCACAATCAAAATGATCAGTTTTCATAATACCTAAATGGTTATTAATATGACTTTTTACTATAGAAAAAAGATCGATCATAAAAGGTTGAACCCAGATAATTTTCACAAAAAACTTCCTGACCTAACCCTTCACACATCTACTCATAAAAAAGGTTGTTTTATGCTTGTCATCAGTGTGCGTTCTAGTGCTGTGGCATCTGGATCAAAGATCGATTTTAGAAAAAGGTTATGCCCCATGTAGTTCATCCAATAATTCCACGGTGATAGGAATAGGCTACTTATCTTTCATGGTTCTTTCGTTAAGAGCTTGAAAGTTGATACACATCTTCCAGGATGCATCTTTCTTATTCACTAGGATCACTGGAAACGAGCAAGGACTCTGGCCGTGTAGAATAATCCCTGCATCAAGCATTTTTCGCATCATTTTTTCAAAGATCGTCTTCTGGATAGAGGAATGTCTGCAGGGTCATAAAATAATGGGTGCCGCATTCCCAAGCAGAGGAATCCTATGATCATGGGACCTCGCAGGAGGCAAGCCTTGTGGTTCCTCAAATAAAACATCGGAAAACTCTTGCGATAAGGCTACCACCACCCTGAGCAATGCGTGAATGGATAATTCAGCATTCCCTTCTTGCTGATCCTCTCCATCCAGCTTCTAAGCCCTCCACCTCTTCTTCCTCCATTTCCATTTGATGGATTTCCAACACATGTACATCACATAATAGAAATTCACATTCACACGTAAAACAATAAAATAGTGAGGAGAGTTGTCAGTATAACTTTTCTCGTGTTAACCCAAAATTCCCGGGATCGATGTGTAAAATCGAATCGCGTACCTATCGCACCCCGAAATTGAGAGTTTCTGTAGGTTGTCTTGTTACGTCATGGTCATTGATAAATATGAAAAAGGCTTGCCATTAATCATTTAAGGAACTAGTTCTAATAGATCATAACACTAACCTACTAATCTCAAACCAAAGTTTGGATTCAAGGGGCTTGCAAGCCAGCCGACACGCCCTAAATTAGCACCCTAATGTTTCTAAACTTGCCTTATTTTATTAAATCCAATGCTTAATAGTAGGCCTGAAATCAAGATCAATAATCGAGATTGCATACTCAAGTATGATACTACCCGTCCTAGCCTAAATGTAGAAAATTAAAGAGTTCCAATATATGTTAATTACAAGCAATCATTATCTCTCTTAGAAAAGATGTAATTAAATCACATGTCAATCATCAAGAAAGTACTAGACAATTTATCCACAAGCAAAGTCAAAAATTGATCTCAAACCCAAAATCAGAGACAAAAGAACAGTCAGAAACGAGTGTGACAGAACCATCGGGATGCATCTACAATTAATAAGCCTAAACCCAAAGCTCTGATGTTAAAACACCCTGAATGCCCACATAGAATAGTCACAAATGCAACAACGGATTTTGGGCGCTCAAAACTCAAGTCTAACAACCTAATCATGACAGTAGACAAGCACTAAGCAACAGAGAAATATAACAATTTTTTACCACCATGAAACACGAAACTTAAAGGCTAAAAACACCTTAGAAACTAGTGCAAGAGGACCAAAAATGCAGCAGTGAATGGCACCCCTAAAACTCAAAATTAGAAGCCTAAAAGTGGTAAGAAACAAGCACTAAACAATGGTCAAATTGCAGCAACTTTGGACAGGCATGAAACACGAAGCTTAAAGGCTAAAAGAAAGCTCAAAAACTACTGCAAAAGCACCAAAATGCAGCAGTGAATGGCAAGCCTAAAACTCGAAATTAGAAGCCTAAAAGTGGCAGGAAACAAGCACTAAACAATGGTCAAATTGCAACAACTTTGGACAGCCATGAAACACGAAACTTGAAGGCTAAAACAAAGCTTAAAAACTAGTGCAAAAGCAACAAAAACTGCAGCAGTGAATGGGAAGCCTGAAACTCGAAGTTAGAAGCCCAAAAGTGGTAGAAAACAAGCACTAAACAATGGTTAAATTGCAGCAACTTTGGACAACCATGAAACTCGAAACTTAGAACCCAAACATCTTAAAAACCAGTATTGAAACACCAAAAATGCAGCAGCAAATGACAAAGTAAGCTAAGGCTCTGATCTCCCCGAAAATGGTATGGAAAAGGAGAGAAATCGTCGGCCAAAGAGCTGCTGCAACCATAGACAGCATGCAGCCCATTTTCCTTGAAAATGCCATGAAAATCTAGGGAAAATGACCAGCAAAGAGTTGCTGCAAAATCTAGTAAACATGGGCTTCATTCCCTCTGAAAATGTATCAAAACAAGGAAAAACAGGAAGCAAGGAACAAGCAGCAGCAGCCCAATTCTATGCCAAAAAAGCCATTGTAAAGAGGGAAAGACACAGAGCAAGGGGCTGCTGCAATGACTGGTATTAAGCAGCCCTATGCCCCTCGAAATTGCATCAAAAACATGGGAAATCATCGAGCAGATATCCAGCAGCAGCTATAGACACTAATCAGCCTCATTTTTATCAAAAAATACCATGAAGATAAAGGAGAAAGATGCAGCAAACTGCAGCAGCACAGATCTGTAGATTAAGGCTCTAATCTCCCCAAAACCAATATCAAAAATGGGAGAAATGAAGAAGCAAGGAGCTGCAGCAACTATGGACTCTAAGCAGCCTTAACTTTATCAGGAATGGTGTTGAAGCCTAGAGGCAATAACGAGCAAAGAGCGGCCTCATCAACAGGCAATCGACAGCCCTATTCCCCATCGAAAATGGCATTGAAATCATGAAAAGTCATTGAGAAAGGATCAGCCGCAATTACAAAAAAACAACTGCTCTATTCCCATTGAAATTGTGAGAAATCATCGAGCAAAAACCAGCTGCGACAACAGACACTTAACGGCCTTGTTTCCATCAAAATGTTATTGAAATCAAAGGAAAATGCCGAGCAACTGGTTGCTGCAACACCAGATAATGAAGAGCTATATTCTCATTGGAATACGAAATCCGGATCATGAGAAATCATAGAGCAATGGCCAGCAGCAACAATGGAAACTTATCAGCCATGTTTCATATCAAAAACCATCCTTAAAATGAAGGAAAAACACAACAAAGAGATGCTGCGACAATGGACAATAGATAGTTCTATTCTCATAGGAGTACGGAATTGAGATCATGAGAAATCATTGAGCAATGGCTACAGCAACCATAGACCCTAAACAGCCATGTTTCCCATTAAAATTCCCATGGAAATCAATGAAAAGATGCAGCAAGGAGCGGCATCATTAACAAACGGTAAACACCTGTATTCCTTTAGAAAATGCCATCGGAATCATGGAAAATAATCGCAACTACAGAAACAGAACAGCCCCATTTATATAGAAAATGTCATCGAAATCATCGAAAATAATTGCATAGGGATCAGCTGCAACTTCAGGAATAAAACAGCCCCATTCATAATTGATTCCAGGAGATTAAGCAGCAAAGAAGTAGTATTCGACAGTAGCAACAAAACCACACCATTGGGATTTCAATCAACAGCAGCAAATAATCGACTCTAGTCATCAAACCAATGCATGAATTAGTGACTTATATCATAGGAAGAAAGATGACAGTAGCAGACAGAATAGCACAATGAACTCAAGCACCATCAATGGAATCAGGAACAGCATCAACCGCAAGACAGTCAGCCTCAAAGGAGCCAAACACATCCATGACAGCAAGCATTCAAGGCAGCCAAGATCGAGTGATGCAACAACGATAATAATGGGTGAGCTTCAATCGGAGACAAGGGCTGCTTAAGTACTGGCCGAAGGCGAGAATGTTACTCGGTCTTGATAGGCAGCGAGTGGCCTGTTGGTAGGGATGGCGAACTCAGGATCATATTCTCGGCTTGGGAAAAGGCAGTTCGAGTCGCTACTAGTGGCGGCCGGAAACATGGTCAAGCAGCTCGGATTTGGGTCGAGCAAGGAACTGCTCGGGTTGATGGCATCTCTATGAAAAAAGGGGTCAGTGGCGTCCCTGGGCAGGGGAGGCTCGGTGGAGGAGGCAGCTGGCTCGGTGAAGCTATGGCTGGTCCGGGAAGAATCGATGAACCTGACAGGAAGCGCGACGAAGTGGCGAAGGACGACGGGGTTCGGCGTTGACCTGAGCTAGGGAATGGTTCGGAGATGGCATGCCCCCGGTGGGGGTGCTCAGTGTTGGATCGGGGTTGGATTGGGGCTGGCCGGAGCTGGGAGTGGTGAATGAAGAATCGATCGTCCTCGAGGAGCCCAGGTTCGGGGACCACCGAGAGCTCTCATGGCAGAAGCTCGAGCCGAGGATGGTCTCTGGTCGCGATTGAACGATCGACCCCCAACTGATGGAGCTGTGAGCGTCGGTTTAAAGGGAAGTGGGAAGCTAGAGCAGGAGATAGGCCGGCGGGAGACACGCTTGTCTGGCGGGGGAAGCGACTAAGGAACCGGCGGTAGGAGACTGGAGTTTGGAGCAGCGACGGAGGTGGCGACGCAGTGCTTCCACCGAAGAACAGTGGAGTTACGCCCCGGGAAGAACGGTGGACCGCCGTTCTTTTCCACTTCATTTCATTTTTCTTTATTTATTTTATTTGTTTTTTCATTTCTCATATCTACTTTTTGTATTTCCATTTTCCTTCTTGTCTTTTTTTTTTTTTTTTGATAAAACTGCAAATGATAAAGTAGGAAAATACGAAATGGTTTGGGTCAAAATAGGATGACATTTCAAATTGAAATTCAGGATCCCGGATTTCTCTTTTTGATGAAATAAAATTTGATCTAATTTTACTATATTTGAGGAGTTAAATTCAATCTCCATCGTCACCATTGTCTATTTTGACGAGCTTATCAATTTTTTAAAATCAAAATTCGAGATTTTTCCAGCCAAAATAAAATTTCTACGGCACTAAACACCTGCACGAGCACGATCGCACTGGCGATGCATATCACTGCATGTCAAGCGAGAGACACAAGCATTTATTTCATCACTCGTGAGAGTCCTGGAAGCCTTGGAAGAAGGAGGTTGGCTGGTTCTGAGTAAATAGAACTGCATTAACTGGTTAGGGCAGTAGTCCTAGGGCCAAAGATGTCATTTGCTTTGTCCCGTTCCTTCTTGAACCATGCTGCAACGAGAACCTAGATCCAACATTTGTGTCTTATCAGAGAGTATCGAAGAGCTAGCTCAGGCTGTGGTGGTGGTCCTCTTGTAACTGAGCAAGCACATGAGCATCGTGAAGTAATTCGGGTCGGTTGAAGCATCTGTACCATGCACTGAATTTCCCTTTTCTAATTAATCTCCGACAAACATTATTCCCACAGCCACTTTTTCTCACGTAACTAACTCCACCTTATTAAACAAGAAATCAAACTCGTGGATGTACACTTGCAAAACTCCTATTTCACTTAGATTCCCGAGGGCAGGATATAAGCTCGATTTACTGAATCGTGCCATTATATCATTATCATCAACATATCAAGCCAACGAGGAAGTCTTGTATATCTCTGATTCATTAACAATTAAAAAAAATCCTTCTACTTGAAAACATTTTCCTCTACTTTAGGAGAAAGTCTTGTATATAATGAGAACACCCCTTCGAGTTATTTGGTGGTGCCGTAGACTAAAAGAAAGTAGTCATATATTTAGGAAAATTTAGATGATAAAATATAAATTTAAATATTGTTTAAAAAATAAAAATGTCTAAAAACATAAATAAATCCGTTAGAAACCTAACGAGAAGGGTTAAAAGGTTGTCAATCCTTATACAATGCGAGTTTTTTTTTTTTGTTTCCTAGGTTTTGTTTTGGTCTTTAGGGATTTGTATTTTTCTTAAAAATATTTAAATTTACATTTTATCTTCTAAATTCTCTCTAAAAAATCTACTGATGTGATTAATTTTTATTGACTTGTGATACCACCAAATATTACTATCATAATATCTGCGGCATACAAGATTTTATCCTATTTTATAGGATTTTAAAAAAGATTCGATATTTAGTCTCTCTCTTCTTGGATTGTATCTCGACTTAGATGTCATTTATAGGAGCCACCGCCCAACAGAGTTCAATGTTGCTGAATAAGTGAAAGGTTTCAGAGGACGAAGGGAAAAAGAGAGGGATGGGGAGTGAGACAAGAAGATTAGTGGGATTAGTGGGACAGTGGACGTTGATAATGTCTGAGACAGAGCAGTGACATGGGCGGCCGCGGTTGGGGATATTTTTCATTTTTTGTTTCTTCCTTTTACAGGAGGGAGAGGAAATAGGCATTTGCAACTTTATGTTGGGAGGGTCGACGGAAATTTTTGTAGGGATCCTGGTCCGATCGCATACTAGTCTCGATGTGCGCTTTGACTGGCTAGAGAATACTGCATAGTACAGATAAAAAAAAAAAGATATCAAACAACAAAATGGAAGGCAGTGTAGAAATGACAACAGCATGATTCATGTTGCAGTTACTACAAGAATGGTAATCGTAATCCCCGATGTAAGATTGTGCGTGGCATCTGAATTTTTTTGACAAATGATAAAACCGTCTCCACGCTGTAGTAAAATTATATTACCTACACTTCTTTTTTGGTTTGCACCATACAATATCCCAGGCTAGTCGAATCACACATCGAAACTAATATGCAGTCGGGCCGGGATCCCTTTGGAAAAATTTCCTCAACCCTCCAAACTTGAAATTCAATCATGGAATCACCCATTTAAAAATTTAGTGAGGAAATTATAAGGCCAATCCCAGGTTGGTGTATTACGTACAATTCACCGCCTTATAAAAAAGAAAATGTATAAAAATGTAACCTATTATACTTGCAAACAATGAAAGCAACTATTGAATATTAAAATATTGTAGTCCGTATGTTCAAAATAAGGTGTTCTTAAAGATTTCCAATTCAAGTCTTATAAATGAAGATCATGTATCGTAACTTAATCATCTAGTGGACTTACAGACTCGACCGGATTAGTCAGAATCTTTTAGACTTTTAAATATTAGTGGCACAAACCGAAAATAAGGTTCACACGTAGTGGATGGAAACGAAATTTACAAAGGAACGGACAAAATTTTTATCTAAAATAAATAAAACAGTGTATATAAGCTCAGATATGAAAGTTTCGTGGGGTCATATGATCAAGTGTGCTGGTGAATGAAAGGCTCTGGAAGTGAGGTTGAGTAATCTTTTTCTTTAAATGGAAGAATGAGGTTGAGTAATCGGTTAGAGGAAAGGGACTAAACCTAATGTTGTCAAATACAAGCGAAAAGATGATAGTTTTGTTCCTGATAGGTGTTTAGAATTTTAACCGATCTTACCTAATTTAAGCTTATGCGGAATTGACTTATAAAACGATAAAATTCTTGCAATCGTAAATTTTCTCTATTTATAATATTCGAATTATAAACTTACTTAAGGAGAATATACATTGAATCATGTTAACCAATTTATATTGATTAGAGGTGCTTTTTCTATCACATATTATTGAAAAATCTAATTAGTACTAATTAATTTAAATTTGAGTCAAGTCGATTATTAAGAGAATAAAATTCTCCTAATTCAATAAACTTTTTATACAATACTTAAATGTGAGGTCAATATCTCACGCGAAAAAAATATACTGCATCACCTCGAGTAAGTCATTTCGAGAGAAAAATATAACAATTTCACCATTGCCACTTTGAGCGTACCATTTAGTTTTTTGTTATAGTGCTGATGTCATGTGCCTTTTAATATCTCAAAAATTTTAAATAATTGAAAATAAGTATAAATCACCAATTAATATTTAACTAATTAACTTAATGTTGGACCCAGCCAGCCGCCCGCCTGATACGTTTGACCGAGACCTCGGTCGGTTTGCTTAACCCAATTCACCAGGGCCCCCCTCTGACCCCACGCACGCCATCTCTCTCTCTCTCTCTACTCCAGGAAGCTGCTGAGCTGGCGGGACTAAGCATTCATACGACTTCATTCTCCAAAAGTCCAAAAGGCGATTTCCCATTTTGAATTTTCAAAAAAAAAAAAAAGAGGGTCTCTCTCTCCTCCCGGCTGACGAACGGACACAACACTGCTGCCATTTATTCAAAAGCCTAAAACCTTTTAAGAGGAAACTAACGCGTCTCTTGTTTAGCAACCCAACTTAGTCTTTCCTCTGTCGCTCTCTCTAGAAGCTCTCTTTCAGCCGATCACGCCGCTGCTGTGTCCGAGTCTCAGTTGACGGCCATCCGCATCAGAAATCGACCGAGCTCGGCCTCTGCTCCTCGGAGATGACGACCATGGAGAGCCTGATCGGGCTGGTCAACCGGATCCAGAGAGCCTGCACGGTGCTTGGAGACTATGGCGGCGGTGACAACACTTTCTCCTCTCTGTGGGAGGCGCTCCCTTCTGTTGCTGTTGTCGGTGGACAGGTCCTCTCTCTCTCTCTCGCCTGTCAATCGTCTCCCTTCTTTTTGGCTGAGGGATTCGAGGACAAACTACTCATGTTTCCGTTGAGCAGTTTTGATTAGAAGAGTAACCTTAATTTTAGGTCATTTATGAATTAGGCTTGTCGATCCTGCATCGTTAGTTCCGGTACTGATGATTCTAGGTGTTATCGTGTATCTGTAACTCCAGTAGAAATTCAAATGTTTGTCGTCTTTGTACTTCTATGTTTAAGTTGCCTCTATCTAGACCTAAATAATAAATACTTCACTGAGTAATCCGCTCTTTATCTGCAGTTTTTTTTTCGCTTGTATCTTTATGCTTATAAGTTATATATACATATATGGAGCACAAAAACATAAATACATGTGATCTACTTAGAGAGAAACTAGGCTCTTACCGTGGATGTTCTAACTATTTATACTTTTTTGTACGGAAACAGAGCTCAGGGAAATCTTCAGTGCTGGAGAGCATTGTAGGAAGAGACTTTCTCCCCAGAGGATCAGGTTGGTTTTGAGTTCTCCAGTTCTTAGTATCTTCTGAATGCTAAAATTGTGTTTACTTGTTTTATTGGGCTTGAGTTAATGTTTGATACATGAGTACAGGTATTGTAACAAGGAGGCCGTTGGTTCTACAGCTTCACAAAACTGATGAGGGATCACAGGAATATGCCGAGTTTCTGCACCTGCCCAGAAGAAAATTTACTGATTTTTGTATGCACTCTCCCTCTGTTGCTATGCAGCTGCAATGTTTATTGTGAATTGACCAATGCCTTTTCATTCCATATCGTGCCGTCTTATTAAAAATTGTGGAGTATCATTTTTAAAGCTAAGTCAGAAGAGTAGATCTTGACGAACTCGTTGAATGTGAACTCAGAAATGAACACTTTTGTTGCTCAGGGACTGGCTTTACATTTTAATTTCTTAGTGCATTTCTGATAAACAGGGAGTAACTTTATGGTGATGATGGTAATCAGATGTATTTGAATTTTTGAGTATTCTGTAAAACAGCAGAAGATCTGAAGATATGTGTATATATGTTGCTGAGGGTAGTTACTGCATCTAGCATAAGAAATCTACTTAGCAAACTAATTTATTATGCTTATTGTACTAGTCTTAAGTGAATGGGTCTTTTAGGAGCATATAAAAATTAGGCCTTTTCCTTGAATTCTAGCTGGCTTTAATTCATTTAACAGGTGTATATTGTATATATAAAATATATATTTCTGTTTCTGTCTTATACTTGACAAAGCTCACCATGACAAGTGGTAAACTAAATAGTATGTAGTTGCCTGAAACAAAGAATTGGCAGGATTTCTAATTTTTAATGGTGTTGAGTAGAGCTCATCCTCAACTGCCTTTTTAGCCTTCTCATGGTTTGTGTAAGACACTGGAATTTTTAGATGCTTTCTTGGAAACAGCAAAAATATTTTGTAGTCTTTGTTGCTTTCCTGGATCAGCATTATTTTTATGTCAATTGCAAAATGTTGCAATCTGCTTCTGACATTTATCAAGTGATTGAGGCTTATGGAAGTCTTCCAACACTGGATATATGATTATAATATTAGCAGCGCAGTGATTTCCATGTTAGATTACTTTATCAGACTACTGATCTTCTATCCAACTGTCATTTCAGCTCTTGTTCGCAAGGAAATTCAGGATGAAACTGATAGGATTACTGGAAAAACAAAACAGATATCACCTGTTCCTATTCATCTGAGCATTTATTCTCCTAATGGTACATCCTGAAATCCGAATATACAGATAGCATTAACCCTTATATGCATGCAGCAGTAGCTATCACTGTATGATGCTAATGTTGTGTACTGCATAATGACTGTCTCTTTGACCTTTCAGTTGTCAACTTGACCTTGATCGACTTGCCTGGTTTGACAAAAGTTGCTGTTGGTATGAACCTCTTAGCTTTAAACTTATTTTTGATAAGATACATATTTATATTCTGACTGACTGAGAGTATGTTGATTTCAGAGGGACAGCCTGAAAGCATTGTTCAGGATATCGAAATGATGGTCAGATCATATGTTGAGAAGGTAACTGTGCCAGTAAACACTTAGTCTCTGTGGTTATTGGTGAAGTGAAGTGTTGCTTTAAATCTCTCTGGAAAAACCTTAAGTGTATTGAGTATTTCTCATTATTATCTCTTGTGAAACACTGCCCTCAAACAATTGGAGGATAGCCTTTTCAAGAATATGTTGGCCGTTGAGTTTCATCTTATGTTTTAGCAGAGTTAGTAGGTAGTAGCTGCAGATATTTCTTATATTCTGCCTCATCCTTCTATGAACTGAAATGATATGAGCTATTGTTCTGTAGCCAAATTCAATCATATTGGCAATTTCTCCAGCAAATCAAGATATTGCCACTTCTGATGCTATTAAGCTGGCTAAGGAGGTGGACCCTACAGGTGTGCGAGTTTCCTTTTCAGAGCAGTCTTATACCTTGCGATGAAATATTCTGTCAACTGAAATGTTTCCTTTCTACTTCATTAGGTGACCGGACTTTTGGAGTGTTGACAAAGCTAGATTTGATGGACAAAGGAACTAATGCACTGGATGTAATGCATCTTAGAGTTCTCCCTTTTGTCCTCATGCGTGACTGTTTCTTTGGATATATTCATTCATGGTCTTATAATAAGAATTAAATTTCTAAATTTGGATGGAGATAAGTGTAAAGATCAGCTTGGTAGTGACATGGCTTTTGAATCTTTGTGGAAACATGCTATTCACTTCTTGGGCTTTTGGTTGAAGCATATGGGACCTTTGATCATTTCCTAACATCTCTCTGGAACTATGCCACTTTATAGTTTATCCTGTTCCCCTATTCCTCCTAATGTTTCATGTGCCCTTAGGTTCTTGAAGGAAGATCTTACCGGTTGCAACATCCGTGGGTGGGGATAGTGAACCGATCACAAGCTGATATAAATAAGAACATTGACATGATCGTTGCAAGGCACAAGGAGCGGGAGTATTTTGCAACCAGCCCTGATTATTCGCACCTGGCAAGTAAAATGGGCTCGGAGTATCTTGCCAAACTCCTATCTAAGGTTAGATTGTCCGTACATATAACTGTACTTTCATTATTTCAAGGGATTGTATTTGACAAATTTGAAATTTGTTTCAGCACCTAGAGTCTGTTATTAGGGCTCGAATACCGAGTATTATGTCCTTGGTCAATAAAAGCATTGATGAACTTGAATCGGAGATGGATCATCTCGGTAGGCCTATTGCTGTTGATGCAGGGGTGAGTGGTTTAAAGCTTTGCTAGTTATTTATGGACATTGATTTGAAGTTTTCTAATGTTCTAACCAGTAAAATTTTACTGACCATTATATCTTAGGCACAATTATATACTATATTGGAACTCTGCCGTGCATTTGATAAGATTTTCAAGGAGCACTTGGATGGAGGGTAAGGTTATCTTTCTCACCAACTGGGTCTTGATGTTCCACCCTAAGCAATTTGTTCTGTGATTTCGAATGTTTCTCCATGTGTCCCTTTACCCATGACATGTGTTTGATGATGAGTGTATTATTAACTTATTCTTTGAAGTACTTACACGCTTCATGAAGATTCTGGCAACTACACCCAGCCCTTATTTCAAACTTTGTGCGACACTGCTAAACAGCAGAAATCTCCCGGGGTGTTATTTAAAATTGCTCACTTTTTCATGATCAGCACCTCTCAGCACATGCTTTCCAAGCGAAATGTATTCAATCACCATAACTAGTTCCTTGAAAGGGCAGTGATTGTATAACTACTAGTGGATAATTGTTGTATATGTTTCCAGTTTGAGCAAATTACCTTGTATACCTTGTTCTAGTTGCGAGTTTACTTTGCTCAAGTCTGATGATTCTGTGTAGACATGAACTGCAAGGGCTTGGTGAATTTGAGCATTGCTGCTGATGAATTGTTGTTTGTCAACTGTGCCAGATAAAATGATAAGTTGCAATGTGCATTTCACTTTTATTTCAGGAGAGCAGGAGGTGATCGAATTTATGGAGTCTTTGACAATCAGCTACCTGCTGCTATAAGGAAGCTTCCATTTGATCGCCACCTCTCTTTACAGAATGTACGAAGGATTGTTTCAGAGGCTGATGGTTATCAGCCCCATCTGATAGCCCCTGAGCAAGGTTATAGACGATTAATTGAGGGGTCACTAAAGTATTTTAGGGGCCCAGCTGAAGCTTCTGTTGATGCTGTGAGTAATATGCAACCATGGCCAGCTTTATAAACTTTGAAAAGCTTGTGGTAAATTTGTCTAACTTGAATAATTTCCATAGGTACACTTTGTTTTGAAAGAACTTGTGAGGAAGTCAATCAGTGAGACGCAGGTAAAAAATGGAGGTTGCTTTCAAATATTTTGTTTTAAAATACAGGTTGAGATTGTCAATTGTATCCTTAGATTTAGAAGTGTGATTCTTGTCAAACAGCAATTGAGGCGGTTCCCTACTCTGCAAGCTGAAATTGCCGCTGCTTCTGGTGAAGCCCTGGAGAGGTTCCGAGAGGAGAGTAAGAAGACTGTGCTTCGGTTGGTGGACATGGAATCCTCCTATTTGACAGTGGAATTCTTTAGAAAACTTCCACAGGAAGTGGAGAGATTAGGGAACCCTGGAGAAAGAGGTGGTAGCTCAGCAGAAAGGGCTGGAAACCCACTGAGAGATAGAGGAAGAGGTGGAAACCCAGTGGAGGGAGGTGGGAGCACTGCTGTGTCAAATGTGGATCGCTACTCAGAGGGACATTTTAGGAGGATAGGATCAAATGTGTCTTCTTATGTGGGCATGGTGTCAGAGACACTCAAGAACACAATCCCAAAGGCCGTGGTTTACTGCCAAGTCAGAGAAGCCAGGACATCCCTGCTTAATCACTTCTATGTGCAGCTTGGGAAAAAAGAGGTAACATCTGCGGATCCCTGCTTTAGCTTATGTTGGCTTTTGGGATACCAACAACCGATGGCCACTGGTAGTTTGTTTATGATTATTTTGCCAAGCATCATCTATACTCTTTTTTGGTTACACAGATAGTCTTCATCTTTGCAACTCAAAAATGAGAATATATATATATATATATATAGGAAAAAATGTTCAAATATACTTCAGAAGATCTCATCCAACATGTCTTGGTGCTTTGTTTTCTTATATTTCAAAAATTTTTAAGAGACTTGATAACTTATTTTTGCAACCATATAATTCCCACTTTTTTGTTTTCATTTGCTGAAAGTACACAATACTTGTTTACTTTGACATGATTTTTGCTCATCCATCTGCCTTCTATTGTTAGTACGTGAGCAATCTGTCCAATTTGGATTGAATGCGGATCAGCGTTCTTTTTACTGAAAACTAGAATCAACACATCCTGTGGCTCGTTTCGTTTCAGGGTAAGCAGTTAGGGCTAATGTTGGATGAGGACCCGGCACTCATGGAGAGGAGGCAACAGTGTGCGAAAAGGCTCGAATTGTACAAGGCTGCAAGGGATGAGATCGATTCGGTTTCATGGGCTCGATGAAGTTTCAGGTTGAGGCACTAATACCCATTTGTTATATAGACGTTGGGGTTTGTCATATTGTTGTGGTCTGCAGCTGATACTTGTATAACCTTGCATTGTTCGTGAGAGATCAAATTCTGGTGAATTCTTTTATTAGAAATTTAATGTGATCGATGATTATGCATTGCATGTCCGGTATGTGTTCTCCGTGTCCGTGTCAACCTTCACAAACCCCCATACATTTTATTTCCATTTCATAGTTTTACAGAGAATTTGACACTCCATTTTGGCCACGACAATCTGGCAAGAAAGTAGAAGCACGGGAGGATGCATATTATCTATTAGGACCGACTTTGACCGCTACTTTTCTGTGAGATACAAATTATGTATGTCAGAAAGTTGGGATCTAAAGTTGAAGCAATGATATCAATGGTTTGAACCGAGAAAGGTTGAAAGGCAATGGAAATTGAACCTGAGACTGTTGGAAGCAGCATGTCTTGCATCTTTGGAAGTTCAGTGGTATCTCATAACCAAATAGTGAAGACCTTTCTTCCTTGCAGTCAAAACCTCATCAAAACCGTGAAGAAGCCAAAAGAGCAACATAAGAGCTGAGTATGGGAAAAGAACGGAAAAGTCACGGGAAGATCAGAACCTCAAAGACACCGGCAACCGGAAAAGGCTGATTGAGCTACAAACCTCTGTCTCTATCATCAGTGTCTGGACAACAGGAAAACGAGGATGGGGTATGGAGTGCTTGTCAATCTGCAATATTAATTCACCGGCAGTTCGCTAAAAGACCCGGCTTGATCTTGTAATAAACAAATCCAACTAACGTAATTTTTATTTGAAAGGATTTTAGAATTCCATTTTTCATGAGAAATAATAATAATAATGTGGTATCGATAAGATGCAGTATTAGAGGATAATATCTAAGTGAAAATTCTTGAAAACATAGAAAAATCTCCAATACTAAGAAAAATGAATTAATTATGAATAAATCTAAATAAATCTCCGGATACATGACTACTCAGACAAAATTGCTAGCTGTTAATCTTTACGATTCTTCTAATACCAGATCTAGGATACTACAAGAGAACTGTGGTGAGCTCCATATTATACTTGGTTCTCACTTCTACCAAATCAAATAATTAACAAAATATAACCTTGTTTCAAAACATACACCCACAAAATACTTAAATCATGAAATTAAATTCAAAAACCCATATTTTCAAATCATGCAACTCAATATTACCTTTCATAGATATTCAAATATCTATGAAAGGTATTTCGAATCATTTCTAGATATTCAATTAGTAATCATAAGCCGTATTTAAAACCATTAATCTAAACATGTGCAGCACTAAAATTTCATAAATATATAATTCAAACGTTTTCGCAGTTCTAATAAATTATTCGTATCGTACATTTGCCCGATAAATCACATAATCGATATTCAAGTATTTTATGCTCATTATCTTTGATGCTACGGTATTATTTCACCCTGCCATATAGACTCGCCAATATAGTCGATGGTCTGATCCAGATAATTCGCCAGTTTAGTCGCTAGTATGACTCAGCTACTAGTATAGTTGCCAGTAATGACCTAGATAATTCGTCAGCTAGCTCATTTAAACGTATTGTGATACTTAATTCTATAATAGACAAATAAGCCTCAAAATCAGGCCGTTCCATTTTTAATAAATTCATATATTCAAATGACTTGAGATTTTCTGTCATTTTTTAATAATATGAAATTTAAATTGTAGTGGTGGAATCACATGAACATTATTTTCACCAATTTTTACAAGTTGGATTAACTTTTAGATAAAATCAATAATCTAGTGGTCAAATCAATTATACAGTTAGTTAATATTTTTTCAAAGATCGTTTATTCATGACTTTTCGACAATTATTATCTTTTAAAAATGATAAATATATTTTATATTCGTTTTATAAATATTTATGTGTAAGACTATGGGACCCAAAATAATCGTCATAATATGCATAAATATCAAATTTCACTAAGGGGTCATTTCGTTCAAGTATTGTTAGATTTCGAGAGAGTAATATTATACGAAAATTTAATATTCTAAGTGGACTGTGTACTATAAGGTGCAATATTATATTTGTCAAGTATTGTAAGTTACTGGGAAAGTAGATGAAGGTATTATATAATAATATTTGATATGATGGAAAATAAATATATATTTACAATAATACCCTTTCACAGTAAAAGTGAAATAAACACAGTAGAGAATTACATAGAGACGAACAATGGCTAATAGTAAAAGTGAGTTCAAGTTACTTATTTTAATTTTCACTTATATGAGATCTCGTATAAAATATCATATCTATATCAAGTACAAATATCTTGTCATTTTTTTTATAATCATCAATTATCAAAATAAAAAAGTTACTATTAAAAACTATTCGTTAGAATAATTTTGGATTGTAATACGTTCGATCTATGTCAAGCAAGTCAAGACACGTGTCATTAAAAACTAGTTTTGAATATGTGTATCCTTGTTGGCTTTGACTCTTGATGCATAATGTTTGTGGGACATGACTAATTTACTCAATTAAAGGAATTTTATTAATTCGTTTTAACTAAACAATAATTTGAAATGCCCATTTAATATTTCTTTCCTTTTTTTTTTTTTTCTGATAGAGTTAAGAAAGCTGTGAAGAATAAGGGGCAGGATCCCGAACCGGTCGAAGGTGGTCGCATTGCTAATTATGGACAAAGGTAAAGTCAAAGTTTCTATTGAATCGGATCTGATATGTTTCTGGCCACAAGTTGCACTCATCACCTCTCTATATATTGCATGAGGCAAAATTTTCCAGGCACTGGCTTGATCGATTGGATCAAATTAAGAAACACATTAACGAGAATTTAGGAAAGGAGAAACATGCAGGCTATCAAGGACAAGATCAGTGATATGACTTCCATGAGGAAGGCCAAGTCCGATGCCAAGGCCGAAGAGAAGGTAGGTTCATTTTCTCGATTTGAATCGATAAATGTCGCTGAGACTCACGACAGCAAATGGCAAAAAATGTTGATCAATTTTCTGGTCACAAGTTATGCTCGGAAATTAACCATTTTATTGTTCGTTTATTCTTCATAATACATATATAGTGAAAAATTCTTAGGTGAAACGTTCTTGTGGATGATGATTTAGCGAATTCAGCCAATTATAGTTTGACAAGTCGGTAAAATATTGTGACACTATGTATAAAAATGAATATGGTAAATGGATGTAAAAAAGCTTGACCTGACACCTTTTGTTGAACTTGCTGTCATACAACCAATTATTGAATTTACAGTTGATATGATGAGCTCAACTCATATAAGAATCTACCGTGCATACATATGTTCCTTAAGCTGAATTTGCATGTGCGAGAACGTGGGTGCAGGCAGAGAAGGATCTAGCTAAAGCCAAGATGGAGATAGCGCACGAGGTGAGGTTGGCAAGAGAGGCGGAAGCTGCTATGGACTTGCACGTCGCCAAGGCCGACGAACTGGCCAAGCGGGAGATGGCCAAGCATTGTCCCGATCAGGACCAGGAAATCGCCGACAAGCGTAATGAACATCAACCACCTCATCTCAGCTAGGCTACCTAATCAGCATATATAGAAAACATGCATCTGTATTGTTAGTTTTGAGTTCCTAATTATATATTTCTGACTACGTTGTATACCTATATTTCTAGCACATTTGTCTCGGATTCATTAACCGTTTATTATGTAAGACAATGTGATTTTAATTAAAGAAAACACATTAATGAGCATATGTTGGTTAAGGGAATTGAAATCCAAGAATTTTGAAATTCAAGTTTTAAAATTCTATCTCCTCCTACTAACAATTGATTTGGCTTTTCCTCATTGAAAGGATATTGAAAACTGACTGGAAAAGTGAGGTTGTTAAAAATAGAGGGAGTCGATCATAAGAAAGGTAAGCTCTTGGAAGAAAAAAGAAAAACAAAGAACGCTTGTGAGTGTAAACGGAGAAAGAATTGCAAGGGACTTCTATTCATTGAGAGGTGGTTACAGAAAATTGAG
The DNA here is from genome assembly GCA_037672795.1 of Lagerstroemia speciosa. Taxonomy (NCBI): domain Eukaryota; kingdom Viridiplantae; phylum Streptophyta; class Magnoliopsida; order Myrtales; family Lythraceae; genus Lagerstroemia; species Lagerstroemia speciosa. The sequence continues at coordinate 692,638 of CM075291.1, read as the reverse complement.
GAGGCAACGGATCGATTGTCATTCATCATTCGTCGCAAGGGTTTGAGTATGGTTCTAGGTAAGTGTGTCTCGAAACCTGTCTCATATACGCATAAATTTTGTTTAGCTGGATTTTGGGATTATGGAAGATGTGTTAGATTTTATTGTAGTGTCATAGAAATCTACATGATGAATATATATATATATATATATATAAATATAAAACTTACTCTTAAAGATGTACTTCCCCCCTGCAATGCAAAGTGGTGGTGGTTAATGGTTCTTATTTAAGTTGGCTATACACTAACAAATCTCATTCGTGTATGTTCATTTTTTTCCTATTTATTAATATTAAAAAAAGAGCTCATTGAGTTTCAAAAGGAACAGAAGAAAGTCAAATAAAGAGATATCAACAGTTTCATGGAGAAATTCTATAATCTCTTGATTTCAGGTTGAATACATAGCAAATACCCTAAACTCAATGTCATAGTTCTTTTCCATACACTTGATTTTTCACAGCAAATTTCGTCCTTTTTGTAACCTTGTGTAGCTGTCATTTATTAATCTATATACTACTATGTGGAAGGGAAAAAAAATTGTCGAGCATTATCAAGACAACTGCAGAAGACAATTGAGAATTGCTGCCAGCTATCTAATTTCAAAAGAGATGGGTTTCAATGTGGCCTTCATTTGATTGATAGGGCAGTTAGAATTTTGTACGAGGTGCAGACACCAAGGCTCACAGAACGGAACTGAGCACTATTGGCAGATTCCAACCAAAAAATACGTTAGGATAAATTTCAAAGCACAAAAAGACAACTTGAACTGCACGTTTTCATATAGTTTATTTGTCCAGGGCTGCCCTGGATTTGAGTCATTGGATAATATAACTCAGTTCAGGTTATCTCAAACGTACCAGAACAAAATGCAGAATAAGTGAAATCATCCCTGGGATGTGTTGATCACCAAACCTTCAACGTCGTGAATCAGAGTGCAGCAACAAGCCAGAAAGCATCCACATTTCCATAACTCATACATTTCATGAACCACCCAAGAAATTCCTTTAGATTTCTCTTCTTACTCTTGTTCTCACACTCTTAAAACTTCTCTCTACATGTGTATGCAGTACTTTACTTCTTGTGTTTCGAGAGTGACGGGGGAGTCCCTCTATGCTCAACACACATGAGAGATTAAAGAAAGTTGAATTCCATAATTCATTGCCGTTATAACTCATGGCAAACCTCTCCATGATCATAATTCAATGTGTCATTATGGTATTTGACCCATTAAAATGGACTAAAATGCTTATGAAGCACATGGGATATTTGAGAGCAAATGGACTATTCTTGGATCGAGTTTAGGCTGAACTTAGTCCCATTTGACCTTACCCAATAATATGATGGAATTTGTATTTTGTAGTATATCGGTCGGTGCTGCTAATTAATTTGAAGAGGGTGTTTGGCTGGGCCTGCAAACAACATCAACTCAGGGACCAATTTTTCCAGAAGACTCAAGACATCAAAAATTGATAAATTAATGATTTGCATTAAATCTGAAGGATGACACAGTCAAGAGGGATTGATCTGGGGCGGAGATAAAACCCCAGCTAGAGAAAATCGAATATAAGTAAATGACATTTCTTTGAAATTTTGATGAACAATGGGGGTAAAAAGGTGATTGTACTATTTGTGAAAAATAACATTTTTAACAGCGTCATATACATGTCCCAGTGTAATTAACGTGCTGCAATGTTTTTTTTTTTTTTTTTTTGGTCGCCAGCCACGGTATCCAAGCAGGCCCCACCAGCGGTGAGATGACATCTTTCAGCCAACCATACTTGACTAATCCGTTGGTCGCCCCGGGTCGCACGCCTGGCAATGGCGGGTGAGGCTCCCAAGAGGGGTGTCTGCGTACGTGAGGTCTCGAACCCGAGACCTCCTTAAGCGGCACCGAGCTGCTTACCACTCGGCCCAACCCCTCTTGGTGTGCTGCAATGTTTTTGTTCTTACATATGCAAGGAAAAAAATGTTGTACGACCGAATGAGTAAGAGTTAAACACGTGACTTCAAGAAGTGATAATTTGATAAGACTTCCGGGTGTAAATTTTTCTTTAATTTATATAGGCAAGAGGTACATGGCAAGGCCATTGCAAAAAGGTATACAAGATAGTCACGGTGATACGACAGAGCGTTTGAAAACTTATTTCTAGCCGCAAACTCAAATCATAAATTTCAGTATTCGCAACCTTATTATTGCACATTTGGACATTACTTGTACAAAATCTCAAATTTGCCGGAATTTTTTATCAATTCTATTAAAGCATTACACATTTCCGAAACAAAAAGATGGTCAGAGAGAATACAGATTTGGATTTGTAACATAGAAAAAACAAAGTGTCAACTAACGCATATATATATATATATATATATATTAGGTGAGATATATTATTTATGGGCTATAATATAAGACCCCTCATAAAAGTCTGTTTTGGTATAAAAATATTTTTTGCTGTACTTGATTACACAACATTTAAAAAAATTTAATAACATCATATAAAATATCAATTTTTAAGTGACGATATTAGGGATCAAGAGATTTTGAATTTAAATTTCAGTAATGGAACTTCTCACGTCTTTTATTTCATCTTCCTTTTATCTACTTACAAGTTTATGTGTCTCTTTTCTACGTAGGAAAAAAAAAGAAAATGACATAACATTGTGATATGACTTGATCCTCCCACATGGTCTAGAGATTTTCTCCAGAATTCATTTCCTTCCAAACGTCCTTTTATGTCCCATTTTTCATAATAATCAAGGATAAATTACACCATGGATAAAAAAACATTTTTCAAAAATTTTACTTTTGTTGTATTTGAATATTAAACTTTTTAAAAATTTACCAGTATAATTTAAATCATCAATTTTCAACTACCACGATTAAATTTTGGACGTAACAGTTGTCAAAGGCGCCACGCGTTAGAATTGCTAACGCAATACACTGGTGTAATATCGTTTTAAGTGACTTGAATATTAAAAACAATAAAAATAAACAAAAAATTGATTGAGGGGAACGAGTGGCTGGTGATTGCCCTCTGATCACCGGACCACCCATTAAGGTAAACAGAGGACACATCGGCCTCGGCCGACCAACGGTCGTGGCTAGTGGTCAAAAGGCAACCTCCCAGCCATCAATCCCCTTCCCTCTTTTTTTTTTTTTTTTTTTTCAAATGTTTATTATTTTATCTGTATTTTATCGAACACATGGAATACAAAGGCTTTGAATACTTGACCAAAAGTCACAATTTAAAATATTGAAAATGAAGTTACCTAACAACACGAGTCGGTTGAAATTATTCGATATTTCTTCTTTTTAAGTATGATCCCCTGCTCATGCATCATGTATGAAAAAAATTCATATTAAGAGAGTTTTATTCCATCAATAGACCGACCCGAGTTGAATATAGATAAGATACGGTTTATTGAATTTTCAGCAATCTATCGATTCACTTGATCGGATTTGATGATCAACTTGATCATGAGAGAACGAGGATCTATCATCCTTTCGATTCCTATTTCTATGTTCCAAGCTTAGTTTGGTTAGCGCGCATTGTACTCGCGGGAGGAGGAAATGCATAGATGAGAAGGATGATAATCACAATGGTTTTTATTTTCTAATAATAGAAAAATCCAAACAGGATAACGATGACAATAATAAATCTGACACTTTTTCCCATCACAAGAATTTGTGTTTGTCGATATCATATAATGAAGAAGGGAAAAGAAGGTTTATTTTATTTGGCACTGCCCTCGTTGAGAAATTCTTAGATTGCTCTACCTCATCACGTGAAGTAGGGCAATGCTAATATAATTGTGACAAGTGAACAAATTTATAGTAATCACTTAAGCAATTACATTAATTATTATTAATAAGAGTAATTTAATTGGTTCTTCCTTACCATGCTACTATGAGGTATGACTATTTAATATTTTTTCACTCTCGCCTTGTAAATTAGAGGTTCTGAGTTCGTTCTCACTGGTGGGACTTTTCGTACCCCTTTATCATCTCTTCATTCTGCCCATTTTCGGTTTGTGTTTCCTTTGTACCAAAAAAAGTGATGGGCAAGCGACCTCATCATTCAACCCTACGACAAAATATTGGATTTTCCATGGGAAAATCAAGATGAGTTTTGGACGGATTCTTTATGATCGATTTTTGGTTGGAATAACAATTACGAATGTTTTCGACCAATTTCAGATGAATATAATCAGCTGGAAAAGTTTCCATCTCAATCCCCAGAGGAAATCGTCCGGAAATTGACTTCTCAAAGTTCTATAATAAGTTAAAATGTTTTAATATATAAAAATAGTTCTTAAAAATTTAGATTTTTAAACGGATCTTTATAAGATGGATAATGCAATGTATTTCCATACCCTCCTGTTCCATTCTCAATAAATGGATTTCCTCATGGTAATTTCTAGGCTACTAGAAGATTGAGACAAGGGGATCCCCAATCACCTTATCTATTCATCTCTATCAAAATCTTACCAAGCATGCTTCACGAGGCTGAAAGTCAGAATCTACTAAAAGGCATTAACATATCAAGAAATACATCCAATTAAGCCACCTATTGTTTGCGAACGACTTATTAATCCTATTTTGAGCACCAATCTTTTGATGCAAACATTTGTTAATATATAAAATTAGATGAATCTGGTCTCTTTTTTTCAAAAAGGGTCAGAGGTTCAAACAAAAATGGGTTGGAACAAATGATAAACATGAAAAAAGATAGATAAGAATGCCATCTTCCTAGAAAACCTTCTATTTATTAAAAAGGAAATTAGAATCTTTTGAATATCTAATAAGCAGATCCAAAATAGATTGACTACTTGCAGTTGCAAAACTTGATCTCGAGCTGGTAGAACCTTATTAATTCAGTCTGTGTTGGATAGTATACCATCACATACTATGGCGGCATTTAGATTACCACAAAAGACTTGTAATAAAATAAACCAATTCAATAGAAGATTTTGGTATGGTAAAATTGAGGATGAAGGATTTTTTTTCAGTCAACTGTAAGTTGGGGCAAGGTGTGTCAACCCAAAACTTTGGGAGGATTAGGTTTTAGAAAAGTCTATGATCTTAATATTAAGATGTTATTGAAAACAACATGGTTGTTAAGCACAGATAAGGACAGGCTGGCTAGTAAAATTTTTTTATTTAAAATATGGCAATTTGATTTAGCGAAATATAAGACCTAATGCTAGGAGTTCTTTTATTTGCAAGGATTATTGGGCTACAAAAACACTTTAATAAAATTTAGTTGCTTATCTGCTGGAAATGGTACAGACACCAAAGCTTGGCTAGATCCTTGGATCACCGGAAACAAAAATTTTAAAGCTTTCCCATCCTCAAACATGTAGATGGACAGTGAATTAAAGGTCTCAGATTTAATTATTCCGGAAACTAAGACATGAAACATTCCTCTTCTAAGCCCTTTTAGATGAAAACACATTTAATAATGTTTTAAAGATACATCTTTCTCACTATCACTGTGAAAATAAATGGTTTTTGACTCCTCCCAAAGGGGAATAGGAGTGTTAAGAGCTTTTATTGTATGGATCAAAGTTATAGATTTCATGGTGGTAACGATAAATTTTAGAAATCTTTTTGTAAATAAAAGATTCATGAGATTAAAACCTCGCCTGTGGATGACAGTTTTAAACTCACTCTCTTGGCCTCATAACCGTGAAGCAATCTATCCACTATGCCATAATGGTATGATGAATTTGCACATCTTTACAATGACTATGCATTCTCTAAGGTTAGTTGGAGTGAATTTTATTGAAAATTTTGCTTTATTTCTAAATCTACTAATAAACTAACAGGCTGTAAATTAGTTGAGTTTATTTGCTATCCAAAGTCTTTCCCATGAAAATAAGCAAAGATTTACATTTTTGGGGGTTGTTCTATGTCGTGCTTTACAGAAAATGTACCTCAACTTTGTTATCTAATAATGGGATTACATCATTCTCCATTTTAAAAAATATTGCAAGAACCTTTTGTTGAACATATTCAAAAAACCAACCAATGGATATGCATGGGAAAGAAGGATCCTTGGAAGAGCCTCTAGAAATACCTTTACCCAATGGGGGTGATCTTAGAAGTTTCAATGGGATCACAATTGTAGTAGATGTGACATGAGTTGATGGGAGATCATGCATTGCGAGGTTGGTTGAGAAAAAAGGTTATGTTATGCTATCTTGATGTCAAAATCACTTAGCTTCTTTCGTAGCTCAAGCTAAGGCAAGGGCATTATTTCTGGCTACTCAAGTTGTCAAATCTAGGGATTGGAAAAAGGTAAGGTTTTACATTGATGTCCAATCTTGGGCTATTACTGATCGATTGGACCGTCCATGGGACTGCAGAACAATTCTTCATGATTTTTTTGGAGTTCATTTTTGTCTTTATTTTGTGAGAGTGCAAGAGGATAAATATGAGTAAGAATAGAAATGCTCATGCTCTGTGTAAATATAGTAAGTTCTCTGGCAGGAATATGGTCTCATGATTTTTTAGGGATATCCTGTGATGCCTAGAAACATCTTTTTACAATGTATATTTTGTTCTCTATAATAAAAATGAAATTTGCTTGTCCAAATGGATAAAGTGATGGATGCCCAAAGAAGAGCCATAGCTTCAAGCTTTCAAAAGCACGCATATGACTACACTGAAATCCCAGCGCATGGGTGTAGGAGTGTAAATATACACATTTGTAAAGGCACATGGGTGTACCTCACGAATCTAGTTTTTCATTCAGGAAATTCAAATTCTAGCTAGTTATAGATGGATGTTAGATCAAAAAGTTGAATACTTTTTTCAGTTATAATATTCTTCTGTGAGACTTTAATCAGCCAAAAATTGGTTCATTTCGTCTAATGGAAATGTGCATTTATCTTGTAGTGCAAGTGAGAATTCTTCCTAATAAGCTCCTCCTTTGATTGTCTAGAAAATCCAATCTTTAAGATTCTCCACTTCCTAATTCATTCCCCATGGTCTTGAAGTTTCTAAAAATTCCTTACTTAAGGTGAGATATATCTCTATATATCTTCACCTCAACTCATATTCTACCTCACCTGACTTTCAAATGCTCTCCATGTTGCTAGAGCTTCACTTCGTTTTAATATAACACTTTTCAATTGCATAAATTCAAAGGTGATCAACCCATTGCTCTTCCTTTAACATGGCTCAATTGAGCTCTGTTACACGAAGAGGGAGAGGGAAGGATGAAGATCAGAAGAGTGGTTCAGAGTCGGGCTTCCTTGAATCGAACCAAAGTATTTGAAATCAAGAAGGGAAGCCAATCTAGGGACAACAGTTCGATTCGACCCCTGAATGCTCAAGTCAGTTGGTTTAAATGTAGAAGGAGAAAATAGTGATGGAGAGAGAGAAATTCTACGTTGTGATGACTTCTTCAATGATTGCTTGGGATATTTATGGGTGGGATAGAATGTTAATATGGTAATTAATTTGATCGATTGATCAATTGCTACTTATTTCTTAATAGACAATTGAGATCGCTGGGTACACGGTAATAGATTTGCAACTATACATGTTTTTCCTTCATCAAGCCCCACCTCTAGTATGAAGTTGTACAAAAAAGGAGGCAACAGTAAAGGTGACATAGCCATCTGTTGATATAATGATTTTGCATGATTTGTTTATCTATTCCCGACCTATATCCTAAGTTTGAAGCCACTTCCTATACATTTAGAGGTCAATTGTATAGCTTTTCATCATTAGGACTTAATGGGTATGCATAACAGCTTTCAGACCTCTACATATGGACTAGATACTACTGAGAATTGTTTGATGTGCAGGGAAGGAAGAACTTGTGCAGAAAAATGATGAAGACTCGACTTGTTCGATGCATCAACTTTTGGAGGGAATTTCTCATACTCCATGTGCGAGAAATATGGCAAATGATATGTCATCAAAAATTGAGTTAGGATTCCAACGCATCAAACGAATCATGAGTCGGAGCTGAAATGAGGAAGTTATGGTCGAAAGAAGAAAACTGCGCGCAAAACAGAGGATAAACCGCGGTCCATAGACCATGGTCTACTGAGGCGAAATTCGGGGACGTCCTATCTTCTGTCTCACACGGACCAGACCAAGAATAGAGGAAGTACCCTTCCTCTATATATAGGGGTGCACCCCTACAAGTGAGATATATATACCCATAGACAAGAGTGGAAGAAAAAAACACCAACAACACTACAAGAAGAGGGACCACAACAACAATTCATCAAGTCGAGATCGGGAGATCCGACTTCATTATCTAGAGTTCTTTCTGTCCCTTTTCTTCTGTTTTTCATCATGTTGGCTTCTATTCCAACTCTTGTAGTTTATTTGAATATGTGGAACTAAACCCCTAGATTCCTAGGGGGATCAATGGAACCATTTCTATGTCTTAAGTAAAGCTCTTTTCTTTCACATGTATGATTCTGTCGAGGTACGCCTCTTTCGTGTTATTTGTGCAATTTCGTACTTCATGCTTGCTTTTGGACTGATCACCCACAAGATCGAACTTGAGACAGTGAGGAGCCTCGGAAAAGGGAATCGATGTCATGCTAGAGATTGCATAGTCTAGGTTAGCTTATGCCGGCAAGTGAGGTTATTCGCGCGAGCGCATCAGAAGACGGTGAGCACCCTAGATAGCCATTTAGGGTTGGTTTAGTTTGGCCTTTCAACATTAATCACCTTGGAATAGAGTGGATTAGTGTCTTCCGCTTAGGTACATTCGTATGACATCGGAAGGTACGTATGATGGAAGTGAGAAAATCCTAGAACCCTAGGTTAATAAAATGACAAAATAAATTGTGTGAATGAGGGATTCTTGCTTAAGACTAGAATCGGTGAAGTTGTGAACCTTAGGAGCTTTTCATCAACTGATCTCTATCTGTTTATTTTCTGTCTGTTTCTTTTCTGTCTTTTTAATTACGTGCACTCTACTCAACCGACTCGATTGACTTGGCTTGGAATTAGTTGTGACAATTTTAGTGCTCAGTAGAAGAATCCTCGTGGGAACGATACTCTACTCACTCTGTATTACTTGTCTGCGATACGTATACTTGCGTGCACTACCTTTAATATCGCAACAAGTTTTTCACACCGTTGCTGGGGATTCTTTTTTCGCTAACCTAATACTAAGCAAATGTTCTCCGACCAAGTTGTTTTTCTTTATTTCACTTGTTTCTATTGTTGTCTGTTTAGGTGAGATTTTCCATCTTGCATGTGAAGAAGAGACCAAAGAGAGCTACTTCAACCCGATTCGGAAATAGAATGAACCCTTCGTAGAAGGTTAAGAGAGTAAGGGCAACCTCGAGAAGCCATGGAGCACGGGCAAGGAGGTGAAGTAGTGCCACAGCAACATCGGAGAACAATCAAGGAATATGCTCAACCCAATTTCTAAATCAATCGAGCATTGTCAAGCCACCGGTGCAAGCCCACAGATTTGAAATCAACCATCGGTGATTCAAATGTTGCAAACCTCATGTTCTTTTGGAGGAGCACTGAATGAAGACCCCCATGTGCATTTAGCAAAGTTCTTGGAGATATGTGATGCTTTTCGATTCAATGGAGTCTCTCCCAAGTACATCCGCATGTCTCTTTTCTCTTTTTCTCTCAGGGCCAAAGCGAAGTCGTGGCTGCTGTCACTCCCACCAAGCGCTCCCAACACATGGGAGACAATCACCAAGAAGTTCTTGGCTCAATATTTTCCACCTTCCAAAACGATGAAGCTAAAAACGACATCATGACATTCAAGCAGTAACACTCGGAATCTTTCTACAAAGTATGGGAGTAGTTCAAGGAGCTGCAACGAGCATGCCCCCATCATGGTATTGAGATTTGGTTCTGGTACAAATTTTTTATAATGGTTCATTGGAAAACTGTCGATCTTCTCTTGATGCTGCTACAGGTGGCTCGATTATGAGCAAATACCCTAAGGAAGCCTATGAATTGCTTGAGGAGATGGCATGAAATGGCTACCAATGGCCATCCGAGAGGACAATGGGGCGCGGAGCTGCTGGGATACACTCCATCGATGATGTAACAGCCCTCTCTGCAAAGATGGATACTTTGTTCAAGAAGGTAACGATATGGAAGAACCAAGGAGCGAGGCAAAGCTATAGAACCGCCGAGGAAGGAACATCTATGGGACTGGTGCAAGAAATTCATGAGACGGCCAACTACATTGGAGGCAACCTGAGGAACAATCCATACTCAAACACATACAACCCGGGTTGGAGAAATCATCCCAACTTCTCCTATGCCAACAATAACAATGTGGCTAATCCATCATTGGGGTTCCAACCAACTCAGAAACAACAACCTTCGGATTTGGATCGCATCACCAGATTAGAAGAGATTTTCATTAATTTTATGAAATCTTCGCAAGAGACACATGCTACTGTTCAATCAAATTGTTGTCTTGCAATCACATATGCGCAATGTGGAGACTCGGTCAGGTTGCTCAAGCAATCAACTCCCGACCTATTGGAGCATTACCAAGCGACAAGGAGATCAATCCAAGAGGTCAAGGACATGAACAAGTGAATGCCATAACATTTCGGAGCGGGAAAGAACTAAACAACCCGCTAGAGGAGGTTAGACAATGGCCTGAGACCGCGGTCCAACAAGACAAGGACAAAGGCACACTCAATAGATCGCAGTCTACGATTACGGACCAAGAAGGAGTCAGCAATGACCCCCTATTTGAAGCACTTCAAGATAGCAACATCAACCAACCTAAGACTAGTGGAGCTAAGGGCAGCACATCGAAGCTGATTCAAACTTATCCACCTCTCCCTTTCCCTCAAAGAGAACAAAAGGAGAAAATCGAGCAACAATTTCGTAAATTCTTGGATATTTTCAAGAAATTGCATATTAACATTCCTTTTGCTAAAACTATTGAATAGATGCTGAGCTACATCAAATTCATGAAAGAAATCATCTCAAAGAAGCGTAGGCTTGGCGACTATGAGACCGTGCTCTAACCGAAGAGTGTAGTGCAATCCTTCAACGTAAGCTACCTCAAAAACTCAAGGATCTAGGTAGTTTCACTCTCCCTTACTCTATAGGTAAAGATTTTGAAGGTAATGCATTATGTGATCTTGGTGCTAGTATTAATTTGATGCCTTATTCGGTTTTTAGAGATCTAGGAATAGGAGAAGTGAAACCTAAATCTATTACTCTTCAATTTGCGGATCGATCAATTGCATATGCTCTTGGAGTAATTGAAGATGTTCTTGTGAAAATTGATAAGTTTATCTTTCCAGTTGATTTTGTTGTTCTTGATTATGAGAAGGATTGAAACATCCCTATTATTCTTGGAAGACCTTTCTTAGCTACAAGTCGTGCATTGATAGACATGGAGAAAGGAGAGCTCACAATGAGGGTTGGTAATGAAAAGGTGACTTTTAAAGTATTTTGTTCCGTGGATCCAATATCTAATGAATGCTTCTCCATTGATGTCATTGATAGGCACATTGATCAACATGAAAACATGCAGCAGGTGGAGGTACTTTCAAGAGAGCCAAAGAAGTTGGATAAACCTCAAGGGAAACTACCTGATCGAACACAAGCATGTGTGATAAGGAGACGATGTGGCAAAAGGACTACAATAAGAGAATTTCAACCTGGTCAATTAGTTCTTTACCATATCCTCTATTTAAATTCTTTCCAAAAAAACCCAAGTTACGATGGTCGGGACCATTCCAAGTGATTCAAGTCTTGCCGTATGATACCATCGAATTGATGAATGAAAAGACGAAGGTGAAATTCAAGGTGAACAAACATCGTATGAAGACATATGAAGGGGATACCATCAATCAGGAGGAATCCTCAACTCAAGGAAAAGGAGGATAACAGGACCGAAAGTCGGGCCAAGGACTTTAAACGTGGCACTCCTTGGGAGGCAATCCAAGATAAGAATAAGTTTTCATTTCCTCTTTAGTTGCGTCATGCATTTTAGTTTATGATCACTATTTTCTTTTGATTAGTTTTCATTGCATGTAAGGAACCAAGAATAAATCGTCGACAAGCTCGGAATCCCCGTGGAACAATACCCATCCCTGCCTTCCACAAGTGATGAAGATGCCCAAGAAGGAGAAGGGAAACAGTTCCTCCAAAGAATGAGCTTCAACCTTCATGTGGCTCCACACTAGCAAGGCAAGTTTCCTTTCCTACTATTGTGTAACATTGAGGACAACGTTGTGCTTAGGTTTGGGGGTACAACCAGATCCTTGCTTGTGGGATTATCTATCTAATTGTTGGTTTTCTCATGCACTCTGATCTATGTTTTAGAATTAGGTTTGCATTTAGATAGTAGTTGCATAATAGGTAGTTATAGGCTACATGGTGTGATTTGCTTTTAATGGTGTGATTTGTTCTTGCGTTTACAAAAAAAAAAAAATCTTTTGAAAAACCGGTTGGTCCTTGCTCCATGATGATTATTGATAGTTGAAAATTCGAAACATGATTGGAATTGAGATTGTAACATCCTTAGGACATGTTGTAGAAAGTTGTCAAGACGTCCAAATTTCATTATTTTCACGACACTCTTGAAATAGGGATAGGTTAAAATGACCTTTGAAATTGTTTGGTTGTATGGCTTACATGAGAATGAACAAGAATATGAACCTAGATATCCCACTAAAGGCAAAGAGAGAAAGAAACAAAATGTGAAAAAGTGCAAAAGCATATGAAGTGCATAATTACGAGCTTAATGAAAAGATGTGCCAAGACTTTGAGCACTGTTGTACAGGCTTGAGCTGAATTTTGTGCTAAAAGCATACACAATACGGCCCGACATGTGCTTGTAGTGGAAATTTCCATTAGGCAAAGCTCGAGGATAGATCCGAAGGGGTATCCTAGAACCTAATGCGTTGGACCAACTGGGACGGGAGCTATTGGTCAATTTCTCACTACACGGGCCTAGCTCTTGGATATGAGACTCAGAGTCGTGCGCCACTAAATAAAGCACAAAGTTAAAAGAAACGAGTAGAGTTGTCTAGGGCAATGTCTAGGAAAGTGTTCGAGTCTTTTGATTATTTGCTTGACCAACTTAGCTATTGATTGGGTGCTTGAACTATGTTAAGAGTGTTTTGCAATAGCACTGCACAAGTGAGGGCTGAATAATTTTGAAAATTTGATATCCTAAGTTAGAAGTATTCGAAGTGAAGGTTGTGTGACGAGTAAGAAGCCATTTCTGAGAATGTTTTGGGACCAACTTGGTTTAAATATTTTGATTGCATATTCTTGCCCGGGACGAGCAAAAGTTTAGGTTTGGGAGTGTGTTGATATAATGATTTTGCATGATTTGTTTATCCTTTCCCGAACTATAATCCTAAGTTTGAGGCCACTTCCTATACATTTAGAGGTCAATTGCATAGTATTTCATCATTGGGACTAAATGGGTATGCATGACAATTTTCAGACCTCTGCATATGGACTAGATACTGCTGGTAATTGTTTGATGTACAGGGAAGGAAGAACTTGTGCAGAAAAATGATGAAGACTCGACTTGTTTGATGCATCAAATTTTGGAGGGAATTTCTCATACTTAGTGCGTGAGAAATATGTCAAATGATATTTCATCGGAAAGCTCGTTGAGTAGGATTCCAACGCATCAAACGGATCATGAATCGGAGCTAAAATGAGAAAGTTATGACTGAAAGAAGAAAACTGCGCGCATAACAGAAGATAGGCCGTGGTCTATGGACCGCGGTCTACTAAGGCGAAATTCAGGGACGTACTATCTTCTGTCTCACACTGACCATACCAAGAATAGAGGAAGTACCCTTCCTCTATATATAGGGGTGCACCCCTACAGGTGAGATATAGATACTCATAGACAAGAGTGGAAGAAAAAGACACCAACAACACTACAAGAAGAGGGACCACAACAACAATTCATCAAGTCGGGATCGAGAGATTCGACTTCATTATCTAGAGTTCTTTCTATCCCTTTTCTTCTGCTTTTCATCATGTTGGCTTCTATTCCAACTCTTGTAGTTTATTTAAATATGTGGAACTAAACCCCTAGATTCCTAGGGGGATCAATGGAACCATTTCTATGTCTTAAGTAAAGCTCTTTTTTTTCACATGTATGATTCTGTCGAGGTACACTTCCTTCGCGTTACTTATGCAATTTCGTGCTTCATGCCTTCTTTTGGACTGATCACCCACGAGAACGAACTTGAGACAGTGAGGAGCCTCGGAAAAGGGAATCGATGTCATACTAGAGATTGCATAATTTAGGTTAGCTTATGCCGGCTGGTGAGATTATTCGTGTGAGCACATCGGAAGATGGTGAGCACCCTAGATAGCCATTTAGGGTTGTTTAGTTGGGCCTTTCAATATTAATCACCTAGGAATAGAGTGGATTAATGTCTTCTGCTTAGGTACATTCGTATGACATCGGAAGGTGCGCACGATGGAAGTGGCAAAACCCTAGACCCTAGGTTAATAACATGACAGAATAAATTGTGTGAAAGATGGATTCTTACTTAAGACTAGAATAGGTGAAGTTGTGAACCTTAGGAGCTTTTCATCAATTGATCTCTATCTGTTTATTTTCCATCTTTTTAATTACATGCACTCTACTCAACCGACTCGATTGACTTGGCTTGGAATTAGTTGTGCCAATTTTAGTGCTTAGTAGAAGAATCCTCGTGGGAACAATACTCTACTCACTTTGTATTACTTGTCTACGATACGTAACTTGCGTGCACTACTTTTAACATCGCAACACCATCCCCGTTATGTAGTATTCAAACTTTCGTGTTTAAATGGCGAATATAACAAATGAACTAAATAAATGGCACTAATATTGCCCCATTAATACAACACCACCAAAGACCTACTATATTTAAGAAGCCAGTGTCTACGAAAATATAAGCTCAAGAGCCTCTTTTGGCACTAATACTAAGGGCAAGTTTTGAAATTGTGACTTAGACCTTGCCAAACTGCATGATATCATTACTATTACCGATGTGGCTATTGAGATAGTAATTGACACGTGAATTATAATAGCATGGCATGTTGAATAGATATTTTTAGTTTTAAAAAAATAAAAAGATCTAAAAATTAGAACTGAAAATTGAGACCAATTCAAATTATGTGTGAGTTTCTACCCACAGTAGCATCACAGTCTTGTCATTAGGATTGTCTAGCCAGCAGCCACAGTATTGGGGTTGTCTAGAAGGACTCATTGCCAGCCACTAGCTCGCCAATCGGGATCATTAGATCCACCACTCAAAATTGAAACTCATGTTATTTGCAAGTGTCGTTTTGGGGGATAGAACCCTCACCAATGAACATCACCCCTTAGCTGGGGTCATCACCACCACTGCATGGACCATCAATCACAACTAAGAGGGTGGTGTTCCCGACGACCACCCCTTAAAATCAAGACTCGTTCCCTAGATTTTGAGGACTTACACCTTTCAAATAGCCACCACCTACTCAATTTCTCCTCTCTTTCTATCTTTGTTTTTAATTTTCAAATTTTTATATTCTCATTTTTAAAATCAAAAAATAATTTTTTAAAATTTGAAAAAAATAACTTAATACAATTAGTATCACTCTCTTCATATGACCTAGAGATACTAGATTCGATTTCAATAGTGGGAACTCCCACTATTGAGAAAACATATTTTTCAATATGCCATGTGAGCAAAATTTTTTTGCATTGCTGAGTTAGCTACTACATTACAAAAGGTTACATTTTGTAAAATTATTATATTGAATGCATGATATTTCTTTAATTTTTAATCGAAGTATTTTATTAATCTGAAGTTTTACACTCTTGACATAATTTTCCAAATGCCAATTATTATAGAAAAGGAAGATTGGGTAATTTGCATCAACATATAAAGAAAGGTAAATATAATCTTGGTCCCTAATGTTGTATTCGATCTATAGTTCAATCCCTAATCTTCTTTTGTCATCAACTAGACTCAAGCACCATGTTGCCACCATATTAGTACAAATGTTAAATGCTGCCAAAATACTATCAAAAATGTTTACGTGGCATCTGCATATCATAATAGGGTTAAATTTATATTTTTCACGTGAAAACTTTCACTTTGACCCCTAACATTTTAGCAAACTAACAATTTAGCCGCCAAATATTTTTACCACCAATTTGATCAAAATATCCACTATTTTACCACCACTTTAATTATACCTCAAAATTTTGCAAAAAATCCAATGTGGCATTAAATTACACAAACTATTTTTTTTGTTTTTAAAACTTGTTATTACTTTATCACATCTTACCATTTATCAAAATTTTTAGAAATTTGTCGGTTAAATATAGTTATACTTATCTAATCTCTCATAATAATTAGCTCTGATATCATATTAAAATTTGATCACAATTGTTATGTAAGTCATACATTTTGTCATTCAAATACATTTCTTCTTTGGGTCTCAGTTTAGTGTGATGTGAGCCCATATAATAACTGGCTTTGATATCCTGTGAAAATTTTTCACTGTACTTATAAGTGATTTGCACCCATTTCCACCTAAAAATATATTATTAGGTGGTGATAACTTAATTCTCTTGTATTCCAAGTTTCAATTCAGTGCATGTTGGCTGATAGCACCTCAACCGTTAACTACCAGAGCATTATAAATATTAGGCAGCAAAATAAGTTCTCCTTTTGCTAAAGGGTGTTTAAGGCTTTTCTCTCTCAGATAGGGCCTAGGGACTCTTTTCTCGACGTAAGGAGGGCATTCACAAGCACTAACACCTGGAAGAGACATCCCCGGTGAACACTTTTCAAACTCTAGCTTCATCACAAGAAATCGGTTCTGTTGGTACTTCATAGCATGTATGCATTCATAGGCTGGGCCTATTATGAAAAAGTCAAGGCATTTTGAATCGTTTGTCTACATGGACCACTGAAATTATTTCAATATTGGACCTTAGTCGATGTGAACTCTTGGAGAAGATTAACCTGTTATCCCTGGAGTAACTTTTATCCATTGAGCAACGGCCTAGGCCATGACAGGAGGGCCGCGCGATGGGCAATTAGCTTAGCAGTAGAGCGCACCCCTGATAATTGCATCATTATGCTTTGGCGATAAGAGTCAAATATGGAATTTTACTTCTCAATGCATGTTTTCCATCAAATCCCGAATGGACGTGGCTGTCATGTTTAGGAATGTTCTTAGATTTCATAGACGTGTCTCTTATATTTTTTATCGTCTACCCACTTTAATCAATCCATATCAGTTATAAATCTCTAATAATTTTACTGTTATGTTGGTGGGAATATTTCCACTACTTTAGACAATTAACCATAAATCTAATTACTAATTTGATTCATTATATTAACAAGATTTGCTTGCTCGTTTTATTCTTCTTTTTAAATATTGCTCATATGGTTTTGATTCAATCGCAAACGCTGATTAGCTGATAATCATAAAATAGAGAGACCAATCAACATCAATATACATGCTTTCTAGAACCCCCGATATCCAATATTTATGAGGAGTAATTACAAATATGTATTATGATGGATATTGAGCATTTCTCATTTTTTTTTCGATAATTAATTGCATTTCATTAAGCATCAATAATTATACACAAAATGTATAGTCATTGGATTCAACTTTTGCATTTCTCATTTTGTTGTTCTCATGTTAAAAGTACTCGTCTCTGCCGCCACGACAGATTGACTAAAATATTTTGCCATCATTAACTCTTAAATGAGATCTCGTATTTGAATTTCATAAACAAGAAAAATTTCTCATTGAAAGAATTTTACACCTTAATAACCGATCCGATCTGAACTTGGATTAGTCATAATTCATAGAGATTTCTTGATATTAGATATTGCACATAGTAAAAAAAAAAAAAACATCTCTGTAATTTCCCTTTATGCAATTTCTAGATACAAAGCTCATTGCCTCTTCCTTCTTGGCAAAATCCAGTTGGCAGGGAACGTGTTCATGTTGGATTTCTCATCTCCAAATTTAATCACTTCACATATATGAAAAAATATTGTCTGATTTGCTACTTTTATTACCATTAATTTCAACATTCCATAATTGTTAATTACTAAGGTCATCCTTTTTGAGCCTGCTGGACTTTATGCTTGTGCGGATTAGCGTGCTCCAAACTCGATGTATCTGTGGAATTGCCTAACCAGCCTAAATTATTAAGTCGAGTCTCCGCTTTCTTACTTTCGCCATGGGCCACTCATGTTTTGAAATTTCTGTTCATGTCTAAATCGGATCGTTGTCTCTACACGGGCACATAACGATTGATTCACTTGGAGTATAATAATGAACGCATCTGTCTTGCAAATTGGAACTTATCCATGCCACATTGGCAATGAAGGGATGTTAATTTCATGCTATTTTATTTCAATTACTGTACAGATTTTCCAATAAACCCAAACGGTAATTGACCTACTAAATTGGGTGCCTAATTCTTTGAATCAACATTTTAACCTGAAAAAAATATCATATATCTTGTTAGAATAAGGAGGAGGGAGAGAAACAATGAGCTGATGTGCCTGTGATTTGGTTGAAATGATTCACTGGTTTTAAGAAAGATTCACAGTTTGAGTCCTGTGATTCGAGAAAATTTATGATTCGGAGAGTTTTATCTCTTAGTTAATCAATTTAATTCGAACTTGAATTAGTCAAGATCTATTAGATTTTTTAATACCAGGTGTCCACACTAAAAAAAAGACAGATAGCAATTACCAAATTTTAAATGTAAGAGAATGCTGCCTAATCATGTATTTTTCCAATCTGTTATCACTTAGCTGTCCGTAAAATCACAAAATAGGTAGCCAAATCTTCTCCATTAAGAGTAATAAATCCATTTGCACTATATAATTCATGCCTTATGGGGGGCAAAGCTCTCAAAGAAACTCACTCTCCAATTCTTTCTTTCTCGTCGCCATGACCAGGAAGAAGGTGACTCTCGCTTACATTCCCAATGACTCTGCCAGGAAAGCCACCTTCAAGAAGAGGAAGAAGGGGCTGATAAAGAAAGTGAGCGAACTCAGCACTCTCTGCGGGATCGAAGCTTGTGCTATTGTTTACAGCGCTTATGATACTGAGCCTGAGGTGTGGCCTTCTACTGTCGGGGCACGTCGAGCCATCTCAAGGTTCAGGTTGTCAGGAAGTAACCTTAATCTCGTTTTTCTTAATTTGTGTATCGTTCAAGTCATGTATATGCAAGTGCTTGGTGGTCTTAGTGTTCATTATAATTGTACGTGCATGGGAAACAAGGGAGTACTGCTTGGTTGAAACAATATGTACAAGATTCATTTGTGTCCTGGATTGTATCGTAGGAACATGCCGGAGATGGACCAGAGCAAGAGGATGGTGAACCAGCCAGCTTTCCTCCGGCAGAGGATCGGGAAGACCGAGGAGCAGCTGAAGAGGCAGCAGAGGGAGAATCGTGAGAAGGAGGTCACTGAGGTGATGTACCGAGCCTTGACGGGGCTGGGGCCGAGCCTCCAGGGGCTGAACTTACTGGACTTGAACGACCTTGGCTGGGTTGTGGAGAAGACCGTCCGGGAGATTGAGGACAAGATGAAGTCGATGAACAAGAGCCCACCACCGGCTCCGAGAAACAACAACAACAACAACAGCAGCAGCAACAACAGTACCCCCGTTTCCCAGGCTCACCAGGCCTCCACCGACCAGACCAATAAAAGCACCGAGAGGGAAGTGAAAGGCATCAACGGTGCCCTGGACGATGTGGCAGCCATGGATGCTGGGCAGAATCAGCCATGGTACATGGAGTTGCTGAAGCCAAGCGAGGGTTTGATGGGCTTCAGCAGGTTTAACAACAGCAATTACAACAACAATAACAATGACTTAATGATCCCTCAACCTCATCCTCATCTTCCTCCTCCGCCTCCTCCATATCCGTGTCCCAGTCAGAACCTCCCTCCGTGGTCGAATTTCTTCTTCCCTTGAATAATGGGGAGTTGCTCTAGAGGGATACGGCAAGGGGGAACATATCATTCAGAAATTAAGAAGAAAGAGGGAATCTTTAAGTTACTCTATATGCTTATGCTTTAATTGATAATTTCCAATTCTTTAATCAGATTACTTGTTCGATCGGCTGTGTGAACTTATTTGTTATCAATATAGTATATGCATTGGTCAGATTATAAACTTTTTCTTTTATAACTGGAGCAAATAATTTCAATAAGTTGTTTGTTATATTAGGTAGCGCTATGCTTCGCTATTCAAATGTTGGCGGTTTGCCCCCGTAATTAGACACTTGTTTTTCATTTATGTACATAATTCTTTTTTTTTTGGCTGGATTATGTACATAATTCTTAATGAGATATAAATTTAATGAGAAAATGATAGTAATCATTCTTTCTAATAACGTGACGAATATTACCCTATATTATTCTCTCAATGTACAAATTTATGGTAAAATATGTCACTGCAATGTATTTTTCTTGATAAGGTTTGGTATTTTTTTTGTATTTACATTGAAAAGAAAAGAGAAAGCTATTTAAAGGGGCGGGCGAATGGACGCTCTTGAACATTCTAAAGGATTGTTCATCCCACCATATTCAAAAAAAAAAAAAAATTAGTCTCAAGAGAATGCAAACTGTTGTTGTGAAAACATATATCAAGATATCAGAATTTGAATGCGATTGCAGTAGAGAACTGAGAAATAACATGAGAAGTACGAACCACCAAAAATTATACGTTAAGACCCTTACTATGAGGGACATATCCACAAACATAGATACACAATTTATTTGATCAAAATCGAAGATAAACAAAGATTCTTAATCCCATTCCCTAAGCCGGTACAACCCTGCTTAGGAGAAAGACATAAACCTAATCTTTTGAGTTCTCATACTCTCGGATTATATCAAGAAGATTCTCATAAATATTGCTCATTAGATCCTCACTTATCTTATTCATATATGAAACTCAGTCCCTCTTATATAGATCTATTATGATAAAAAAAAATATTGATATTAGATATTACTCTATTCTCTCTTGGGGGAAATATTCTAATTTAATTTGGAGGAGATTTTATGAATTTTGTAAACCTACTTGATCCCTCTTATATAGAACTATTATTATAAAAAATCGATACTAGATATTACTCTATTCTCTCCTAGGGAAATATTCTAATTTAATTTGGATGAGATCTTATGAAACTTACATATTCAAAATTCGAGTTGGATCTAGAGTGCCTTGGAACCGTGCTGAAGAACTTTTCCTTCGTATTATGCCATGACACTGTCTACCCCAGAACATCTTTTGCTCTCATGTACCGTTGCAATAGCCCACCGAGAGCTTCCATGCTGATCTCCCATCTTAATCCTTACTAATTTTCACTCATCCGATCAAGTTTTCAAATATTTCAGTTTTCCAATTCAATGCAAAATATTCCTGATAAATCTTCACTTTTATTTTGAATAGGGCCAATCATCACCTGTTTGAAATTGGCTTGCTCTGCTGGACCTTTTGTCACTCAGGTAATTAAAACCTATATTGGACTTAGTCAAGTTGCTAGTCTTTATTTACACAACATTAAGTTTCCAACTGATCGAGGGATAACCGAATTTGACACAATTTCCACATTATCCAAGGCCACCCCATGAAGTCCAATACTTTCAAGCGATCTTAGTTGCTTCCCTTACATGTCCCAGTCATGATTTTATCATACAGTGGTTATTGCCTCTCTTCGGGCCCCTGGCTTACCGAACTTTCATTTCATACCTAAATTCCAAGAGTTTTCACCAATTTTATCATCCTCTAGGTGCCTCAACTTTCTATTAGATCCTATTTTTAAACCGTTCAACCATAACCGGTTTAATAAAGAGTATACAATTGTTTACGAGAGCTTTCAAGATCTTACAATTGATGCACATCGGTATGCATCCATTCACCCTTCTATGCATGATATCATTCAAGTATTTTGGGAATTTCACACTTGATCGCTTCTGTAGTCCACATGAACTTATTTTGTTATCAATATAATACATGGACGAGTTTGATTATGTCTTTTCTCTTTTGTATGTATGGTAGATAATTTTAGTATTTTTGTACAGGTTGCGCAAGTTTTTTTTTTTTGGTTATATTAGTTAGTGCATGCTTCATTATTCAAATGCTTCATTTATTTATGTTCATAATTCATAATGAGACACGAACTTAATGAGAAAATTAGAATAGTCCTTTCTTGCGATGGGCAGTCAAGATTGCCTAATAAACTCATTATACAAATTTATGGTACAATTTGCTAGTATTATAAGCTCGTTCATCAACTTATCTCAATCCTATTAGGTCATATTTGGTAAGTGGAAACGAAATAAATGAGTTTGAATGAGTGTATTATGTTGATTTCTATTGATCTTGGAAAAAAATGAGGTAGTGCTAGTTAGAGAAGCTAGAGAAAGAACATTGCTAAGCATTTTTAAGCATTGTCCATTCTACAAAATTCAGTAAGAAAATAATCCTGAGAAAATGCAAACTATTATGGCAAAAACCTGCATCATGATGTTAGATTGAACAACTTAATAGTGGAAAGAACCAAAAAGTAAGATGAGAAATGCAAATGCCATAATTATGTGCAAGAAAATCCTCGATTAGAGGAAAATGTCATGTCGCATAATAAACAATCCACCGGATTAAAATTATAGAATACAACTTAACATAGATTCTTCATCTCATTCTCAAACCTCGTAACATAGTTTAGAGAAGACATGCAAACTTGATATTTCAATTTTTTACACCATTGTATTACAAAGAAATTTCTCAGAAAGATTACTTACAAGATACTCACTTATCTTATTCTTATACAGTACTTATATTGACCGTTGCAACACAAAAGATTTCATATATTCTCTGAATCTCTCTTAAGAAAACATGTCCTTTTGATTCTATTATGAGATCTCATAAAATAGAAAGTGATATTTTCAATATCAAATCAAATCTAGAGTACCTAGGCATTGTGTCACAGAGTTTTGCTCTATAGTGTGCCATAACAATGTCTGCCCAAGTGTATTCTGCCTCGTATTTTGTGTCACTAGGAATTAGAAGCAAGATTTTTAGCTCCAATTACTCATTTCTTATCAATTTTCACTCATACACTCATGTATTCAAGTCTTTCAAGCTTCCAACTTAATGTGAGATATTTCCAGTAAGTCTTTACCTCCCCTTGAATCAGGTGCACCATTAATCTCATATTTGCTTGCTCCATTCAAAGCCTTTCATGGGCTTTACTTTTTTATGTGTATTTCATACAAGTCCAAGCCACCATTATGCTTACTCAAAGTGTTAGTCTTCCTCAACATTCCTATAGGTTTCAACTAACCATTTGACAAGTCAATTATGACAAGGTTTTAGCATTCTTTGAGACCACAATCCATGAACCCTAATTCATCCAAATGAACATAATAAACTTCCTATGCAAGTCCAAAGCATGTTTCATAACTCATGCAGTACGTTTGGTTCATATGAATGAAATAGAGAAGGAATAAAATGGAATGGGAAAAGGAAGTGTGAGGAATAAACTAAAATAATGAATAAAAATATAGTTATTAGTTGAAGGGAATAAAGTGATATAGAATAGGGTATTTAAAGCTAAAAGATAAAATTACCCATTATATGTATATTAAAAATATATAAATAAATAATATTAAAATAAAAAGGGTAAATATATAAAAATAATATTAAAAACATAAAAAAAACAAAAAAAAAAGCCATCGTTTTCAACAATCTTCCCCAACCTCGCTAACCCTAACCCCACGCATCGGAGCCACCATTGAACCACCACACTCAGCCACCATCGAGTCTCAAGCCACGCAATCTCAAGCCCCCTTGCCACCCTGACCTTCCTGGCCACCTCTTCCCCCTTCCTCTATTCCTCCACCCAAGTAACTAGTAGAGAGAAAATTTTCTACCTCTTGTCAATAGTCGAATTCGTGCAACAAAAAAGAGATGAATGGGGCACAGGTAGGCTTGGGAGGTTCGGGAAGGCACAGGGCGGTACGAGAAGGCTTGGGCAAGGCTGGAGGGAGACATGGAGCATCATGGGAGGGGAGATGAATTAGCATCAGAAGGCTCAGTGTGGCACAAAAAGGCTCGGGAGGTACATGGCGGTGCAGGTATGTTGGCGGCAGACCGAAGAAGGAGGCTTTCACACCCCGAAATTGAGTGTTTCCATAGGCTATCTCACAATATTATAGTCACAATTAATATAAGAAAGGAGTTGTTACTAATCGTTTAAGAAACTAGTTCTAAGGTCAATTAGAAATATATTATTCACCTAAGGGAGTATGATAATAACCACCTAGGTTTTTATTAGTTACTCTCAAATCAAAGTTTAGATTTTAGAGTTTTGTTACGTTCAAAAGGCTTGCAAACTAGTCGACGGGCCCTAAATCGGTACCCTGGTATCTCTAAACTTGACTTATTTTAATAAGCCCAATTCTTGCTCTATTAGTAGTATGGATCAATGGACTTGGCACACAATTCAATAATCAAAATCATGACCCTGTCAACACACACCGAACATCAATTAATTAAAAAAAATACAATTTACTCAACTTGGGAAAATGATATGGAAATCGAGTTAAATCGCTTAGGTACTCGATGAAAATCGAAGAAAACATTGGGATCCGATTTGAAGGTTCAAAAACATTTCCTAGACTTTCAAAAATTTCAGAACTTGGGACTGATTCATAAATCTGAGTGTGTCACTAATATGCAAAATTCAAAAATCGGAGGCTCATTCATAAAATTCACAAGTTAAAGTATTAGTTTTGTCAAATTCACGGAACTATGCAAATTTTACATAACTAAGAGATTAATTTGCAAATTTGTGTAATTGAGGAACCAATTTGGAAAATTCACAATCCGTAGAACTTATTTACAAAAATTCGTAGATTTGATCTTGGAATGAATTGTATCCAAATAGAGAATTTATAAAAAAATCAAATTTCAGATACCCAACCTGTCATCGCGATTTTCATGACCCATTTATCCATTCATTCCCCATCTTCCAAAAAATTATTATGGCAAGTGACTTTTATTTTCTCTATAAATTGAAAATGTCCTCATATTCAGCAATTTCCAATTTATAGAGGAACCTTAATATTTTTTAGAAGGTCATTTAATTATTTTGTTGGATTTACTGTGTTAATATAAAATTTTTCTCATACATGATGACAAAGAATCACTTGACAATTTTACTTATGCTAAAGACTAACAATTTTTTACCATTAAATATATGAAAACAAAATGTAAAGTATTACGGATTTCATTGGAAAATTTATTCTTTCAAATGCAACGCATATCATACGTATTTCAATAATTAGGTCAATATCTAATATTTATTTGTAAGAATTAACTGAGAATGAAAAAAAAAATGTACGAAGAAGCAAATTTTGCTTTGCTAATCAAAATCACTTGCTTAATATATTTGGTGTTTTAATTAATTCTCTAGAAAATTGCATATATACACACACACACACACACATGATATAAATTCGTGCTTTTTTACTAAACTACTTTACTTGATTGGATATCATGAAGATTCCATACTAAACTTGTTAATGCCTCATTGATTGTCATATTATGAAGCAAAAGAAAGGCCAGCAGAGATATATTTGGGTGGACTAATGGAACTTTAATTCTTAGAATTTTTTGAAAAAAATGAAATTTAATTGAAAGATTTTTCTATTAACATGGACTAATTGAGGTGATTCCGATTCCCTCCTCGCATGCACAATCCTTGGTGAGACAACCTCACATGTGATTGCACAGCTTAGCCGAATCATAGTTGTTCATGGGTCCGAAAATAATAAATTTCTTAATTCCAATAGTTGAAAAGATGTATTAATTTAAAATACTTATTTTTTTCCAAATAAAATTGTAATAACTCAAATTTCATCAACGCCCAGTGAAAATCTTCATTCGCCTACCTTTTACTTCGAGATGTTACAAAAAAGTTTACACAAAACAAGTTTAGTATGAAATATTCATGATATAAAATCAGTTATGGTAATTCAGCCAAAAGGGTCTAGAAAAAATTTTTAGGAAATTTTTTATTGTCAATTGAATGGGGAAGAATTTATAATAAGCATTTACCTCAACAAAACAATTAACGGACTTTAGAAAAATTAAGGAAAGCGACCTTTATTTCCTCTATAAATTGAAAATTTTCCTGATAGTTCTCATGTTCGAAGATTTAAGCACAATTGTTGAACATGAGAAGTGACAAAAGAAATTTCCAATTTATAGAGAAATTAAGAGCCACTTGCCTTAATATTTTTCTAAAAGGTTATTTATTTATTTATTTTTTTGGATTCATCGTATCGATGTAAATTTTTTCCCATCCATGGTATGGCAAAGAATCACTTGACAATTTCGTTTATTGCAAAGAATTATAAATTTTTATAGTTAACAATAAAATATAAAATATGGGGGATTTTATGGTAAAATTTATTCTCCCAAATGTAAGCCATCACATATATTTCAAGAATTAGTTAAATTTCTAATATTTATCTCAATAAATTAATTAACTGGAAAGTGAAAAAAATTATATGGAGAAGGAAATTAATAAATTTATTTTGGAAAATGGAGTAATTCAATCTATAGATTTCTTTTCTATCAAAATGAGTTGACCAACTTGATTTTGCGTCATCTCTCTTAATAATGTCCAAGATTTCAATAACAGCAGTGGAAAAATTTATTATTGGAGAGCTTTACCTATTCTTAAATCAAATATGCTCTGCTCATGACAAGATGAATATATAGCGTATGATAAATATCACAAACAAAAAAAATTAACTTAAGAACACCGGATATCTCGAACTAGAGCTAGTCATATTAGTCATTGAGTTTCTAGATATCAAGTAGCATATACTAAAAATATCGAGGTTTTTTTATTACAAATAAAGTTTGGAGAACTTTTTCAAGAAAAATCGAAGCAAATTCTTGGATTAATCGACAATACTAATAGTGATAGTAGATTTTCTCAAACAAATGGAATCGGATAGAACTATAGTTTAACAGTAGCACTATCACAATGTGTTTTGACAAATTGAATATTAAAAAAAAATACACAATTTAGTAACAATAGTAGAGCACCTTGAGATAAGGGCACCTCGCAATGATGTCCGTATTCTATTGGATCCAAACCTTTTGGTTCAGTTCAGAATCTAGTGTGGTCAATTTTCTCGAGAGCAGTAAACTCACATTTTTATGGGGAAGCAGCCGTATGAGGCTAACTAAACATCCAGTGTGGGTTTGATGATGTCGCACTAATCATCGTGTCAAATGATGTCGCACTAATCATCCCACTTCCATACAATAATAGCCAATAATCAAACTTAATATCATTTTTAAAGGAATATTTAAAATCTTAGATAGGCTCGAGATATCACCTAGCCCATTTTGCCATAGAATTGATGTTGGATTGAAAACTGAACCAACCATGACAGTAAAATTTCCTTCGTTCGTTTTCATTTTTTTCCTTTTCCGATGGTAAAATCTAAAATGAGTTGTGATTTCTGGGCTCTCTTTCACACTTAAGAGCATATGTGTGTGTATCCATATATAAGAGACGTTGACTCGCGCGATGCACAACGGACAACATAAAGTACTATCGATACGGTTCATTTTTTAAGTAATTTTTGTGTTAAAAATAAAGTGGAATGATAAAATGGTGGGGAAGAGTGAACAAATGTTCTAGGTGATAAGTGTGTGAAATGACATTACAACTCATATATAATTAATTATGATATTAGAGTTTATACAAAATAATTAGTCTTCAAATAATTTAGGTTTAATGCAATTTTTGAAGAGGGAAAAGACATCAAAATCACCCTCTAGAACGATAGAGTAATATAAGATTTATGCAATATTAAAGTGCAAAATTCTTCCAGGTGGAAGTTATGTACTAAATCTTGTCATTTACGTAATTTTTGCATCAATTTCATCTTCAATCCTCTTACCGGACTAGTTCATGTGAAATTGATTAAAAGTCGAAAAATTGCTAAGTCACGGAAAATAATTTTTTAATCTACAAATAATTGAGTAATGATAGTTATTCTACTATAATTTACACAATTGACAATTATTATTCTCTAATCACAAGATACATCCTACCAAGAGAAAATCCACTCCCATCACTATGTCCGAAACTTAAATGGTCGCATTCTATTTCATAGATATGGTACAAATGAATCGAACTCAGTGGTCTTCATCCACCGCCCATCATCTTATCCATCATCAGGGAGTTGGTACAATTGTTTATCGTTATTTTATACCATAGGCCACATGCTGCAGATGAAGATATATTTGCTCCAGAGCTAAACAGCTCATATTCCTTTCTCGAGATACATGCCTAATAGAAAATCTCAATCGTCGGAATATCTTCGATCCTCTGGATTTTAAAGGATGTTAGGTGCATCCATACAAATTCAAAAGGGAAACAAGGAGTAGTAAATCTCTAGGTGAAGCTCCACGTTAAGTTTCACTTCATTTAGAGATCTGTTATCGAACTTGGAGATTTTGAATGCCAATGCTGACATGAGAAACGACTTCTCATGAGATTTTGGAGCACATGTAGAGCATGTAACATGACCTGAAACATATCAATTGAAAAGGAAGAAAAATATTAATTGTTAAAATTCATGTGATAACTTATGATTATGCAATAAAATGGATTGGGATTGAGGAGTTATTTCTTACCATTTGGTACTCGTATTCTCTGGTACGTCACTGAACCGATAGCATGAACTTGATATCCATATAGTCAGAATTAGCCATCATTG
The DNA here is from genome assembly GCA_037672795.1 of Lagerstroemia speciosa. Taxonomy (NCBI): domain Eukaryota; kingdom Viridiplantae; phylum Streptophyta; class Magnoliopsida; order Myrtales; family Lythraceae; genus Lagerstroemia; species Lagerstroemia speciosa. Next base: position 663,803 of record CM075291.1, on the reverse strand, counting down.
GTATGAATGTAAATCTAATTCAAAGTTCACAATGTTTTTTCGAACAAAGACATGTGGAAAGAAATTTTGACATGAAGCGAGGAGGAATAGCAATTTGAGATGAATGATTGGCTGTGAGAGATGCTAGAGGAAAGCCTAATTTATAGTGAAAATGGGAACTACTTGCCTTCAAATTTTATTAGAAGGTTATTAATGTTTTTCTAGATTTAATGTATTAATATAAAATCTTCCTCATTCACGATACAATGAATAATTATTGAACAATTTTGCTTGTTCTAACGATTCCAATAATTTTTTTATATGCAACACTAGCTCTAACTAATTCAATACGAGTCGGGTAGATATATTAGAGGATAAAGCAAGATACTGCACATATATCAATATACTATTTATCTATATGAATTAAATAAAAAATATATATATATATATATATATATGAAGAAGCAAAATTCGTTTTGCCAACTAACGTCATTGCTTAATACAGTTGATAATTTTACTAACGCTCTAGAAGATTGCAGATATATGACATAAATCCATGCTTTTATTTTTTAAACTTTTTGGATTACACAATGATTGCCATAATTGATTGAATATCATGAATATTATCACGCGAATTTTGGTTCACGTCTCGTTGACTGTCATATCATTAAGCAAAATGAAGGCTAATGAACATATATTAGGAAACACAATTAATTAAATTACTTATTTTTTTCAAAAAATTTTAGGAACTCAATTTTCATCAATGCCACCTAAAATTATCACTCACCTTCCTTTTAATTCGGGATATGATAATAAAAGGAAACAAGTTCGGAATGAAATATTCAAATATATAATTAAATATGGTAGTTTAGTCAAAAAGGGTCTAGACAAGGAAGCATGAGTTTATAATTTTACCTTGCATACGAAGAAATCTTAGATGATCATATAATGTAAGAAAATACCAATCAGATTGTGACAATCAAACAATTTGATGTCAGCTGTAACCTTAATTATTAACTAATTAGAGTAATTTAATTTATTTTTTCTCATAATATCACTATGAGATTGGAATATCTAACATTGTCCAGTTCCTCTAGAACCCTAATTAAATGTGCCAACTGATATTTTTCTGACAGAGCAATAACATTGGTCGGCATGGCAAATTTCGCTTTTACCTACATTTTTTTTAATTTTTTTAGTTCTTTTATAGAGATCAATATTAGGCATGTAATTGACAAAATGAAATCTGCTGTATGTTTCATTTTTGCCATGCAATTGATTGTAAAAAATATCGAAGTCTTTCGAACAAGCAAAAATTTTAGGAGATTATTCTTTGCTAAGTGAATGAGAAATTATCCAGCATAGCAAAACAAGTAATGGACTTCTAAAAAATACTAAGGCAAGTGATTCTTATTTCCACTAGAAATTAAAAAATCTTCTCTCTCCTCAGCAATTGTTGAAGACGAGAAGTCTCGGAGGAAATTTTCAATATATGGAGAATATAAGAGTCACTTGCCTTAACCTTTTTTTAAAAGGTCATTACTTTTTTTGTTGGATTTATTGTGTAAATATAATTTTTTCCTCGTCCATAGCACGGCGAAGAATCACTTGACGATTTTACTTATTTTGAAGGCTAACAATTTTTTAGTAGTTAAATAAATGGCAATAAAATGCAAAATAGATTGTAAGCTATTTCAGGAATTAGTTAAATATCTAATATGAATCTATAGGAATTAACCGGAGAATGAAAAACAAATGTATGAAGAAGCAAATTTTGTATTGCTGATCAAAATCACTGCTTAATAATTCTCTAGAAAATTGCATATATATACAATATAAATTTCTGCCTTTTTTTATTTGAACCGTTGATATCTAGGAGCACAACAAATCTTCACTAATCCAGTTTGAGCTGTGTGCGCCCACTAGAGAGTAAAGCTCTCCCAAGAAGAATTTTATCTACTCACAAAACTCAAACTGAGATCTTATTTAAGAAAAGAGATGTACTATCAACTCAATTAATTCATTTGGTAAATTCATGCTTTTTTTCTAGTAAACTACTTTAATGGATTGGATATCATGAAGATTCCCTACCAAACTTGTTAATGTCTCATTGATTGCCATATCATGAAGTAAAAGGGAGGTGAGCCAAGATTTTTCTATTAACATGAGTTAGATTGAGGTGATTTGACATATTTGGTTCATAGGTAGTTCACAAGATTCTAGATTTGATGCCCTCCTCACACGCATAGTCCTTGGCAAGACAACCCCGCATATGTAATTGCATGACTTATTTAGATCATAGGTTCATACGGTATTTATGGGTTCGAGGAGATTAAATTCCTTGATTTCGGCCAACGAAAAAATCTATTAATTAAATTACTTATTTAAAAAAATGCAGTAACTCAATTTTCCTCCATAATGCCCACTAAAATCTTCATTCACCTTCCTTTTACTTAGGGGTGTGCACGGGTACCGGGTAAATCTAGAACCGGTTGGAACCTACCCTATCTAGTAGGTACCGAGTAAAATCTCATGAGAATACAATCGGTTCTAGCTAGAAAAATGAGGAACCAATTAAAATAGGTTCCGATTCCATTAAGAGTGATACCCGGGACCGGAATTGACAGATATATATTTATATTTTTACTAAATATACAACATGAAATTACATATTTTATTGTATCCATTTATTCTCATATTCAAATCCTCAGTGTCTCCCAAAACTCATCATTTCCTTAATTTTTATCATCTAATAATCTTCATTCTTTTACTGTAAGAGTATTATTGGTCACAAAACATCTCTCTTATTGCATTCAATTGGATATTTTTAACACTTTTTGGATATATCATGTAAAAATTTGTTAGATAATTATTCATTAATCGATTTTAAATTTTTATTTTTATTTATTAATAGAAGAGTAGGTTCCAAATAGATGCCCGGAGCCGGTGGTATAACACAGGTTCCAGGTAGTTAGTCAAAAATCTAATATTTATCTCAGTAAAATAATTAACTAGAAAATGAAAAAAATGTATGAAGAAGCAAATTACTAAATCGTTTTTTTAAATAGGGCAATTCAGTTTGTAGATGTTTTCTTAGCATGGGTTGATTAACTCGATTTGACATCCTCTCTTAATAATGTCCACGATTCGAGTAGTAAGAACGAAAAAATTTATGAATGGAGAGTTTTTCTGTTATTAAATTGACTATGCCCTTGCTCCGGTCAAGATGAATCTGGCCTTACACTCGCCTACGTATATAGGATATTAAGCACGTGATAAATATTGTCGCCTACATATATGGGATATTAAGCACGTGATAAATACTGTAAACAGAAGAAATTATGTTAAGAATACGATATATCTTGAACTAGAATCCGTCATAAGTCATATAATATCTAGATATCAAGCGACGCACCCAAAAAAAATTTTTAACTGTGAATAAAATTTGATGAACTTTTTCAAGACAAGAGAAGTAAATTCCTCGATTGATCAACAATACATACTAGTGATAGTAGATTTTCTAAACAAATGGAATCTGATAGAACTATAACTTAACGGTAACACTATCACAATGTGTTTTGACAGAATGAGTATAAAAAAAATACTGAATTTAATAGCAATAATAGAGTACCTTGAGAGAAGGGCACGTTTGCAATGGTGTCTTTATTCTATTGGAACCAAATAATTTGGTTCGGCTCAAAATTTTGCGTGGTCGACTTGCTCGAGAATGGTAAACTCACATTTATGTAGGGAAGCAGTCTTGCGAGACCAATTAAACACCCAGTGTGGGTTTCATTTAACTTGTTTGTCGTCATGTCAAATGATGTCGCACTAATCATTACACTTCCATATGATAATGGCCGTTAATCAAACTTAATATCTTTCTTTTGGGAATACTTAATATCTTGGATAGATGTGACATTTCACATGGCCATTTTACCTAATGTTGGATTGAAAACTGAAGCAACCTTGGGAGTAAAAATTTCTAAAGATAAAATCTAAAATGAGTTGCGATTTATGGGCTGTCTTAGTTATTTGCTGGCCAATAAAGAAGTCACACACTTACTAACTAATATTTATATATTCGATATTAAAGTGCAAAATTCTTCCGGTCATAAATTATTATTCATAGTATTTAAATTAAAATTTTTTTATAAGTGTTGTTCCATTTCATTGAAGTAATCATGTATAGCACTTCACAAAAGATCCTCCAGATGAAGCAGAGGCGCAAGCTTGCTAGTAGCTAATTTGTACCAAATTTTTGGCATGGAAACTAATCTAAGCTTGACCATCATAATAATTCCATCCTTAATTATAAAAAGCTCCACTTTCTTAGATTGAAAAACTCTCACGTTCCTCTCAGACCAGATACAGTAAATATAACAAGTGAAGATCAGTTTTCCGATGATCGCATCTAGGTAATTGTCCTTCCATTTGAGCATTGCATTCTGTACCTCCAAGTCCCAATTTCCTGAGTAGCTGCCAATTTGCAAGGTGGCCGATAAGTCTTGCTAAACTTCCTTGGTTTTCGAGCATAAAAAAAAGATTTTCTCTGGTTTCTGTGTTGTTCCCACAAAAATCACACTGAGAGGAAAGGTTAGAATTCCTTTTGGAGAATCTTTTCTTTAGTGGCTAGTCTATTGAAGATAACCATCCAGCAGGTAGTTGAAACTTTTGGGATGTGGCCTTTAAACCATAGTAGTGAGAATCATTGTACCTAAGGCCTTTTTGGTCTTATGCTATTCTAGACCTTAGAGATTGCAAAAAGTGGAGATCCATCCCAGCAATGTTCTTCTAGAGAGAAAGAGAATAAGGCTAATCTGAAATTTTATTAAAGAGTGAGAAAACAATATATGAGTAGCGATGTTCAAAATACTTGAAAAATCAGTAGCACTATTTGAAAAAATTGAAAAATCGAGCCTAATTGTGAAATCAAATTGAATCAAACAAAAAATTGAATCATCCGAACCAGTTTAAATTCAAGTATATTTTTATGGTATACGATTCAGTTAATCACTAAATATGTACAATCCAGTTAATGGAAATTGTTCAAATCAAATTTTTATAATTATATTAAATAGTGATATCAATCAAAAAGAAAGATCATAAAAGAGACCAAGTTTTCTAACTTCAAATCCTAAAGTACAATATAGTGCTGCATTGAATTTGAGGTTAACTTAATGTTACTATTTCTTATTTAGCAAAAAATAGCATTATTATTTCCTTATATTCTGACTTTGATCATCTTTCATTTAGTTAAAAGTTTTTTTTTTTGCCTGTTTGCTGCTATTTGGTTTCAAAATTAGAGATGTTACTGTTGCCGCAACTCTACGCACGGTCAGTCTATCATCTTCACTTCTTGATTAAAGATTCGGCAACTTTTATTTTAAGTGATCCATGAATACCCTTAGTAATCGAATCGAACCAGGAACACTCCCAACAATCAAGGGCGGTGGGAGTCTATACCACTATTGACTCAATTGAGTTGTATAATAATTGCACCTTTTCGATAGGAAATACAATTGAGATTCATGAAAATGCACCTTATGTGTAAAGGTTTAGGCTTTCTAAGCATGCAAGTGATCCTCACGATCCATTTTGCTGAGAACTCCGTCAAGTGTGGAAGGCTGTAGAGTGCATGCGAAGGTCTTGTCAAGATTGATTGACGGTCAGATCTTCTGATATGCCTAACCACTTTTCATTCTAGTTAGATATACCCTAGTCAAGTCTTATGACCCAAATTGGGTTCAAAGAGCATTTGGGTTAAGCACAGATAGTGGGATCATGTTAGATAATTGGGTTCAAAATGGGTATGAGGTGTCTGACCCATCACCACATGACTACTTGACTGACATCTCACTGTAAAAGAATTTTGAATTGTAGAAAAAGTAATAAAAAAATGTTAAAAATTAAAAATACCTCTAGCCTCTCCCTATCCCCGCTCTTCCTCCGACTTTCTTCCCCTGCATATCACTTTTTCACAAGAAATGAGTGAAACTAGCGTTCTTTTTGAAAATATTTCGTCAAAAGTGGTTTATTTGAAAGTATTTACGAGAATAGGGTTTCTAAAACGCATGTTGAAAATGCGGTTTTGCGTTAATAAACTGCATCTTCAACATGCAGTTCTTGTGTAATTTTTTTTTTTTACTTCCGGACAGAACTGCATCCTCAAAATGCGGTTCTTGCGTAATTTTTTTTCAAATCCAGACAGAACCGCATCTTCAAGATGCGGTTCTTGTGTAATTTTTTTTTAATTCGGCATAGAACCGCATCTTGGTTCTCGTGTAATTTTTTTTAATTCGGCACGAAGATGCAGTTCTCGTGTAATTTTTTTTCAATTTCGCACAGAACCGCATCTTGAATATGCGATTCTTGTAATTTTTTTAAATTCCGGATAGAACCGCATCTTGAAGATGCGGGTTCTTGTGCAATTTTTTGTTCAATTCCGGACAGAACCGCAGCTTCAAGATGCGGTTCTTCGGTATTTTTTTAATTCCGCAAAAACCGCATCTTGAAGATGCGGTTCAAATGTAATTTTTTTTCAATTCCGGATAGAACCGCATCTTGAAGATGCGATTCTTGTGTAATTTTTTTTAATTCCGGAAAGAACCACATCTATAATTTGAAGAGAACCGCATCTCTTTTTTTTTTTTTTTAATGTTCAATAGCAGAATTTTCAACACATTTTTTTTACTAAAGAAGATGCTGTTCCGGACAAATTTTTTTTATCTTTAGAAAACCACATCTTCAAGAGTGGTTCGTGGGTGAATTTTTATATTTTTGCAGAACGGTTGAGCATAAAAACCACACCTTCAAAATACGGTTTTTAAGCTGAACCACAAAGATATAATTCTTCATATAATTGAAGTATAGAGACTCCAACTGGATAGAGATCTCTATCAAAAAGCAAAAGTCATGAATGACGGCTGCTCGACGGATATTTTGGTAGATGCATGAATGATTCAACGAGCCTTACTTGTTCCTCGAATTATCGATGCTGGGAATAACCCTAAGTCGATTCAATTTAATATATTTGGATGGTTGATCCTCCCACAATCACTTAATTATATATTAAGAAAGATATTATTACATTAAAGTCCTTACTTTTTCGAGTTCTCAATATTGGACTTTACCATATTTTTCCTACCTCGTGAAATTTCCTTTTATACAATGGATGTATACATATAACTAATATCAAGAAATTCAATGAGTCATTACAGTTTGAGCTAAATTAACTAACTAACTAACTGAGGATTAAAATTTTCTGAATTACGAATCATTTTTGTTCACAATATTTAAATTCACGAGTTTACTTGAGGTGTAAAAATTCCCAACCTGAGATTGATATAGGATGTTATATTCAATTACCAATTAGAGTGTCATTGTCATTGCTTGTGGATACAGTACAGAGATAATCAAAAAGCCAAAACCATTGTTTCTTACCCCACGGCTAGGGTCGCATCGTGATACGTTTATACATGAACCATGCATGCATGTGTTGTATTTGCCTGCTTCACACCTCATGTGAAGTGGAATACTAATAAAGATCACCTAACTTCCACTTTATTAAGACATTATCTTGATGGAGTACATGATTAGATAGATCTTTTGTCTCTCTCGACTTTTGTTTCCGTGTCGATGATGATCCTCCATGGATTCGATTTTATAAAAGCTGTGAATAAGACCGCATTAATAATAAGAGACCGAAGAACGTGTGAGAAGTATATGACATAGGAAAGGAACTTCACAAAAGTGTATCAGTTGGCGGACTGTGTCGTGTCCAAGCTATAAAGATCAAGACCTGACTGAACGGGTTCAATTAGGTGCATTTGTGAGCGATGGCTTGCAGATCCTCAGACTTCAATTGGAGTCTCTAGACTTCAGTTGGAATCACAAAGATACGATTCTTCATATGTCCATCCCACAATTATACCTCGTATGTGTCGAGCATTGCTCACTGCTAAAGCTATTGGAAGGTTAAGTGAGTAGAAAATGAATAAGGTTGTTCAGATTCTTTTTTAACACTACAAGAAATTGGTACTATTTTGGCAACTTTTTTTGTCACAATAGAAACGTTGTTTGTCACATTATATTTGTGGTGACGAAAAATAATTGTCTCGAACTTTGTCAAAACAGTCTTGTCATAATAGATAAATTGTGACAAGATTTAATTTGGTCACAAGAATGTTTGAGCATTTTATGACGAATTAATTTTTTGTCAAAAATAATTGATATATTGTGACATGATATATTACCACCTTTTTTCCAAATAGTTTGACAGTACATCAAAATTTGTCACAAAACAAATCCATTTTTTCGTGACAAATGAGGTATATCGTGATAAAATTTGGTAATTTTATCACGACAATTCAATAATAAATTTTGATATTTAAATTTCATAATAAAAAATTTAGGAATAGGAAAATATTTTCCCAAGAAATTTGAAATTATAAAACTTATTGTGACAATTTCTTTTGACAAGTTATTCGTAAAAATTATTTTTATTTAAAAAGACCAATGCATATTAATATTTTTAGAAAGATTCATATTATCAATAATAATAATAATGCCAATTCAAGCAGCATGTACACATTTTTAAATCAACATGGTATGTGCAAATTAATCAAGAAATCAAGAAATTAAATATTTCAAAATAAAATAAAATTAATATGCTTAGTAACAATATCATAATATTCAATAATGTTAAAAATACAGTCATAAAAGGTCCACTACATCTTGAAAAAAGGACAATAAAAAAATATCCTATAACTTAACAATAGTCTTTGCGAGAAATCCACTACATCCTAGTTCTTCCCTTTCCACAATGCCAATATCATCTGCAAGTTCAAATAAGAAAGTTCGATTAGCACATGATAATATAAATCTGAATAAATATGGAAAAAAACTATCAAAAAATTGAAAGGTAAATGTCATCATAAGATAAGAAATCCCAAACTTGTTGCAAAAGGATAACAAAAAAAGTCCAAATTCTACCTTCATAATGAATGGATGCTTTAATTAATTGATTAAAATAAGTATAATAATCAATAAAAATAAATTGGACACACATGGTAGTAAATTGTCATTATTCGTTCTAGATAAGAAAAAGAATAGGATCGTGGGAATTCAATAAATAGAAATAATATCAATAATTCAAAAACACAATAATGTTAGTAGTTGAGGATCAAAAGGAGTCAAAAGGTAGTGCATTTATCAAGCATTTAAACAGATCGTATTCATGTATGCTTCATGACTTTGAGGAATATTGGACTTACCATTAGTGATTTGAGTGAGAAGTATCTCTTTTGAGTTGGGCAAGTAGCTCGTGTATGGTAGCTTCCAGCTTTGACTGTGATGATTGCAAATCATCTATCTTAGCTTGCTGATCCTCTATCTTAGCTTGCTGATCCTCTATCTTAGCTTGTTGATTCTCTATCTTTTCCTCTAGCAGTTTACAAGATTCTCGTTCAAATTCATTGTTCTCCGTTTGGAAATGAGCAGATGATCTTGATCCAACTTGTGCACTATAGCAAAGTCCACGAGCATTTTTAGATTTTGGTTTCAAAACCTTTTCAACAATCTCACTTCCTGTTAAGGTAGCAGCATCCTTAGTAAGTTGAGCATGCAAATTTTCCATTTGCTCCTGTGCAATAAAGATGATTTCATCTTTGAGATTAATAGAGCATTTCAATATTCAAAAGAAATATATGATACAAAGGCAAATGATCTAAATATTTATGGCCAATAAGTGTGAGAAGATAATTATACATACATATTTTATGCCATTTAAGTTACAAAATTTGCAACTTAATAAATACCACTTACATAATAGAATTTTCAATTAAGTAAAAAATATTTATAAGTTTCTTACCTGGAGACGAGTAAACAGTGGTTCTTTCATCTTATTAGTCATTTGCTTCCAGTAGAACACCTGTAGAGGAGCTAATTATCGTGTGATTATTCCCATCTCCATTTTGAAAATTTTCTCAGGCGGGCCTACTACTGAATAGTTTGTTTCGAAAATCACAATCCCGTCAATTTTTGTACCTCTTTAAGTCATTTTATAACTTGAAAGCCCCTTGCTGGACCACGAGGTCTCTTTCTAGTGGCAGAACCTTTGAATAATTTAAGAAAGGCAACATGTATCAAAATAATTTACTAATAGGTTTAGAAAAACAATAAAATTTAGTGAATAAAATGAACCTCCAGTTTCTAGATTAGATAGTATAGGAGCAGTTGCGGTACTATTTAGGGAGCTAATATTAGAAGTATGGGCCAAAGTATTTTTCCTTGAAAGTTCCGGTGCCATGTCTATGATCTTGTCCAATGCACAACAATAATGAATAAGAATAGATAAAGAATATCTATGTCGTAAGAAAGTACAACTCTGATTATATTCTAAATCTAAATCAACTTAGAGCCTCGCCATTGAATTAGCAAAAAAAATTGATGGGCAATAAAGGAGCAGAATTCATATACAACAACTAAAGTTAAAATACTACGAACGAAAATCCAATACGTATCTATGAATGGAAGTGGACAAGGCCTTGATCCAAAAATAAACAAAAACAAAGTGAATTCGGTTCTGTCCCAGTCAATCTAGTATTTCTTCAATATTTCTTTCACTAATTTAAACCTTTTTTACCACTAGGAATTTTAATCTACAACTTCTCAATCAGTTGCAAGGCCAAATATCTCAGAAAAGTACGTCATTTCAACAAGATATCCATTTATTCCTTCAATTCACTATCCTCAGAATCAATAGTCACAAAACGAATATTTATTGTGACAAAAATATACTGACGAAATACTTTTTATCACTACTCTATAATTATTGTGACAAATTAATTTTCTGACACGAGATATTAGTTTATTGTGATAAAATTAAGTTTGCAGCAAGAAAAATTGTCACAATATTGAAAATTTCTTGTTGTGTAATTTAAATTATTTATTATTAAATTAAACTACTGAATAGTCAAATGACTTGATATATAAATTCTTATATTTATATAGAGCGTGTTCAGGCGGATAGTAAAATTCATAATTAATTAAAATTTTATTTTTGAAAAATATGCTATTTTAGAGTACGTGGTGGATTAATAGTAAAATTTTCCTTTTATACAATGGATGTATACATATAACTAATATCAAGAAATTGAATGAGTCATTATAGTTTGAGCTGAATCAACTAACTAACTGAGGATTAAAATTCTCTGAATTGCGACTCATTTTTGTTAACAATATTTAAATTCACGAGTTTACTTGAGGTGTAAAAATTCCCAACTTGAGATTGATATATGATGTTATATTCAATTGCCAATTACAATGTCATTGTCATTGCTTGTGGATACAGTGCAGACATAAAACCCAAAACCACTGTTTCACAAAACGTGTACGAGTGGGAATAGGTCACAGTGGTCATTATTTCCCCTCAGCTTAGCCTTTGACTTTTGCACAGAGTTCCTGCATGGGAAATTGATCATTTTGCCCTACTTTTACAGAGCTCACAGCAAGAAGAAGTCCCCGGCAACATAAGACAGTAGGGAGAAGACCCGAGCAGCAGAAGACAGCCCCGAGCAGACCCGACCAGCAGAAGACAGACCCGAGCAGGAGGGAGGCACGAGCAGAAGGCAAGCTCGAGCAGGAGGGAGGCATGAGCAGAAGACAGCCCCGAGCAGGAGGGAGGCACGAGCAGAAGACACCCCCGAGCAAACCTGAACAGCAGAAGACAACCCCGAGCAGGAGGGAGGCACGAGTAGGAGCAAGCCAGAGCAGGAGGGAGGCTCGAGCAGGAGCAGGCCTGAGCAGGAGCAGGCCCGAGCAGGCAGGCAGGCCCGAGCAGGAGTAGTCTCGAGCAGGCAGGCAAGCACAACCAAGAGCAGGCCCGAGCAGGAGGTAGCCTCGACCAGGAGCAGGCCCGAGCAAAAGGCAAGCAGACCCGAGCAAGAGGCAAGCAGACAAGCTTCAGGCAGACCCGAGCAGGAGGCAAGCTCGACCAGCAGGCAGACCCGAGCAGCAGGCAGGCCCGAGCAAAAGCTGGTCGAGCAGGCATACCCCGAGTAGGCAAGCAGATGAGCCTGCAGGCCCCCGAATCGACAGCAACAAACCCCGGAGCAACCCCCAAGCAGCAGATCTGAGCAGTAACTAGTATGTTACTCGATTTGTTGTACCGATTTGCTATAATATTTAAATGAGAAATGAGTGAGAATAGTATTAGTTTTAAAAATATTTCATGAAATATGGTTCATTTGAAGATAATTATGAAATTATCGTTTTTTAACCACATGTTGGAGACTCGATTTTATTTTAAATGAACCAAATCTTGAAAATGCCATTTTATTTCTTGAAAACATGAACAATATGTTGAGGAGAAAAGTTAGATTAAATATTTAATGTATAATATATAACAAGTTCGTTATATTAATTTCTATCAAATTTTTATACATAAAATTTATACAAAATTTTACGAATAAATTTTAATAAGTGTAAACATTTGAATGATAATTTACATTATGAATTGTTATGTATCATAATTTGTATGAAATATTTTAATACTCCTAACACGTTTTGTCAATCTCTATCAAATATTTACACGTTTAAAATTTTTACAAAATTTTATGGGTAAATTTTACAAATATTAATACCTTAATAGCAATTTATATAACGAATTCTTATATGTCAGATATAACGAGTTGAAGGCGTCCTCGAGCTGAAGGAAGGCAAACCCGTGAGGAGAAGGCGAGCACAAGGTAGTCGAGCTGAAGGCAGCCGAGCAGAAGGCGTCCCTGAGCTGAAGGAAGGCGCCCGAGCTGACAGCTGAGCAGAAGGCGTCCCCAGAGCAGGCAGACCCAAACAGCAGCCCCGAGCGGTAAGTGGTATATTGCTAATTTGTTGCTCGATTTATTGTATTGATTTGTTGTAATGTTGAAACGAGAAATGAGTGAGAACAGTATTAGTTTTAAAAATATTTCATGAAACATGTTGAGGAGGAAAGTTAGATTAAGTATTTAATGTGTAATATATAATGAGTTCGTTTGATTAATTGCTATCATATTTTTATACATAAAATTTGCCCAAAATTTTACGAATAAATTTTTTAAGTGCAAATATTTGTATGATAATTTACATTATGATAGAAATAATTGTTAGATTATAAAACAGTAATCTGGTAATTATTTTAAAACAAATATATTTCATGAATTATTTTCAATATTAATCTTATTTTCACTCATTTTTCCTACTGAAACCATAATTTAGTTACTATTGTTGTTGATTTGTTGATGTTTTAAAACCCTAATTTTCTGATTATTGTCCCTAATTTACTGACTAGTATTGCCGAAACCCCAATTGCCATTGTTGTTATCGAGCTGTGCTTCAGCAATCCTTGAGGTACCTGTTGAAATTTATCAATTTATGTTGGAGCAGGGATAAAGCGATGCTAGTATAGCAGTAGTAATCACTGTTTGCTGAATAACTATAGTGCACAGTCAGCTGATTGAGCTGTGCTCGGTATACTGTTGGAGCAATAATCACTCAAATGCTCGATCAACTGTTTGAGCTGCTATTGATCAGTTGTTCGAGTAGTGATCGATCAGCTGTTCAAACAGTTCTACTGTTCAACCATCAGTTGCTTAAGCAATTATCGAATATATGATTAATCATATATTGGATTTAAATTTGAATATTTCGACATAAGAACTCTTATTTTGTTGAAATTAGCTGGATTGTGTCAGTTGAGAATGGTCAATGAAATCAGGGTTTTGATATTTGCCCGTGGGAATATTTTATAGGGCGAATATGGTGCATATTATGACAAGCCGCCTTTGAAAAAAATTCGACTAAGAAGGGGCACAAGTTATGAGGAATTGTTGAAGATGGTATGCGTAGCTATTAGAATCGATTCTACAATGTCAGAAGTGGAGATGTTTCATAGACATCCTACTGCTTTGCAGCAATTCACGTTGGTTCCTATCACTGAAAATGACAGTGTTGAAATACTTCTTGGAATGGGTGAAGAAGGTGGTGGATATTCATTACAAGAGTTGTATGTTATAGTACAAGATCGATCGACAATGGCAGTAGAGCAAGATAGGTCGTTCATTCCTGCTGTCGTTGGTCCATCGACCTCCCGAGGCATAGAATGTATAAACACTAATAATATGTTTGAGCAAAATATTACGTGTCCAAATGAGGATTATAACGAATTAGGTACAGAGGAGGATGATGTGTTAGAGGAGGTTCCTACTGACACTGATGAAGAGTTAATTGATGCAGAGGATGCACAAGATGCCAACAATACTTATATTGACTTTGATACATTAGTGGAACCTGAACCAATTGAGCACAATGACATGTGTATGCGGGACCCAATTCCCTTTTTCAATAGGATGAATGGCGACAATGGCTATATAAGTTTTGAAGATAGTGAGTTTCTATCTAAAGATACTTTGAATTTAGGTGATGAGTTAAAGAAGGGAATGCAATTTACGAGAAAGTCTGATTTGATTTATGCAGTGAAGATATATCATATCAAACATCACCATAACTTTCGTGTTGAGGAGTCCAATAAGAGAACATGGTACGTTGTTTGTTCCAAGAGGAATAATGGATGTAAATGGCGATTGTATTGGCAGTGCTTTTATGATAACGATTATTGGAGATCCCCATACCTGTGTTAATCCTGTGGTAAGTCAAGACCATTCACAATTGGATGCCACCTTGTTGAGTCAATGCGGCATCAATCAAGTGAAGGAGACACCTGATGTGAAAGTTTCGGTACTTCGCCAAATAATTCTAGACTCATTTGGATATTTTGCAATAAGATGGAGCGCATGGGAGGGGAAGACAAGAGCGCTTGAAACTGTATACGGTGATTGGGACTCCTCTTATGCAGAATTGCCTAAACTCCTTAACGCTATAGTATTGGCAAATCCTGGATCGCAAGTGGATTGGGTTGTTCCTACAGAAAATGATGGACAAGGGATGTTTCGAAGCGGTTTTTGGACTTTTGGGCCGTCCGTACGTGCTTTAGAATTTTGTAGGCCAATTGTAAGCATTGATGGAACGTTTTTATATGGCAAATATTTGCATAAGTTATTGATAGCATGTACGATGGATGGTGCGAATCATATTATTCCTTTGACTTTTGCATTGGTTGATCAGGAATTATTTGCATCATGGGCATGGTTTTTGAGTAGATTGAAAACTCATGTTGTCGGCAGACAAGAAGAACCTTTATATCTCATTTCAGAACGACATGCTAGAATAGTCAGTGCAGTAAATGATGATAGAGTTGGATGGCAACCCCTTTTGCAAAGTGGCGGTATTGCATACGTCACGTCGCTAGCAACTTCAATAAGCTTCACAAATCTCAGCAATTGAAGAAACTTGTGACGAAAGTTGCTTTACAACATCAGCCATCCAAATTTGCGAAGTACATGGATGAATTGAAAATATTGTAGGAAAATGCTCCAAATTACTTTATGGACATTGAAATTGGCAGATAGACGCAAGCATTTGATTGGGGCTGTAGATATGGCTTTATGACAACCAATCTCAGCGAGAGCTATAATATTGTGCTAAAGGATGCGAGATGTTTACCCATTGCATCTCTTGTTAAAAAGATATTCTATAATTGTGTAGGATACTTTAAAGCCCGACTTGATGAGGCAAATGCAGGCATTAGTAGGGGGAATTCACACATCATGGGCTGAAAAAAGATTGAACAAATGGCGCCAAGCGGCTAACGGGCATACTGTAACGAGATTCAATAGAGTAAATGGAATATTCGAGGTTGTCACAGGCCAACGACGCACGAAATATGGTATCTGAGGTGGCCATATTCATAAAGTCTACCTACATGATCGATCATGTAGTTGCAACAAATGGCAGACATATAGAATACCATGCTCTTATGCCATGGCAGCAATGGCATCCATTCAGGTCGATTGGACTACACAAGTTGGCGCATGGTATACATGGATTCATCAAAAACTCTGTCACCAGGCCACCTTTAATCATCCTGGTGATCCAAAATCTTGGCCTGTGATCAATGGCCCATTACTTGTTCCAGACCCAAACCTTACTCGAGGTATTGGTAGACCCCGAACGAAGTGAATTCGTAATGAGATGGATATAATCGATTCGCCATCCACAATAACTTGTAGCTTATGCAAGATTGATGGTCATAATCGAAAAAGTTGTCCTCAACAAAAGAATTCCCGAGGTTTAGCAGTGTTTTACTTATACCAGTTTGACTATGTTGTAGCTTGCTTCTATTATAAAAAAAAACTATTGTAATCATATTTTTATTTTCTTGAAAAATACAGATGGACCCAAGACCACATGATAGATCACTGTTGACATGGCAAGACAAGCATCGATCGTCTACAGTTTGGATTGGCCAAGTATATATGACTAAATGTATGCACGTTCAATTGTTAGTTATTTATATACCACAGGAAAAATGAAAGTGTCTTAAAATTTTCGCAGGACATGCCCTCGCTTACTCATCGCAGACGGGAGGCATCATTACAGCGGGAAGAGCAGAGGATTCCTTTGGACCCACGCATAGTGCCATATATTCACCAGGCTGGTTTTGAAGGGGTGTCAAACATTCCTTTCATCCAATTGGAGTGGCACCTCATTACAACTTTAGTGGAGAGGTGGAGGCCGGAGACCCAAAAATTTCATATGCCATATGGAGAGGTCGGTTTGATGTTGTACGACATTTCGATCCAGCTTGGCTTACCCATAGATGGTTATGCTGTGACCGGTCGCACTTGCTTGGATTGGCCTGATGAATGCAAGCGCCTGCTCTGTGTCAGGCCAGATGGTCGCAACATTTTAGGCGGACGGCTAAAGATGTCATGGTTGTGTAGACAGTTTGGGGAGTTACATGCAAAGGCTGATGAGGACAATGTTATCCGATTTGCGAGAGCTTATATCCTTCAGCTGTTGGGCGAAATTGTTTTTGCAGACAAGACGTCTAGTCTCATCCACCTGATGTTTCTTCCGCTACTAGAAGACTTTCAAGTTGCTGGTGGATGCAGCTGGGGATCGGCATGCCTCGTATGGTTGGATCGGTAGCTCTGTAGAGCTTCAGATGTAATGACGCAAGAAATAGGCAGGGCTCTGATATTATTACAAGTGTGGGCCTAGGATAGATTTCCCCATATCTCTCCTACTCGCTGATTCATACCTCTGGTATAGGCCTCACCATTACTGTGTTGATGGTAGGGGCAGTTCGATGTGACACAGATCTCAACACATGTTCTTTCACATTATCAGGACGCTCTCGATAGGCAGATGCCAGACCAGGTATGGTGTTAATATAAGCCATATTTGACTACTCATACTTTTCTGTGTTACCTTGTATAAATGTAAGTGACACATTTTGCAGATCATTTGGATGCCATATTTGACTACTCATACTTTTCTTTGTGTTACCTTGTATAAATGTAAGTGACACATTTTGCAGATCATTTGGATGCCATACTTCGACGAAATAATCAGTAGGTTGCCTGACTACTGTTTGGTCTCCAGTGACATTTGGCTTGCTCGTGTGCCACTTATATGTTTTGCCATTGTCGAGTGGCATCTACCGGATAGGATCATTCGACAATTCGGTGGATTATAGAGGATTCCCAAGCCTTTTGACACATTGATCTCCCTACACTAGCTTGATCTTAGAGGGATGACAAATGATTGGATCTTACAACACATGCCACTTATTCAGATGTGGGCTGATAGACGGTAAAGCATTGTTCAACTTGAATATGACAGTACTTTGCCAGAGGATGTAGAGCATGGCTACTATGACTAGTACCATGCTGTTACTAAACGTTATATCGGTCGCATTGGAGCGATGCTTGGGCCGCTGGTAACGCATACTAACCATATTCATAACTAATCATTTTATACAACATGTTCATTGATTCTTTATTTTATTTAATACAAGCAGATATATTAACTAGGATCGAGTCAGTGCCGGAGGCTCGTGACCTTGCATCAGCTAGAAAAAATCTACTTAGTGGCCATGGTGGTGTTACATTATTTCCTGAAGGTCAGCAGGAACACCAAGAGATTCCCCCTGCTCCACTTGCTCGAGGTAGAGGGCAGTGCGCCCATGGGGGGTCGTCGTTGTCAGCATCATCAACAGCCAGCTCCACCCCGCTCTCCATCTCCTCATTTTCCATCTCCTCCACAGTCTCCCCGTTATCCATCTCCACCACAACCATCACATTCTCCAACACAAATACATGTCTCTCCATCACTTTTCCAAATACCTGAAGATATATTATTTCAAGCACCTGAAGATATATCGTTTCAAAGCCCTGAGGTGTTTGATCCATCAGTTCAAGTTAGGGAGACTACACGAGCCCCTCAAAAGCAACGTGATTCAGTGCATCGAGCCATGGGTGAAGGAGTCACGCAGGTGGAACCTCGAACATGGGATGTCACACCTAGGGGAGATGAAACACATCCAAGCACATCTTCTTTGCTTACCTCTATTGTACGCCCATTCAGACGTTTTTATAAGAGGCATGCTTGGAGATGAGGTTGATACTAGGATATCTTATCTTCTATCAAGTCTTAATTTGTATGACTGGTGATCTTTTCTTGTTTCCAAACATTTGTAAGTTTCTAATGATTTGATGTTCAATGTTTCTACTTTTTTTCCACTCTATTACATGGTTGCGTTAAAAAATATAGCGTCAACCAATACTAGATATCGACCAATCAACCAGTAATTATAGCACGAATCAGTGCTTGAACAGTAGCTTTACCAGCGAGTAGTGCTTGACATATACGAAGTATAATTGTGGGATGGACATATGAAGAATCGTATCTTTGTGATTCCAACTGAAGTCTGAGGATCTGCAAGCCATCACTCGCAAATGCACCTAATTGAACCCGTTCAGTCAGGTCTTGATCTTTATAGCTTGGACAGGACACAGTCCGCCAACTGATACACTTTTGGTGAAGTTCCTTTCCTATGTCATATACTTCTCACATGTTCTTTGGTCTCTTATTATTAATGGGGTCTTTTATAAAATCGAATCCATGGAGGATCATCATCGACAAGGAAACAAAAGTCGAGAGAGAGACAAAAGATCTATCTAATCACGTACTCCATCGAGATAATGTCTTAATAAAGTGGAAGTTAGGTGATCTTTATTAGTAACTACTTCCACTTCACATGAGGTGTGAAGTAGGCAGATACAATGCATGCATGCATGGTTCATGTATAAATGTATCACGATGCGACCCTAGCCGTGGGGTAAGAAATAGTGGTTTTGGCTTTCTGATAATCTTTGTACTGTATCCACAAGCAACGACAATGACACTCTAATTGGCAATTGAATATAACATCGTATATCAATCTTAGGTTGGGAATTTTTACACCTCAAGTAAACTCGTGAATTTAAATATTGTGAACGAAAATGATTCGTAATTCGAAGAATTTTAATTCTCAGTTAGTTAGTTAGTTAATTCAGCTCAAACTGTAATGACTCATTGAATTTCTTGATATTAGTTATATGTATACATCCATTGTATAAAAGGAAATTTCACGAGGTAGGAAAAATATGGTAAAGTCCAATATTGAGAACTCGAAAAAGTAAGGACTTTAATGTAATAATATCTTTCTTAATATATAATTAAGTGATTGCGGGAGGATCAATAATTCGAGGAACAAATTGCGGGAGGATCAACCATCCGAATATATTAAATTGAATCGACTTAGGGCTATTCCCAGCATCGATAATTCGAGGAACAAGTAAGGCTCGTTGAATCATTCATGCATCTACCAAAATATCTGTTGAGCAGCCGTCATTCATGACTTTCATTTTTCGATAGAGATCTCTATCCAGTTGGAGTCTCTATACTTCAATTATATGAAGAATCATATCTTTGTGGTTCAGCTTAAAAACCGCATTTTGAAGGTGAGGTTTTTATGCTCAACCGTTCTGCAAAAATATTAAAATTGACCCACGAAGCACTCTTGAAGATGTGGTTTTCTAAAGATAAAAAAAAATTTGTCCGGAACAGCATCTTCTTTAGTAAAAAAAATGTGTCAAAAATTCTACTGTTGAACATTAAAAAATAAAAGATGTGATTCTCTTCGAATTGTAGATGTGGTTCTTTCCGGAATTAAAAAAATTACACAAGAACTGCATCTTCAAGATGTGATTTTGTCCGAATTGAAAAAAAATTACATAAGAACCGCATCTTCAAGATGCGATTCTGTCTGGAATTGAACAAAAAATTTCACAAGAACCGCATCTTGAAGCTGCAATTTTGTCTGGAATTGAACAAAAAATTTCACAAGAACTGCATCTTTAAGATGCGGTTCTATTCGGAATTAAAGAAAATTACAAAGATGCGGTTTTGTGCAGAATTGAAAAAAAAAATCACACGAGAACCGCATCTTGAAAATGCAGTTCTGTCTGGAATTGAAAAAAAAAATTACACAAGAACAGCTTTTTGAGGATGCAGTTCTGTTCGGAAGTAAAAAAAAAAAATTACACAAGAACCGCATGTTGAAGACGCAGTTCATTAACGCAAAACCGCATCTTCAACATGCGTTTTAGAAACTCTATTCTCATAAATACTTTCAAACTAATCACTTTTGACGAAATATTTTCAGAAAGAACGCTAGTGTCGCTCATTTCTTTTTTTTCACCCCTTTCTCACACATACATATGCACATATATATTATATCACATATACACACAACACATTCCCCTCTCCTTCCTCTCATTTCAGTGAATCCAATTCCTCCCACCCTCTGTCCAATAAAAAATTTCCCTCCATCTCAACCACCAATAAATTTTTAATTTATATATCAATAAAATAAGCAAACTTAACGGCATTAATGGAAAATTAATAATTTACACTAAAATGTTACATTTTAAAAAGATTTTATAGCACAAAATGACAAGAATAAATTTTTGTACCAAAACGTTATATTTATTAAAAATTTTGTACAAACCGTGCAATTTTCCCTGGATAATGCCCTAATAGAATCTTGTCCATGGATTTAGGTCAATCAAGGCTATGCTCAACAAACGGAGAGGCTTGGCCAATATGCATGGTCTCACACTGGTACTTGTGCCTCGAGGAAGCGGCATCATCCCTCGCTTTACCAAATCTCTCTCTAAGGCCGATGATGCCAGACATCAATTTTGCGCTGTCAAGTTTCAACTAGAACATGACACCAACACATTGTCGCATTGTCATCGACGAGGACAACCATGAATATGTGGGGACCAACATGGTAAGGGTCGACCCACATGCAAACTAATTCACCACAATCTTCATCATACGTAACTAGGTCATGACACTGATCACCTGTATGTAGATTCTCTTGTACTTCTTGCATGAGGTTTATCTACAAAGCCGAGTAGCTATATTTTGGAACAGAGTCCAAAGTATAATGTCCAAGCCTCCCAGTACGATAAAGATTTAGTAGCTTTCTACAAACTTTCAGGCAGGATTCCTCACCTAAATCTGGAGGAACCCGGAAGGCATCATGCAAGGCTTCCAGTTGCGACTCGACAAGGCTCATACAATCCTTATCATCTGCCAATTTTCTTCGAAATGACAATGCTTCCTCATAGAGAGTGCGGCGGACATCATTAACCACGAAATCCTGCCCAAATAACAATGATTGGAATCATGTCCAATGAAAGACTCTGACTTGGTGGAAAAGATCATAAAGCGCATTTGCAATTAAATGAAACATATCACCAGATGTGATAGTTTAAAAGCCAAATTGGTTAAGACTACTCTGACCAAGATATGACCCATTTAATAAATTGGAGTTGCATTTGACCCAACAAACATGTCAGCTCCTCTACAATGGCACTTCCAATGAATTTTTTTGATAATATTATATATCCAGTTTTTTCAACTTATTGAATGCATAGCTGTGCAAAGTCAATTATGAAGTCCAATTATAAAATATCTGAACCACAATGGAATATTACTAAACAGCATTGAACCTGTGTATGATCCGATGGATATCGCCTTTTTCTTTTCATTTCTAGATCTGAGTGACTTGCATGCTCTTCTATTTGAAGGCTTGACAACTCAGCCCATTTCTTGTACTCTTCACTGGAATTAAGAATCGACAGAAGGTACTGAGCAAGTTCCCTTTCACCAACTATACAATCGCTGATTGTTCCTACATCCATGCCATGTTACCTTGAGGTTAGATTATCAAATTTCTAGAACCTATTCATCTCAGCTATATATTCACATAGACCTTGCCGTAAAGAAAGAAAGAATATTAGATGGGCATTTAATTATAATCAGATTCTGTTTCATTAAATGAGCTACACATGTACCTGTTAGAGCTAGCTTTGAGCACATCTCGGCTTCACTGATTATTGGAGGCAATAATCCAGGGGTATCCAATACATATACACTGGGATGGCTTGCAATCTACAATTTATTAAATATTCTCATCAATAACTCAAGTACTCTGGAGAAAAACACTTCAATGAGTAGGACACTAAGTCTTCTTCAAATGGACAAAAGCATCTCATCCAAAAATAAGGGATTCTAAAGATTCATAATCTTTATGTGAATTAATAAGAGATTATATTATAAAAATCATGCTAACCTTCTATATAATAGTTTATATTCGCATGGATGAATTTTTTTTCAGAGAATCTGCAAAACAGTGCATGGATATGCATACAAAATAGAAAACACTGAAGAGGAGAGGAAACCAAGAGGGTGCACACCTTGAAGCTTCTGATATCTTTAGTTTCACAAGGTTGTAGGCTCACTGTTGCATGCTTCAACTTCCCTTTCTCTACGAGGAACCAACAATTTAACAAGAATCCACAATGTAATGTAGAAAGATGAAAAATAGTTACGATGGTTTGAGTACCTGCAGCACTGATCCTGCCAATTTTATGCAAAGAGTTGACAAGGGCTGATTTTCCGACATTTGGAATCCCAACCAGCATTACTGTTACTGTAGAACTGTAGTAATCTAACTTCTTCAATAGTCGTAGCTGGGCTTGCAAGAAATTCATGAACTGCAAGATATAGAATCGAGTAACTGATATGGAATCTAGGGAAATAAAGTCTCTATGACCAATTATTTTTTTGAGTGTTATCTCTATGACCAATTATACCTTCTTTATGAGACAACTGAGGTCTAAAGTTTAAGGGACAGATATGGATCAGATTCAACATGATCAGTTGTGAACTACAATTGGCCTATAAACAGAAGACCCATAAGCACAATTTCAACGGACATACTTTACACCTAAAATTCTTAATATAAATGACAGAGACAGAGTTTCTCAAGGCTAGAATGCAAACAACACTGACTTGTTTAATGTTCTTCGCGTTGTGGGAATTAACTCCGTAGCATGCCTGCTTTTGATGCTCCATGTAACTCATCCATTCCTATAAATTTTAACATGTAGTAAGAAGAGTACCCTAATTTATGGAGAATCTAACAGAATAGGTAGAATCCCATTATCTAGAATGATACTGCTTCCAGCCCTCCATGGCTGTCAGATAAGCCTTTTGCTCTGTAGGTCCCGCTTTATATAATCGCACTAACAGCCATAGCGGGTCATTAAAGTCCATAGAGGGGATCACATTTCATATTTGATAGAAACCATATATAACTCTGAATCATATTTCATATCTCAATGCTAAATGAAAGTTTGCATAGGACATTGTGCATAAGGTCAGGTTAGAAGCACGAGACTTCTTTCTCAACTCAATAAGCGACAGTGTATGAAACCACTATAAAACACATAAGAATTCACCATATCATTATTTGCCTCCCATCTCTTTGATGAGAAGTACCTTAAGCTGAGAGCTATTTGCAAGGTCAGCCTTGTTCAACACAATGATTCGCCTAGATGAAGTTGGGTAGTCCTTCAGTTGCTCAAACTGTGATGACAATGGAATCTGAAAGTAGAATGAAAAGAATCAGAACTCTCTCTCCATCTGTCTGTCCGTCTATCTACCTACCTACCATGAAGAGCTTCCAGGAATTCTTCAAATGTTTCCATATCCCCTCTACTATCCTTGAAGACAGAGAATACTAACTAGGAACACAATAAAGTCATCATACTAGATGAAAGCAACATCAAGGGGACTAAACAGCAAATGATTCCAGAAGAAAGATGATGAAGAGAAGTGACCAAGACTACAAAGATTGGAAATTTTTATCCCAGTCATTTCATCAAACACCTGAAAGCTACAGCAAGATTGATAAAAAGATAGAAAGCAGCAGCAATGACAAACATATGCAATTTCATAAAGAAAATTTACCCAAACATGACAGCAATGCAAAACACAAGCAACGGAGAAAGATAATGTATGAACTAGAGGTAGAAAGATTGGTGCAACATTGTTGCATAATCTCATTGAACACAATAGTGTAGACCCCCGCTAAAATAGGAAACAGCAAAGGTAATGAAGGGGGAATACCCGACCCGAGCATCTCTGACTTCCAACACAAGATCAACCAGTGGGATACGCTCTGCAATGGCGCGTGAAGCCGCGGCCATGTGAGGGCTGTACCACCAACCAGCTGCTCGGGTCCTCGATGCTTCCTTTATCGCAGCTCCTATCTTCCCCACCAAATTCGTCGTCTCCGTAGCCATTCACAGAGAAGAAGTACCACAAAAACTCCTTCAATCAGTCAACTGAAAAACCAAGCTAAGGGGAGCCCGTCAAGCCTGGACGCCGTGAACATCAATAACAATAAGCTTGACTGATATACAATTAGAGAATAATATGAATAATATCATAGAGTAAATAGGCATCATCCATAATACATCATATTCTAATTTTGTATATCAATATTGTCCTTTTAACATTAATTAGATCTTGTGAGCATTGACTTATTCCTCTAAACATCAATTAAGTCTTATCAATCATTTTTTTTTTTAACATCAATTATGTCTTTTAAAATATCAATTAGATTATCCTGAAAATCGATTTGGTCTCCCTAACCATCAATTTTTTCCTTGCGTATATCAATTTCATTCATGCATGAATGCAATAATAACGGCGTTCAAATCACAAATAAGTCTCTAAAGTTCAAAATTTCCATATCTCCCCATCATTCACAATTTTCTCCCCATCCTATAGTGTGCGCAGGGTGTCACACTCCGAAATCGAGAGTTTCTGTAAGTTGTCTTGCGATGTTGTGGCCATCGACGAATATGTGAAAAGGAATCGCCACTACTCATTTAGGAAACTAGTCTTGAGGTTGATCAGGGGTTCTACTACGTTTGAAAGGCTCGCAAGCCAATCGACACGCCCTAAATTAGCACCCTGGTGTTTCTAAACTTGTCTTATTTTATTAAGTCCAATTGTTACCCTTATTGAGGTTTGAATTGTAGGTCCAAAATCAAGATCAATAATCGAGATCGTGTACCCAAGCATGATACTACCCGTCCTAATCTAAATGCAGAGACGTAAAGGGCTCCACTATATGTAAATTACAAGCATTCATCATCTCTTTCTCAAGTACAATGATTTCCCATATTCCTTCCTAATCAGAAAAGATATTAAATCACACATCAATCGATCAAGAAAGTGTCAGACAATTTATCCACAAGCAAAGTCAACAAATAATAGGCCTAAGACCCGAAATCAGAGATATAAAGACAGACAGAAACGGGTGTGAAATAACCATCGAGATGCAACGACAATTAATAAGCCTAAACCCAAAGCTTAGATGTTAAAACACCTTGAATGCCCGCACAAAAGAGTCACAAATGCAACAATAGATTGTGGGCTGAAAACTCAAGTCTAAGAACCTAAGCATGACAATAGACAAGCACCAAGAAATAGAAAAATATAACAACTTTTGACCGGCTAAAAACACCTTAAAGACCGGTGCACAACACCAAAAATACAGCAGTGAATGGAAAGCCTAAAAGTCGAAATTAGAAGCCTAAAAGTGGTAGGAAATTAGCAATAAACAATGATCAAATTGCAGCAACTTTGAACAGCCATGAAACTCGAAACTTAGAACCAAAACACCTTAAAAACCAGCATTAAAACACTAAAAATGTAGCAGCAAATGATAAGCGAATTAGGGCTCTAATCTCGTCCAAAACAATATCCAAGACGAAAGAGGTCATTGAGCAAGGAGCTGTTGCAACTATGGACACTAAGCAGCCCCGTTTTTGTCGAAAATATCATGAAAACTTCGGAAAAAAATGTCAAGCAAAGAGCAGCTGCAAAACCAGGTAAGTAAAGGCTCTATTCTCATCAAAAACATCAACATCAAAATCATGAGAAATCATTGAACAATAACCAGCAGCAACCATGACACTAAACAGACCTCTTTCCCGTCGAAATTGTCATTAAAATCAAGGAAAAATACAGGGCAAGGAGCTGCTGCAACAATAGGCAATAGATAACTCTATTCTCATTGAAAATGGGATTGAAATCATGGGAGATCCTCAGGCAATGACCAACAGCAACCATGAACACTAAACAGCCCCTTTTCCCATCAAAATTGTCATTAAAATCAAGGAAAAATACAGAGCAAGGAGCTGCTGCAATTACATCGCTAACACAGCCCCTAACAGCACCTACACTGCACAAAACAGCAAAAAATGCAGGAAACAGCACCCAGCGGCCACTTTACAGCGACATAACAGTTATTTACACTGATTACAGCAACAAATAGCACCTAAATCAGAGCAGAGTGCAGCTTACAACAATAAGGAAGCAAAAACAGTACCTAATAGCAACATTGGAGCAGTGAAACAGCAACTCCAGCATACTATCAGTAAAAACAGCATCAAAACAGTGACTTACAGCAACTAACAGTAACAAAACATAATAAATCAGGAACTAACAGCAATTACAGCACATGAACAGCAGTAAACAGCAACAAACAGAACTTGGACATCATCCAACAGCATCAGCAGCAGCTAGACTGCAAAAAAAGGGGAACCAACACAATGACTAGCAACAAAAACAGCAACTGAACTGCATTGAAACAGAGACCACAGCTTGCCGACAACAAATACCGCAATGAACAGCCACTACTGCAGCAATGTAACGTTAGAACAGCAATTAACAGCACTTACTAAATTAAAACTTCTGCAAGAAAACATTGAAACAACAAACCATAGCATAATAACAGCTCAGTTAAAGTGCATTACAGGATATTACAGCCCTATATTAACGCAATGCAACCGGCCATGGTGATAAAACAACAACGAACAGCTTTAGAACAGCAACCTAGCTTACCGTAAAGCTTGGCAGTTCTGATCGGAGACTCCGAGGATGAAGGAACGGTTTGGGGAAGTGAGGAGTGGTTCCCACATTCCATCAAACACCTTGAGAGCGATTTCGATCTAGCGATGCAAGAACCGATTCGGCAGCCTCTCCGGAGGCCGAATAGATCTCTACGGTTCGGGGAAGGCCGAGGCAACTCTGTGTGCGTTCCGTGACCTTCGGTCGAGTGGAGAGTATGGTACAGCAAGGGGTTCGATGGTGACTATCCAAGCAGCTCGGGAGAGGCGAGGGCAGCGATGTCGGTTCTGTGATGGCGTGGCTGTAGAGGTCCAGGGCTCGGGTCTTTAAATGAGTTGAAGGGCTTGGGGATGCACGGGTCGAAGTCCGAAGGGCCGTGCCCTGTCTACAGGCAAAAGAGGGAGGAGCTGTGGAGGCGTCGATAACTGGTGCTCCGGCGTGGGGTGAACCATACGATCCGAATCAGGAAGGGAGACGTGAGGTGGAATCGGGGACTGAGGAGCTGTGCTTGGTGGAATCGGGATTGAGGAGCATGGAGGTGAGGAACTGGTTGACGTGGTGATGGCCGAGCTCCCCCTCTGCTCTTTTCGCTGCTGGTCTTTATAGGAGGAGAGGGATGGAGAGAAGGTTGAGGAGGAAGGGACTGACCGGCGCCGGCCGTCGGGCGGCGGGTCACAACTACGGGCCGTAGAGCAGCGGCGGAGGCGGCGATGCAGAGCTTTCCCCCGAAGGCTATAGAGGCACGCACGGGGAGAGGTCTGTTCTCCCGTCTCTTCTCTCTTCATTTCACTTTTATTATTTTTTTAATTTTATTTTTTTCTTTTCTTCTTTTTTGTTTGTCTCTTTTTTTTTTAATAAAACTGCAAATAATAAAATAGAAAAATAAGAAATGGTTCGGGTAGAAATTGAATGACACTCCAAATTCGAATTCGGAGTCCTGAATATGCCAAGTCAAAGGCAATTCAATATCCTTTCGTGACGAGATCGAATTTGGTCTAGTTTCACCATATTTGAGAAGTTTTTTTTTTATCAGCAAAGCTAGCTTATATTCAATCTGAAGACATTACATTACATCTGCAAATTGTAACTCATGAGAGGAACACAAACTACCTTTCTGACATAACTGATGAGCTGCAATATTTTTAGTTCTTGACACCCAATATATTTGCCAGCTCACAAAAGCAGATTTGCATAAACGTAAATCCAAAAAGATGCCATTTGCTTCCCAGTTTGGTTTCTGGAGTCCTCTTGCTGCTTTCACCACCTGTTGGGGGTCGGTGAAGATTGAAACATCCCTCCAATTCCTTTGTGCAGCTACCTTGGAGGCGATGAGGACAGCAAGCGACTCCGCTTGATGGGGAGTAGCAGCAGCCACCTTCTGAGTGCAAAAAGCTTTAGTCCTGCCATTTTCATATGCTATTCCTGCAACACAGCTACGTCCAGGTGACCAAGCAGCGTCCACAAAAATAGACATCATCCCATTTTGCTGAGGGTAATCATTTAGATTGAGCTCAGGTTCAATTGTTATAGCTGCAGAAGAGGAGACACTACCAGTCAATCTGGATATACCAGTTGCTTCTCCATCAATATTGGATGTGCTACTAATGATATGCTCTTGATATTTGACATTTAGCATATGCAGGAATTTCTCTAAGCTGGGAGTTTCATCTGAAAAGAGTGTTTTATTTCTGAAGCTCCACAGTTCATAGAGCAGTATTGCACTAAACAACGTAAATTGAGTTTTTTCATTGTTATCAAGTGGAAAATCTTTGGGATTAATTACAAATTTAACTAGTTCAACCATATTCGATGCAGAGATATGGCAAAGCTTCCACTTCGATTCCCTCCATGCAATCCTGACATATAAACAGTCAGTAAACAAATGAAGTAGGGAAGCAGAATTGGCTTGACATAGGGGACAGGATCCATCCTCTATATTTGCCCAAGGGAGACATCCCTTTGCAATTCTCCGTAAATGGAGTTTTAGGCGATTGTGTATTTTCAGTTTCCAGATTTGTGACCAGAAATCTCCTAGTTCTTTACTGAATCTATGTCCTTGGTCTTGGAGATAGAATGTTTTAACTGAAAATGAGCCTTGTTGATCTGGTAGCCATATGAGTTCATCTTCTTGATTATGCTGAGGAATGTATATTTTGGTAATATTATTAATTGTTTCCGTATTAAAAAGGGAGTTTAGTTTGGTCTGATCCCAGGTTTTTGAATTTGTGTAGAATAAATCCCTAACCTTTAAGGTGTGATCTATGTTCACATTGGTGGATTTAGGGACTGGTTTATAGTCTTTATTTGCTGGAATCCAGGGATCTAACCAAACCCTAGTGGTATTACCATTGCCTATCTGCATGCATGTGTTTTCCAATATAGTTTGCTTGCAACATTGAAGGTCTTTCCATATGTTTGAGGAGTGCTTCCTAATTCTATCATTATGTGTGATAATATTTCCGTATTTGCGTGTAAAGGCTTCAGCAGCTAAACTTCGTTTATTTGTTGCTAGGAACCATGTCGTTTTGGATAACATCGCTTTATTAAAGTCCGAGAACTGCCTAAAACCAAGTCCACCATACTTTTTAGGTTGGCATAAGCTTTTCCAACTTATAGGTGTGAAATATTTACCGTTCCTTTCTTGTTTATTCCACCAAAAGTTTCTTATTTTCTTATCCATTTCCTTGCAGATTTTACTGGTATTTTGAAGGTTGCCATCTGATATACAGGTAGCGAGTTAAGCACGGATTGAATTAAGGTTGTTCTGCCAGCCCATGAGAGATTTTTAGCCTTCCATCCTGCTAGTTTGTTTTGGATTTTTTCAATTAAGAATTGGAAGGAGCTTGATCTATTTCTTTTTATGAATAGGGGATTACCTAAATATTTCGTTTCCAAATTTAACTTTTTGAGCTTAAAAATACTTTTGATTTCTCTTTTCATGCTCCCTCTTACAAATTTTGAAAAAATTAGTCCAGATTTGTGGGTGTTTATTTCGAGTCCACTCCAAGAATTAAATAGATCAAGGATAATTTTGCAGTTGTTTGCATCAGATCTATGCGCTCTCAAGAAGACCATTAGGTCATCTGTAAACATTAGATGGCTAATAGGCAAGTTATTTCGTGAAATTTTTATCCCTCTTATGTGGTTATATTGTTCAGCAATGCTAAACATCCTTGATAATACCTCCATGGCAAGTATAAAAAGATAAGGGGACAATGGGTCACCTTGCCTTAGGCCCCTCGAGGCCGTAAAGGATTCTGTTGGGCTGCCATTGATTAGTATCGAATAGGATGGTGTACTTATACATTGTAAAATCCAATTGACGTAGACATCATTAAATCCAAAGTTGACTAGTATTTTCTTAATGAAAGACCATTCTACACTATCAAAAGCTTTGAAAAAATCTATTTTTAATCCTATCCATCCTTTCTTAGATTTTGAGTTATTCATAGTGTGCAAAATCTCTTGTGCTAAGACTCCATTTTCATTGATCCATCTACCTTCTATAAATGCAGTTTGATGTGGGGATATCAGCTTGGATAGTACTGTTTTCAGTTTGTTTGCTAAGATTTTAGCTATTATTTTATAGCATGTGTTCGTGAGGCTGATTGGTCTAAATTCTGTGAAACAACTAGCATTAGAAGTCTTAGGAATCAGAGTTATAAATGTTGTATTCCATTCTTTGAGTCAGAATCCGTTTAAGAAGAAGCTTTGTACTGCTTTTATGATGTCATTCTTTATAGTAGGCCAGTTTTCTTTATAAAATAGAGCTGACATTCCATCAGGTCCCGGTGATTTTAATGAATTCATTTGTCTTATTGTCAGTTCAATTTCTTCCACTGTTGGAATTTGTTTCAGAAATTGGTTTTCTTCTTCTGTAATTGTGGGATGTATTAGCTGTTCTAAATCCTCAGGGATTTGAGGATTTGTGGTTTTGTATAAGTCTTTAAATTTTTGGACAAAGTATTGGCCTATATCATCATGATTATCGATCCATTGATCTCTATTAATTTTAATAGCTGTAATTGAGTTTTGTTTCCTTTTAATAATTGTAGAGAGATGGAAGAATTTTGTGTTTGCGTCACCATTTTTTAACCACATTTCTCTAGATTTCTGTTGCCAAACCATGTTTTTTCTTATTAGGTATTCTTGTAGCTGGTTATGTAGCTGATTTTCTTTTCTTAAATTTTCTTCTGTCGGTTCACTGTTTTGTATTAACTCAATTTCCTTTAGGGTCTTTTTTATTTGCTCCTTGCAGTCCCTAAAATGGTTAATATTCCATTTCTTTAGAGCTTCCTTGGTGTATTTAATTTTCTTAGAGACTCTATATGCTCTTGAACCTACAACTTGCCTATTCCATGCATTTTTGATAACCTCCTTATATGTTGGGTCTCTAGTCCATGCTTGTAGGAATCTGAAAGGGTATACTTTTTTGTTAGCTCCTAAGTGTAGATTGAGGAGAATAGGATTATGGTCTGAGTTGGAGGCTGTGAGGTTTACTACTCCAGCATTTGGAAACATTAATCTCCATGCATCATTTACTACCACCCTATCTAATCTTTGTTTTATATAACCTAAACCGTGTCTCTTATTTCTCCAAGTAAATCTGTTTCCAGTAAATCCTAGATCTATTGTACCCGTGTTGATCATAAAGTTTCCTAGATAATTACGACTAGTGGCTCCCAATTTCCGACCTCCGAATTTTTCATCTGAATTTAGTATTTCATTTAGGTCTCCTATCATTGCTCATGGTTTATCAACTGTTTTAACCAAGCTTTCCATTTCTAACCAAAAGGAATATTTGTCAGATTCATGAGGAGGGCCATAAGCAGAAGTTAATAGCCAGTCATTTGGTAGGACAACATGATTGATAGATAAATGCAAGTAATATTTACACTTTGTTAGGATATTTACCTCTAAGGAGTCATGCCAGAGTAGGCACAGTCCACCTGATTGCCCAGTTGCCTCCACCACAGACAACTGTGAATATCCACATATCCTTGCTACCTTCTCACATCTTTGAGTGGTTGCTTTGGTCTCTGACAAAAAGATTAAATAAGGTTTATACATATGGAGGAGCTGTTTCAGAGTTCGAGCTGTAGGGGCACCTCCAATGCCCCTAAAGTTCCAAGCAAGGAGACTCATGGCGACTGGGGGGGCATGCTTAGGCCTGCCTCCCCGGCCATCACGATTTCACCAATACTGAGGTTCTTATCATTATCCTTCATTGGGTCTTCCAGTGAATGGGTGGCTGTTATGGGTTTGATAGGTTCCTCACTCTTGATCCCAAAGGGGTTGACCATTTGCCCCTCAAGGTCTGGGCTGACCGCTGCCTTGATCTCAAGTTTTCTCTTTTTATTAATCCGAGGATTACTCTGAAAATCAGTGTTTTTACTTGATAATGAGAGGTCAGGTGAATACTGGGACAAAGGCATTTTTTCTGGGATCAGACTTTGATTCAGAGCTGAGTCAAATCCTGAGCTTTGTTGGTTTTTTCCTTTATCGCTCTGGGCCTGAAAGGTGAAGTGAGGAGTTTTCTGTGGAGTTTCTGTGATGTCAGCCCAATGCCTATTCCTATCATTCGCTTCTTCCCTCCTTAACTGGCTCTCATTTATCGTTGATTGCTCAGGTGAGTTGATTCTAACTGGAGAGACAGATTGGTGAGGAGCTACTTTAGCTCCTAAGGGAGTTATGGGAGGGAGAGGTATCACTACAGTGGAGTCGTACCTCATCCAGGGACCAGGTTTTAAGAGTGTCCCAGACTTAGTGAAAAGGCATGTGTTAACCTCATGTCCGATTCTGCCACATCTGTAGCAGAAGATGGCTAATTTCTCATATCTAAAATATATCCAGGTATGTGTTTTACTTTTACTGGGGAGAGACAGGAATCCCGTGCAAAGAGGCTGCTCAATCTTTACTCTGACTAGCACTCTTGGGGCTTGGAAAACTGATGGGAGGGTGTTGTGTCTATTCTCAAATTCTATCAGCTCTCCAATTCTGGATGCAACGATTTGGATGCATCTCCAATTTATATTTTCCGGGGGCAGTCCACAGATTCTCACCCAGAACAGAATAGAGCTAAAGGTAAGACTTTCAATGGATTTTCCCAGTGTCCATTTTTCAAAGAGGAGATGATAGCCACGCACTGACCATGCACCTCCTTTCAGGACTCGTTCTAGGTCTGAAGCTTCAGAGAATATGCATATAAAGATATTGCTGACCTGATTCCAGGAGCGGATTGTAAAAGAACCTTTCGTTACCCAGATCCGCTTGAGGTGGGCGATGATCGTTTTGTTACCAGGGCTTCTGTTTCCAAAAGTCTTAAAGATCAGGGCGTGTTCCAAGGCTTGCAGATTTGCTTCGTCTTCACACGGTAGATCGATTACTTCGACTTCCTCTGCACTTGCCGCTTGCATGCCTTCATTTCCTGGGATGGCGGAAGGTTGTAGTGGTAGATCCATGCTCAGATAGGATTTGGGAAGAGATTTAGGGTTGATAATTGTGGATCCGTTTGGGAAACGCGAGTGAGAGGGTTTTTTTGCAAGAAGATTGGGATGGCGGACGAGACGATTGCTTTTCTGTTTCCCAGGGGGAATAGTGGAGAAAATTCGTACTCTGGAGATTTTTCTGGTACGAATCCTCTGTTTAGAATCCTCCTCATTTATTGAATGGATTTGTTCTGGGAAAAAAACCTAGGAAAAGTAGCCGCCCATTTGTGGGGCTTTTAGACCTCCATCATAGGAGACTGTGATTGTGAAGTTAGAGAGAAGAGAGAGCATTTTGGTTTAGAGAGAGAAGCGCGAGTTCCATACACAGAAGCACCATATTTGAGAAGTTAAATTCAACTTTGATCATCATAATCGTTTATCTATATGAGTCTGTACATTTTCTCAAAATGGAAGTCCATGCTCTTTCTGGGACAAAATAAGGTATTTACACGGGGTATAGGGTAGACCCTGAACTGGTAGTAACTTACTCTATTATATAGGTTTTGGGTAGATTCTAAGGGGGATTCAGGGTAATGAATCAAGAAAGCGGTCGATTCTAATTCTAGCACATATGGTACCTGAAACCAAAACCGAAAATTGTTAACTAAATTGCGTGGTTAATTTTAATCATTTGTAACTTTCTCGTTTAAACTCTGATTCATGATCATTTAAATTGTTATCTTCCTAATTCTATAAACTTTCATCTGAAATAATAATATATACATATTTAATTAACTTTCCGTATCTAAAATATCATTATAACTTAAAGTCATAGATAAATACTACTCAAATGTAATGAAAACATACTTAAAATTATACATATTTGATTATGATAAAAAAAATGTGAAATAATAATAATCATAAAAAATATCAAAGTAATTCATATTATAGAGGTAAAAGAATAAATAATAAATAGGTTTTATAAGTTCTGGATAAGGTCTAGTTCCAAGATTCAATAGAGTATAGTTCGGATCCAAAATTTAGCAACTATATAAATTACTGTCTGATTATCATGAAAAAATACATGATTGTCGAACGTGGAAATTTACTGACCTGGGTGAAGCCCTAGGAGCTATAAACATGCAAAATGCCTAACTTGGGACTTTGATCGTGTTTAGAATTAGAGTTATCATTAATCGTTTAAGGACTAATCCTAAGGTCAATCAAAAACCTATTATTTACCTTAAGGGAGTGTGATGATAAGCACTTGATCATTATTTTATCCATCTTGAACCAAAATCTGAGTTCGGGGATCTTATTACATTCAAAAGGCTCGCAAGTCAATTGACATGCTCAAAATTGGTACACATACCTAATCGAGTTTGTTTGCTTGCTTGCATGTTCTAATTCGTCCAATTGTTTTCCTTATCAAAGTTTGAATTGTAGGCCTAAAATTAAGATCAATAATTGAGAATAATATGCCCTAGCATGTCACTACACGACCTAATCTACGTGCAGTAGAAAGTAAAGGTTTCACTATATCTGTTACAAGTATTCATACTCTCTCACTCTAGTGCCCATATATTTGTACACTCAAGTACAATGATTTTTCCAATCCCTGCCTAAAAGAGAAAAGATGTAATTAAACCACACATCAATCGATCAAGAATGTACTAGGCAATCTATCAACAAGCAAAGTCAACAACTAATTGGCCTAAGGCTTGAAATCGAAGATAGAAGGATAGACACAAATGAGTTAAAATAATCATCAAAATGCAACAACAATTAATAGGCCTAAAGTTTTGATGCTAAAACATTGTGACTACTGGCACTAAACCGTTACAAGTGCAATAATAGATGGTGGGCTCAAAACTCAAGTCTGAGAGTCTAAGAATAACAATAGATAAGTACTGAGCAACAAAGAAATGGACAACTTTTTAATTGCCCTAAAACTCGAAACTTAAAGGCTGAAACACGAAAAAAAAAAAAGAGGCACAAAAGCACCACAAAAAAAAAAAGAAGAAGAGGCACAAAAGCAACAAATGATAGGCCTAAAACTTGAAACTAGAAGCCAAAAAGTGGTAAGAAACAAGTACTAAATCACCAAACTGCAGCAACTTTGGACAGCCATAAAACTTGAAACTTAGATGTTGAAACACCTTAAAAATTAACATGAAAGCACCACAAATGTAACAACAAATGGTAGGCCTAAACTAAGGCTCTAATCTCCTCAAAATGATATCAAAAAATGGGAGAAATCATCGAGAAATGAGCTTCCACAACTATGGACATTGAGCAGCCCCATTTTGGATGAAAATGGCATAAGAATCTTAGAAAAACTTGCAGTAAAGACAAAGTAATCTAGGGCTCTAGTCTCCCCGAAACTGATATCAAAAATGGGAGAAATCATCGAGCAATGAGCAATTGCAGCCATGGGCACTAAGCAGCCCTATTTTGGATGAAAATGGCATGAGAATTTTGGGAAAACTAGCAGCAAAGGCAAGTAATCTAGAGCTCTAATCTCCTCAAAATCGATATCGGAAATGGGAGAAATCGTCCACCAAAGGGGTTGCTGCAATTATGGACTTTAAAAAACTCATTTTTATCAAAAATGCCATGGAAACAAAGAAGAAAGATACGGCAAAAAGCAACATCAATGACAAGCAAACTAGAACTCTAATCTCATCAAAAGCGATACAAAAAACGGAAGCAATCATCGAGCAATGCGTATGCTGCAGCTGTGGACTTTAAGCAACCCTATTTTGGATGAAAACACCATAAGAATATTGGAAAAACTTGCACCAAAGACAAGTAATCTAAAGCTCTAATTTCCACAAAAGCAATATTGAAAATGGGAGAAATTTATCAAGCAAAGGGAATGCTACAACCATGGACTTTAAGCAACCTCATTTTTATCAAAAATACCATGGAAATAAAGGAAAACCTCCTAGTAAGGGCTACTACAATTACAAGCATCAAACAGTTCCGTCTTTCATCAAAAGGTCATGGAAATCTGGGGATAACCAAGAAAACCCAAATCTTTATATATATTTGTTATTTATTATATACAAGGAAAAAAGTAGCTAGTCTCACTTTTAAAATTTTAAAAATACCCTTGATAAATAGTCAATAAAAATGATAAAATCATTTTTAAATTTATAACTCCCATTAACTACTATCTAATTTTATATTTTTTTAAATGTATATTTTTTATTCATGACAATTGTAAAATATATAAATAACTAAAATAAAAAGTATGATATAAAAATAAACTATAAATTTATTTTATTTTATTTTCTATTGTTATATTTTCTTCATAAAATTTACTCAGCTAGAATTCACTTAAAGAAAGAAATTTGGAAAATACCCTTAAATATGCCCTATATAATTTTTTTAAACATATTCGATTTCTACCAACTTCTACAACTTCCTGAGGCTTGATATTCATTTTTGTTGAGCTTATTATCAACTTATTAATACTATAGTCTATTTTTCTTCAATCTTTGATGAGTCAAGGATCAAATGACACTAATCTTACTTAATTTAGATTGGCCAATAATTTGTTACAATTTTTTAAATAAAATTGGCTAAGATAAATAAATTTGACAGATCCGACCAATTTCATTTAAAAAAGCATATCTTCTTCTCTATATCGAATTTCAAGATCCTTGATATGTCGAATCGAAGCTAGTTCAATACTCTTCATAATGAATCTAAATGTGCTCTATGATGGATCTAATTGAATCTCAATTTTTACTCTCGAAACATCATGTCAAATCAAGCATGGATACGTACTTACTCAATTTTTTTAGATCCAGGTACTTTCCAGAACAAAATGATGTGTATACAGTGATACTTGGACCCAATCACCCTTACCTCTTCTTCCGTCTGCTAATACATATACACACACATCATTTCCACCTCCTTCGCTCTCGCCCACTCATGCACGCACATCATTCTCACCTCTCTTTCCCCATCGATCTCATCTATCTCTTTCTCCCTCTCTTCTCTCTCTCTCTCCTCCCCAGCTCTCTTCCCCTCTCTCCCTATCATTACCATATTGATTTGTCCCTTATGGGCATTTGAAGATGGAGCCGAACGATCTAATGGGTTTGGAAATTGTTGAGAAGATAAAAATATTATTAGAGGAAAAAGGAGAAGAAACCTAAAGTTAAAGAAAATCAAATTTTGAATAGTAACGCAAAAGAGAAGATTAAGGAGAAGAAGGTTAAAAATAATAGAGGTGATAGAACTTTATAATTGAGTCAAGGATAATATAGAAAGGGGAATACAATTTTGAATAATAACGTAGAAAAGAAGATTGAGGAAAAGTATGCTGAAGATAGTAGAGGTAATAGACTTTATGATGGAGTCAAGATGGTACAGAAAAAGGAATGCAAATGTTGGAAGAGATAAAGGAGGGAAGGCTAAGTGAGAACACAAAATTAAACTCGATCAAACTTAAGATAAAGTGGCTGGTGGAGAGACAGAGAGGGAGAGAGTGAGTGGGCGAGTGAAGGGAGGGAAGAGAAGGGGGAGAGAGAGGGTGAAGTGGATGCGGGAGAGAGCGAGAGATGTGGAGAAAGGGCATGAAGTGGAGGAGGAGAGAGGGAGCAAGAGATCGAGGATGAAATTGATATAATAATCAAATATAATAAAGTATGCTAAAGATAATAGAGGTAATAGAACTTTATGATGGAGTCGAGATAGTACAAAAAAAAAAAAAAGGGAATGCAAGTGTTGGAAGAAATATAGGAGAGAAGGCTAAGTGAGAGCACAAAATTAAACTCGATCAAACTTTAGATAAAGCAGGTGTTGGAGAGACAGAAAGCGAGAGAGTGATTGGGTGAGTGAAGGGAAGGAAGAGAGGAGGGGAGAGAGAGAGGGTGGAGAGAGGGCGGAGAGAGGGCATGAATGGGAGGGGGAGAGAGGGAGCAAGAGATCGAGAACAAAATTGATTTAATAATCAAATCCAACAAAATGTACAGGAAAGGACTTAATTGATGTTCAATGACTTTTTTTTTGTTAAAAACAGATGAATTTATAAATGGAAAGATGAATTTGTTGTACAAAAATGGCTAAATTGATGTTCAAAAACTTTAAGGATAAGATTGATATTCAGGCAGACATAATTGATGTTCACAAACCTAATTGATGTTTAAAAGAACCTAATTATTCTTCAAACGACTTAATTGATGTTTAGAAAACTTAATTGACGTTTGGGAGGACCTAGTTGATGCTCAACATGATGATATTGATGTATAAATTAGAAAATGACAAACCAATATACAACGCATCTCTTAAAGATATGGTGGTCTATTTACTATATTATAAAATCTTTCTTCTTTGTGTATATTTCACATGTAATGAAAAAAGAAAAACTAATAAAAGTATAGTAAAGAAAGAATTACAATGGTGGTCCTTTAGATTTGTTACTTTTTGATATCAAAGTCCTATAAGTTTGATTTTGACTTTTTCTATCCTGGAATATTTGTTCTGTTATATACACGAGTCTAAAACATTACAAGCCATGAACTGGACGCTGACGTGTACACCATTAAAGATATTATATTTATCAAAGAGAATTACAGTGGATATCCTATAACTTTGTTGCTTTTTAACATCGAGTTCTATAAGTATAGTTTTGATTCATCTATCCGTATAACATCTAATATGTTATTTTTGTGAGTCCAAAACATTTCATCTAATTAACTGTCGCAGTAAAAAAATTTTATTGTCAAAATAATACAATTACTTTTTTTACCCCTTACCATTCATCGAATTTTTAAAAGTGTAAAACTTACTTTAAAATGATTTTTGTCACGATTTTTTGTTTTGAGAGTTCTTCATGGACCGGGCTTACAGTGAGGCCATTAGTGACCCTCCTTCGAAGTTGTACCTAAAAATTTTCACAAATTAGGGTAGGCACGATCAAAATCTCCCAAAAAACTCCTAAAACAAAGAAAAATCCTATTCGAGATAATTTTTAAGTTAAATGATATGCTTTTAAAATTTGATAAATAATAGGGGTGAAAATAATTGTACAATATTTTAAAAATAAAATTTCTAACGGCATAATGTTCACGCTATTGCCTAATTATTGACCCAAAATATTTTGGACTTATATGAATAATAGAATATATGATATAGGACTAATGAACTGAAGTTAAACTTGTAGGGTTTGTTGTGAAAAAATAAAGAATTTATACAACCTCCGGTGTAATTCTCTCAAATAAAAAATTAATATTTCTAATAGTGTTATATCCATGTCAACACCAATTAATTATTCATTGCTTTTTGGACTTACATAAGTAACATAATAAATGTTATAGGACTAAATGAGCCCAAATTAAATTTATAAGACTTAATATCGAAAAGTAACAAACTTGTAGGATCTCCGTAGTAATTAACTATCTTACTCATTTGAGTTGTTGTATTCACACATTGTCACTTATTTTTAATAGAAAGTCTCTTGATTTGCTCTGTTATCCCCATTTTATCACTTATAAATTTTCTGTCATATCATTGTTAAATTTC
Organism: Lagerstroemia speciosa; assembly: GCA_037672795.1. Taxonomy (NCBI): domain Eukaryota; kingdom Viridiplantae; phylum Streptophyta; class Magnoliopsida; order Myrtales; family Lythraceae; genus Lagerstroemia; species Lagerstroemia speciosa. Next base: position 623,592 of record CM075291.1, on the reverse strand, counting down.
TTTGATAAGTGCAAAGAGGGATTAATTTTAATAGCACTGTTTGGGGATAATATTTCAAAGGTAGCACCATATTATGAGTAGTGCTAAAAATAGCACCAATTTACCTCCCCTTTTAACCACTTTTTTACAAATGGCAAAACTACCCTCCCAAAGCCCGAATTTCTTCTTCTTCTTCTTCTTCTTCCTTCCTCCTCCCTCCCTCCCTCCTTCCTTCTCCAGCACATTTCATTCGTAACTCCACCACTCTCTCTCTTCCTTCTCTCCTGCCCGACCACCGAGCCCGAGCCCCGGAGCACCAGCCCAGCCCGAGCCCTTGCCCCGAGCACCCCGAGCTGCCGAGCCGGAGCCCTAGCCCTAGCCCAGAGCTCCCCGAGCTCCCAGACCCGAGTCCCAGCCGGAGCCCCTGCCCCGAGCCTGCCCCGGGCCCCCCGAGCCCGAGCCCTTGAGCCCCGAGCCCGATCCCCAGCCCTGAGCCCCCAGAGCCCCAGCCCCAAAGAGGAGCCCCCTGAGCCCAAGCTCCTAGAGGTCGAGCCCCAGCCCTAGCCCAGAGCCCCTCCGAGCCCCCCGAGCCCGAGCTCCCACAGGCCGGAGTCCCCCCGAGCCCCCTGAGCCCGAGCTCCCACAAGCCGAGCCTCGAGCCCTAGCCCAAGCCCGAGCCCGAGCCCGAGCCTGAGCCTAAGCTGCCGAGTCGAGCTGCTGCCCAAGGCCCCCGATCCACTGCCCAGGTCCTTCGGCCTTAATCCCGCTGTGCCCCCGTTCTCCGTTGCTCCCAAAGTGGCTCCCAGCCTCAATCCCGCCGCCCCTCGTCAAAGGTTGGTCTGTTTGTAGATTGAATTTCATGGTTGATTCATACTTATGCTAGATTAGATTGTTCTGTGAGTAGAATGCGTGATTTAATGTTTTACCGGGACCTATTTTTCTCTTTCCGGGACCTATTTTTCTCTTTCCGGGACCTATTTTCTCTTACCGGGACCTATTTGACTGAGAAGGAACATTGAGTTCATGAAATCTGACTAAGGCATTAGTTTCGAAGACCTATTTTTCTCTTGTCGGGACCTATTTTTCTATTACCGGGACTTATTTGACTGAGAAGGAACATTGTGTTCATGAAATCTGACTAAGGCATTAGTTTCCGGGACTTATTTTTCTCTTGTCGGGACCTATTTTTCTATTACCGGGACTATTTGACTGAGAAAGAACATTGAGTTCGTGAAATCTGACTAAGGCATTAGTTACCGGGACCTATTTTTCTCTTGTCGAACCATTTTTCTATTACCGGAACCTCTTTATTTTCTCTTACCGGGACCTATTTGACTGAGAAGGAACATTGAGTTTGTCATGATATTTGACTAAGGCATTAGTTACCGGGACCTATTTTAATCTTACCGGGACCTATTTTCATCTGACCGGGACCTATTTTCTGATTTTTGGACCTATTTGACTATGCGAGACTTATTTATTATATGCATTGGGAAGTATTAGTTAATAGATTTACACTTTAGTTTTGGTCTATTAGGACTATTTATACTATATAGGGACCTATTTATAGTTTATAATGACCTTTTTATATTATGCCGGGACCTATTTAACTATGTGAGGACCTATTTATTCTTCATTCGGATTTATATTTATGTTAATTGAATATCTTAATTGAGACATATTTTACTTGTGCAGATGGAATGAAATTTAAGAATTTCTCATGCTGAATGGTTCTATCCGAAGTTGAATCGGCATAATCACATGGATGTATTGGAGATTATTGAGAATGCACTGAGCAGTCAAGTAGAAATGGATAGATTCCGACAGAGTTGTCTCGGTCATTTTTTGGATATAGACCGAGACATGTCATTTAGTGGATTACTTTTAGTGAATTTACTGCTCAGAGAAATTGCACATGGGGGGGCCAAGAGATGAAATGTGGTTCTTATCTGAGCGAGGTGGAATAATGAAAATGACAAGAAGAGAATTTTGTCTCATTTTGGGGCTTAAATTTGGACATTCTCCAAATGTTGATCAATATGAGCCCCCTCTGCATTGTGTACAGCGACGTTATTTTTCTAGGCGAAACGATGTTCGTTTTGAGGACATTCGGGCTGTGCTGGGCAGGGGTAATTTTAGGCGACAATTTGATGCTGTCAAGTTGAGTTTATTACTCATGCTTGGACAATTTGTCTGGGGCACAGATCGGAGACAAATAGTGCCCCATTGGTTGTGGGGAATAGTAGAAAATCTAGATGAATTTGATTCCTTCTCCTGGGGGAATCTTGTTTATCAATACTCATTGAAGATGTTCCGCCAATCCCTGCACAGCCCTGAACAAGCTCACGGGGGAATCAAGTGTAATCTGTTTGGCTTTTCGTTGGTCCTCAAGGTATGTAACATTCATATAAATTAAATTTAGTTAAATGTAATTTGTATTTTAATACATTTACTATTATTTTTCATATTCTTGTATTTGAGCTGATTTTGGATGTGAGGCGTGTCCTTCCTCAAGCAAGGACTCGTGAGGGAATGGAGGACCGCCCAAGAATTTGCCGATGGAGTTTCAGTGGACGTCCATCGACGAAAATGATTAGGAGCATTTTCACTTCACGGGTAGGTTGGATGTTTTTACTTTAATACTATATATCGAATATTTGTGATATTTATCAAACTATATATTTATATGCAGATGGAAGCATTTACTTCACTTGAACCGACAGATTTTGAGAGTCGGCAGCCATATTTTATGGATTTAGATGTTCCATCCGTGGAAGACTTGTGTCTGCAACAACCTTTCGGACATAATAATGAGGATGAATGTGGTGATGAGGAAGGTGGTGAAGGAGGAGGTTCTGAGGAGGGTGATGGTGAGGAGGGGGGTGACCGGGGGAATACCGCTATGACTATGATGCCATGGAAGAAAGGATTAAGGCATCTATTATGGTATCTGAGAACCGGTTGATGGAAGCTATCCGAGTCTCTGAGGCTCGGATAATAGAATAGATGAAGGACTTTATACATTCGTCGTATCCACCTCCTTCATCTGTAGCAGGTCTATCAGCAGGTCACTCCCCACATACATCTCCAAGTGCTCCACCTGCCAGTTATTCCCAACCTCTAGATCCAATAGCTCCATCATCAATTGTTCCATCTGCTAGTCACCCCTCATCAACACAGGTAACGGTGTATATTATTCAAATGATATATGAGTAATAAATTTCATGACTTACATAGTATATAGTTGTAATATGAATGTTTACATACTGCAGGGTACAGAAAAGCAGATACGAATAAAAAGGGTGGCCCGAAAGCGCACAAAAACTCCCGCTTGTCTTATTCCATTTACTGACCCAGATCATTATAACTAATGTAGTTATGTATTTGTTGAGACATTCATGTATATTATTTGAATATTAATGTATTCTGTTGGGAAATATTATGTTATATTCTATATTTGTTGGGAAATTTGTCATTCTTCTGTTATGTTTTTTGTTGGGAGATTTTGATAGAAACTCTCTATTTTTTGTCTTAGTTAAATAGGTCCCGGCTAGGAAAAATAGGTACCGGAAAGAGGAAAATAGGTCCCGATAAGAGTATAATAGGTCCCAAAGAGCAATGCCTTGGTCAGATTTCATGGCAAGCTCTATTTTTCATCTCAGTTAAATAGGTCCCGGCTAAGAAAAATAGGTACCGGAAAGAGGAAAATAGGTCCCGATAAGAGTATGATAGGTCCCGAAGAGCAATGCCTTAGTCAGATTTCATGGCAAGTTCTATTTTTTGTCTCAGTTAAATAGGTCCCGCCTAGGAAAAATAGGTACCGGAAAGAGGAAAATAGGTCCTGATAAGAGTATGATGGGTCCCGAAGAGCAATGCCTTAGTCAGATTTCATGGCAAGCTCTACTTTTCGTCTCAGTTAAATAGGTCCCGGCTAAGAAAAATAGGTGTCGGAAAGAGGAAAATAGGTCCTGATAAGAGTATAATAGGTCCGGAAGAGCAATGTCTTAGTCAGATTTCATAACAAGCTCTATTTTTCGTCTCAGTTAAATAGGTCCCAGCTAGAAAAAATAGGTCCCGGAAAGAGGAAAATAGGTCCCGATAAGAGCAATGCATCAATTAGAATTCATGGCAAAAAATTGAAATACATTGAGTTTAGGATTAAAATACATATAAGATCTGGATGTTATATAAGAGCAAAGTCACGTCTCTGCTTCTTCTCTATCAAGGAGTCGTACCTTCATTGGACATTTTTGCTTGTAGTGACCTATTTGCTAGCAGTTACTGCATCGGCGATTACCGAATGAGTGACCACTATTGTTAGACGAACTCAGTTGATTTGTGTACGCAACTCTATTTGGACAATTGGATGATGAGTGAGTATACGACCCACAGTGTCTGCACTTCCTCCGAGTTCGTGTCTCTGACGAAGAAGGAATACGACTCCTACGAGACCTTCCTGCTTGAGGTAGCATCTCCGGTGAAAGAATGACCGTGGCACGTAAATGATCGGGGATTACCCATTGTGTTGGCCCACCAACAGGCATGATTGGCTCGGAGTATGCACCAACCAAGGAAGATGACAAATAGAAATTGGAACACAAAGTAGTCCAATCTATGTCCCGCCCCCTGTTCACAAATGAAGTAATTAAAACTAAAACTAATATTGATAATATCAGCAAAAAGTGTTAGATGTAAGAAAAGGAACCTTGCTGCAGCAAGAGCATGGCCACATGTAATCGTTCTCGTTGAAAAAATTCACAAGTGCAAGTCCGTTGCTGGAGGTCGATCGTCCATTGTAATGTACGCTGTCTTACCAAAAATATATTCCAATCAACGGCGGTGCACGTCATATGATGAGTATTAGCATCCATCTTCATCACTCTGACATGTGGAACGCTCGCTAAACGAGATGTCCAGCTAGATACAATATTCTTTCTATCACAATGCCGCCTCTGGGCATATTGCGTATGAACTTGGCCAAAGTAGTAACCGGCAAGGAATGTGCAAATCTAAGACAAGAGTTCAGACATTCTACAAAGTTAGTTGTCATCAATTGGTACCGTGGTAAGGGGCAGTGGACACGAGACCATTTATGCGGTCCTATTTCCAGAAGCATATCATAACACCGAGAGTTCACTCGCTTGATCTCATCCATGTGTTTCTCAAACTCATGTATAGTATAACTCTTTGCTGCTGCCCAAAAAAAGTCTTTGAGGTCGTTCGATGGAACTGCTTGATCAGGTTTTGTGAAATGTGCCAGCAACACAAAACATGTTCTGCATCTGGGAAGACTATATGAATGCTTTCTGTGATGCTAGTATTACGATCTGAAATAAACATTAACTCAGTAATGTCGCCAATAGCCACACGTAAAGCCCTAAAAAACCATGTCCACGCATGAATATTTTCTGTGTCTCCATACCCAAATGCTAAAGGGTATGCTTGGTCATTACCATCCTTGGCACATGCTACAAACATCGTGCCCTTATAATTTCCTTTTAAATGGGTACCATCAACAGTAATTATTGGTCGAAGGTATTGCTGAAAACCCCTAATGCTTGCCCCGAAAGACATGAAAAAGTATAGGAAACGATTATCAGTGTCAATGTACAAGTCTGCATGTGAGCCAGGATTCGCCTCCCGCAAAGCATGACAGTGTGATGGCAATAGTTGACATGAGTCTGTAGGAGATCCATAAGTAAGAGAGTGCATAATTTAGTGCTTGTCGTGCCTTACTGTAAAGTATTTGGATTCTATACATCTCCTTTATGTCAGCAATGATATCTTTTGGCTTCATTACTCTTCCTTCAACACTAGACAATCTCGGTGCAATTATCTCTCCAATGATACTAGCACTAGCTTGCCGATGGCATCGGTGAACCTCACTACGCATGTATCTATGCTCATCAATCCACCCTCGAACCTCCCAAAAAGAACCTTTGTTGATTCGAATGGCACGAAATTTCCATGAGCAATTAGCCTCCTTGCATACTGCATGGAACAAGGACTTATTGGACTTATGGACTTGCCATTCAAAATTTCGTCCCAAAGCATATAGATCAAGCAATCTTTGCATGTCTTTCTTATTCGAGAAGAACTGTCCCTTGTAAATGACATCTGTATTTTCTTCAGGCATGTCACTTATCACATCTCCTTGCCATCTAAATCAATTTGCACCTGGTATATGCCACTCAGCACTTGTATTAGCTGATGGTTGTACAACATCCTATTCTGAATCATTGCTACGAAAATCTCCCATTACCATTGCCTGTCTCACCACATCATCCTCATGTTGCACTCCGTAGCGACTACATTCCGAAAAGGGGACCCCATCATTTCGGGTATATTCTCTTTCTACATTTGAGAAACCATGGACATGTGTATCTTCTATATCATTGTGATGTGCATCTCTTAGTTCGCCAACTTCAATGTTTTCATGAAATGGTGGTGCAACTTGCGTGCCTACTTGAGGTTGATTGCTTCCATGGAAGGACGCATCACCTATTTCATTAATACCACCTTGTTGGACTCCTTCATTATCTCATCGTTCAATAAATGTCACACACATCTGAGGTGGATATCTTTTCTCACTAAGCACGAACTCTAAATCTTCATCATTTTCCACATCCATTTGATATGGAATACTACCTCCTCCGATATTTGTGGAATGCAACTCCATTGTAGACCTACTACTATCATAAGGAATAATTGATTGCACCTTTCCATATAATTCATCATATGTGATGCTCATTGGGACAATTAATCCCTTTGACTTTATTTGACTCCCTATATATCGAGAACCTCCATCCGCCGTGCACTCCCATTTGCCATTGAACATAATTACCACCCAAACACGCTCCATAGTACCTATTCATTCATATAAAGCAAATATATATTAGTTACACTCTACAAAATGCAATATTATCATCTCTCTTCCAATTAGCCTCATTATTTAAAAATAGAGTTTCTAATGAAATCTGACTAGGGCATTATTTTTCGGGACCTATTTTTCTATTATCGTGACCTATTTTTCTATTTGTCGGGACCTATTTTTCTATGCTGGGATCTATTTAACTGAGAAGAAAACTTAATGAAATCTGACTAAGGCGTTATTTATCAGGATCATTTTCCTATTTCCGAGACCTATTTTTCTATTACCGAGACTTATTTTTCCCCTTGTCGGGACCTATTTACCTGAGGAGAAAAATCGAATTTTTAATGAAATCTAACTAAGAGAAGCTGTGATCAAAGGTGGCTTGGACTACCTAGCATTACTGGGACAGCAAGGTGGACGGACGGGAGCAGCAAAAGTAGCTCGACTCGGCACCGGGGTGGGGGAACTTGGCTCGGCACCGAGGTGGTTGGCTGTGGGTGGCTGGGGCTGGAGGGGCAGCTGGGAGGCTGGGCGACTGGGCGGCTGGCTGCACCGACTAGGGCTGGCAGGGCTCGGCTGGGGGTGGGGCTAGCTAGCCGGCTGGCTTGGCTACGGCCGAATGGGGCTGGGGCTGGCTGGGCTGGGGCTGGCCTGGCTCGGGTGAACGGGCGACTTGGGTGGCCGGGCGGTTGCTGGAAGGGAAGGGGAGAGAGAGAGGGGGAAAGAGAGAGGGAGGGAAAGTTTTTGGAGGGAAAGTGGTAGAAAGTGTAAAATTTAAGAGGAAAAAGACAAATAGAGGGCAAAGTTGAGAAATAACACAATTTGGTGCTATTTTTACACTTTCTTATAACCTAGTGTTATTCTTGCAAGTTGGGGGAGAGTTGTGCTACTCTCCACCCTTTACACTAAATGCAAATGTAGCGGTTTAAGTGACATGTACAGGACACGTGATAATATACATTATTGCCACTTCAATAAATTAATTAATACAGCAAAAGTTTTTGAAAAAAAAAAAGAAAATTTCAAAATAACGAGAGAAAATTAAGGAAAATATAAAAAAATTATTTTTAATATTTTAAAAATTATAGAAACTCGTAAAAAAGATAGAAAATTTAAAAACTCCAAAAAACCCAAAATATTGGAGAATTGACAGAAAAAATTTAATTAAATTATAGAAAAATTTAAAATGACAAATTTATGAAAAGAAAATGTAAAAAAATGAATAAAAAACTTTTAAAATAAAATTAAAAATTAAGAAGAATTAAAAAATTTATAGAAAATTAAGGTTGATTAGTAGAAAATTTGAAAATTTTTAGCGAATTCAGAAAAAAATATAAAATTATTATATAAAATTTTCAAAATATGTAAAATATAAAAATTCATAAAATACAATAATTTTAAAAATATAACTTACAAGATCTTGAGATAATGCCTTTATGGTTCCCTAATAATGTTTGAACTTTTTAGTTTTGATGAAGGTAAAAAAAATTTTATATCAAGTGATTTATACCTTGTTCGTGCGCCAATTTTTTTTATTTACAAGAAGCGAGAACTAACCACACTTGGAGAGTTGCAACATAGCCATAAATTTAAAAAGTTTTGTCATGTACGAATGAATTATAACATTGTTCATTTATCACAAAAAAAAAAAAAGATTTATAGCATCGTTCAATTGACTGAAATCTATCTAAATGGAATTGTATCTACCAATGATTGGACTTTATAAATTTTGTTCTTTTATTTATGCATATTTTAATTTCATAAAATTCGAAATCTTTTCATATATGTTATTTACCTTTAAAGCTTTTGAAATTTTATAATTTTTCTAAATTTTCTTAAACTTTTTAGATTTTATGAATTTTTAGTTTTTTCTCAAATTTTTATTTTTCAAATTTTTCCTTTAATGTTCCTTAATTTTTATAAATGTTTTTCAAACTTTATGATTTTCTAAGAATTTAAAATACTTCTCAATTTTCTCTAATTTTTTAGAAATAATATGTATTGCCATGTGTCCTGCAAATGTCATGTAAGAAGTCGCATATGCACTTAACAGAGAAATTTAATAGTGTTACGAGGGAAAATTGATGGGCAACAAAGCTCGGATAGCAGAGTAAATCATATGATTTTCTATGCTAAAGGTAAAATAAGTGATAATATAAGAAATTTTAAAAAATTACATGATTTTTCAGATGATTTCACCTTAATTTAAACATTTTTATTGATAATTTTTCACAATATAATTGTTAAAAAAATCATTTAAGCAAACTGTATACCCTCACCCAAATTACAAAAGGAGGAATTTAGAGAAATGAATTTAATGGCGCTAATTAGGAGATTTTACTTACAATTTCATCGTTTTGAATTAGAATCATGTGCGATGTTGTTAGACCTAGCCATGGGTTGTTTTTGAACCGACGCTGAACCAGAACTGGCCTAGTCAAAACTAACATGAAATCATTCAAATCTTGAACCTGTCTAGAATCGTGGGAGAGTTGTTTTCGAGCCTGTCCCCCCTTAAATGGAATCAAAGCCGCATGTTTAGTTCAGAAATAAGTGATTCTCATTTCAAATCGTTCTTTTTTAAATTCTATTGAAAATAAATTATAAATATTCAAAAACTTAAATTGCTTACACATATAACAACATATATAAAAACTAGTTTTTTAATTTTTTGTACTTTTGTGAAATTGTAAACTGAAATGGAACTGGCCGGTTCCAATATAATATTGAACCGGAACAAGTGGTTCTTAAACCGTGACCAACACATTCATCACTTTCCAACAAATGCCTTCGGCCCATCCAGGAAGGCCCATTCATTCATTCTTGATACTCGGCAGCAGCTAAGTGATATTATGAGGGAGAGAATAGCGAATCAAGTTGCCAATTGGGTAGCCACCCGGAATGAACTGAGCAATCGAGCCCTCAACTTCAATTTTTCTTTTCTTTGTTTTTTGAGGTGTAAGCACTTTCATTAATAATAAAATATGTACAGCATCGACAAACTGTAAGCTAAATCCCAAGTAAATCAAGAGGGCTCGCCAGCTTCGACATCAAGAGCACTTGATGTCGTGAAACTCCTGGGTGCTGAGACTAGGTGAGAGAGTCTAGTGGAATATCTTTTTGATTAAATTTCTTAATAACGTGATAGCATGAGAACTTGAGAGATCGAATTTGTGACTCTTTTAATTTGTGCGGGTTTTGTCATGGGTTTGAATTGGTGGTATTCCTAATTGCTGTAATCTCATGATCTGATATAGTGGAATCTCGTATTTTGTCCGTGGCCATTTCCCTCTGAGTCGAATGTTTTTCATGTACATATCGTGTCAAGCTTCCAAATTTCTTATTTTATTATCTCGTTTCGGACATCCCAATCCAATAAGTGATATCAAAGTGCGCGAGATCCAAACACCGAATAACCCTTTCACTCCATCAAAGTTGAGAACAAAAAATTCATTCAAATGAGATTATTGCCAGATTTCTTTTACGCGCACAATCAAATAGAAAAATGGAATTGGAGAATACAAATATTATTCCATTCTATGAACGTGTATTGCATTAGACATGACCTTAGACATTTCATAGACAAGGAGGATTCACATGCATAACAATTTAGTTCGGATCAGAAACAAATCCAATAATATATATATATATATATATATATATATATATATATATTCCAAATCTGACTGAAAACACAAGTCACAAAGTCAGGCACCCAAAATCAAGTAAGACAATGAGGGCCGTGGACTCGCGTGCACTCCATCAGCCAGCCCCCGAAATTTGACTCTGACTTTTACATTTTTTTTAATGCCATGGGTTGGTCCGATTGATCATATATATATATATATATATATATGTATATATCAATAAATGCACGTGATAGGATAAATATATAGGAGTTGGCTGGTTTAAAAGAGAATTTAATCTAGATTAAGAAGGACACTGATACCCTTTTAGTTAGGACAATCTCTTAGGATTAATCGGACTTTTACCTTACATCTATGGCAAGGTAAAATTTAAAAAACATTCTTTTTTAGTGATTTTTTAACCCTGAGAAATCAAATGAGCTCTGACTGATCCCGATTTGAGATTGACTAGTTCATTAAGGGAAAAACTCTTGAAATTATCTTGCATTCTACATCTTAAGGGGACGATATGTCAAATTATCTACAATAAAACGTGCTGACAATTTGAGATATCAAATTATTTCAGCCAATTCTTTTTAGTCTTTTAAGATAGAGAAAAGTTCACTTTTAGTCTCAATCTTTTCTTTGTTATATATCATTTTTCTTAAACTTTTTTAGACAAATTTGACCACAATCTTTTCATACAAGGGCATTGTTATTTTTTTATTATTTTAATATTAAAATATTGATTAAAGTTAATAACACTAAAATAATAAAATTTAAAAAAATTAAAGAAAAACAAAGAGAAAGGAGTATTCCTGAAGTTTATTTTATTGTTAAATCAATTAGGTGGGTCTCGGGTCCGTGGAGTTTTTGGCTCGAGATTAGAATTCCTCGAATTGATTTTTTCAGATCTTGAAAATCATGTACAATTTATATAGGACCCGAAAATCTGATTTTTCTAGGTCAGCTATAGTTGATTTTTTTCCATTTTTTTTACCTGCAATCTACTTTTCAGTTTCTCACTAGTGGTCAAGTCTCCTTCAATAGTGACATGCAATGCCGGGAGGGAATGGTGATTACTAGCAAATCCCTCTATCCATTTCTCTGCTTTTTTATCAAAAAATATTACGTTGTTATTATTATTATTACTACTACTACTATTACCATTTAATTAACATTTTAATCTTAAAATAATAAAAAATTAAAAGTGTCTTTTGTGAAAACTTTAAGATTGAATAGATCCCAAAAAAATTTAGGACGAAAACGATAAAAGAAAAAAAGTTGAGGATTAAAAGCGTACTATTCCCTCTAAGATAATGTTAAAAAAAAAATAGATGCAGATCTCTTGTAATAACACGTGCTGATAATTCGTCAAAAAGAAAATACACCGTTGCCAATAACATTGAGATACTCCGCTCTTGCCGTGTCGACTCGAGTAATCTTCCCATAAATGTATGAAGTGCCTAGCGTAAAAATATGAAAGGAAGTCAGCTCAAGGTGATGATTTGATTTAACTTTCCGGTGCTCAAATCAGCCACCAAATAGTGTAAACTAAGAAGAAATGTTAGGTCTGTAACGAGCAACTCTCAATATTTGAGACGTGAATGAATATTTATAGAAGGGGAGGAGGACCAATTGTCAGTGATGGCAATATTCATGAGAGCTAATTGTAAGTAGATTATGGCAAGTTATTACGGTAAATCGGATGAAAAAATGTCTTACCACTGGCAATTTATTACTTATCGTGTGTTATAAACAAGAATGACTGAGTAAAATAGACAGGAAGGGGAAGAGTGACTGAAAAACCCATAATTTTATTGTTGAATTCTCCATCTTGCAAGGAATATCCTTAAAGATGAGCTTCATTTTCGGCTCCTTCAGGGGGCCGGACGCCTCACTGTGGTCGAGTGGTGATCTCGGCCAACGGCTCGACCCAACCATTATTGAAATGTTCTAATTAGGAGTGTGCACGAGTACCGGGTAAATTCGAAATCGGTTAGAATGGGTAGAAAAATGAGGAACCGATTGAAATATGTTCCGGTTCCGGTTCCATTAAACGAGATACCTGGACCGGAACCAACAAATATATAGTTATATTTATATTGAATATAAAACATGAAAATACAATATTTTTATATTAATATTTTATTCTATCACTTTCTTCTCATCTTCAAATTCTTAATCTCTCTTAACTCTCATCATTTCCTCACTTTTTGTCATTTAAATAATATTCAGTCTCTTGCAAGGAGAGTCTTGTTGGTCACAAAACTTCCCCCTATTGCATTCAATTGGATATTTTCAACTTTTTTTGAGTATGTCAAGTAAGAAAATTATTATATAATTATTCGATTAGTTAATTTTAACTTTTTAGCTTTGTTGTTAACAGAAGAATAGGTTCAATTGGGTACCCAGAACCTGTGGTATAATACAAGTTTCGGATAGGGGCCGGTTCTTGAAACCAATAGGGTAAGGTCCGGTTCCAAATTTTAGAAACCAATCTTAAATAGGATAGAGTCCGGGTATCATGAAAAATATAGAGTATTCGACCCCGATCACACCTAGTTCTAATATCTCCACCAATAAGGTATTTGATCAAGCTGGCTCGGGCCGAGTTGCCTCGACCAGCACCCGAGTCTGCAAGAGTCGGAGAGGGGCTGAGGTGGATCGTCTTCAGCCCGCTATATAACCAATCATCTTCGAGAAACCAAAATCCCCCATTCTTTTTTCCTGAAATCTTTTTAAATTTTGTACTGTCCCGGCCTTGACATTAGAGTTAGACCAAGTGGTTTTGGGTTCAGATATACATTGCAATGAATTTTATATTTATTTATTAAGCTTTATATTTACCCTTATATTTTTTCACACACAATAATTTACATTTTAATCTATATTATAATTTAAACTTTTTTCATAAGCTGAAAATTTCCGAAAACATTATGACTAAATGCTTCCACAAGAATTTTTCAGAGAAAATATCTTATATTTATATATAATAAATATATCGCATGATATTAGTTATTTTAAAAAATCAGCATAGAACAATTATGAATACTTGACAGATTTTATATACTACTTTGACGTGCTTAACAACCATTAGCTCATGATAGATATCAGATTATGTATCCGTTCCACATTAAGACTCTCTTCGTGGAGCTTCGACGGGGTCAAGCATTTAACGGCAACAGGGCCATCCGTCTCCCACTTTTGTCTCCGTCTCGAGCCACGGCCCGTGCCGTTAGTGGGAACCAGCGAGGTGTTTCTCACGTGGATGCTTGTCGATTAGCTAACAGTTTCTCTGCAGGACACTGTTGACTTCTCACCAACTCTTGACATTATTCATTAATCTAACATTAATGGTTGGAATGAGCATTCAATTTCTGGCAACGAAATGGAAAACAATTGAAATAATGGAATCAACCTCTAGACCCTCTAGTCGATTTTTCATTCGTTTACACTTCATGAAATTCATGCCGTTGAAATAGAGTTTTATATTTGACTGAATTGAATCAACTTTTCTTCCCCCAAAAAAAAAAAAAAATTTCAAGCAATCTCATTCAACCATTTCTCATATATGTCTCTCTGAGAGTAGAAGTCATAGGGGTTCTATTGGATCATTAGAATCGATTATAGATCGTTCATCTGAGCATCTATCGAAATATGAGTGAGAATCCGTAAATTATTTGTTAGATGTAAACTAAGATCTTATCGAAATAAAGTATTTGAAATAAGTTTGTATCTATGAGTTAGGTGTTTTTCTTAGTTTTTTGATGTTTTTTAAATCTGATTTAGATATTGCTCAATATCTTGTAATTGTTTATTTCATAATTTGTTTTATTTTATGAGTCATATATAGACAAGCCGTCTGATATAATTCGTGAGTAATTAAAATAAGATTACACTTATGTGATATTGACATGTGACGGATTTGGATGCGATCATACTAGTACTAATACACCGGATCCCATCAAATATGTGAGAGATCATATTTATGGTTATCAATACCTTTACTCTCTCCACCCACTTATTTTATTTTAATTTTCCACAACAATGCAGCAAAGTTGCTCCTGATTGACTCACTGAAAGGGCACTTGAAAAGTTGCCATGGTGAGGACAAATTTTCCCAAATTTCATTGGTCAAAATCCTGACTCATGTGAACCCCGTGCGTCTCGTTTGTCAGCTCAGTGCCGCCCGCCAAACAACTATGGCGGACATTTTAGTATCAAATGGCCATTAGTGTAAAGCCACGTGTCACTTCAATATGAAACTCTCTCAATCCGGCTTCAGGAGAAAACACTTACGCTATACGATGAACAAATAAAATTTAATTATTTTTAAAATTTTATAGAAAGATTTTAAAATGATTAGATTTTATTAATTTTTGATACTGTATAAATACGATCAAGTTATATACCTTGACCTGAAATAAATTTTCCCGTTTCCGGCCACGCAGAGCCGACGTGAAGGCAGCTTGGACATATATAATATAACCACGGTCCAGCCTGAAAACTACGGTAGTGCCATTAGCTTTCTTTCGGTTCTAAAAAAGACGCCCCAACAAACACCCCCGTCGGAATTTAAAATTAAAATATTAAATTAATAAAAATCCTACATTGTCAGAATATCGGATATTCCCGTCCCCTCCGGGATTATTTCGCGGTCCAGAGAGGAAGATCGAATCATGGTTTCCAGGCTTTCTCGTGTGATTGGCAGCGTGTAATAGAAATTCACGTTATAGGAAAATTTTGTGTAGAATCTTTATTACATTACTTGGTAGTTAGCTTGATCCGTAATAATAATCTCTTATGGAATTTCTATTATTCAATGGCTCTACGAATCTCCGACCCATGCACGGTATATCAATGAGTTAAAGAGATAGGAGGAAGAGATGAACACCCGGTTTCTCCGGATTAGTGTACCAATATATCTTAACATCCGATTAAGAATGAAATTTGCATCAAGCAACCTTTCTCTTAAGTGTGGCCATAATTACCATGGACTAATTGATCACTCTTCTTTCTTTCCCCATCAAGAGGAGAAATTCTTATATGTAATGGGTATATCACGTAATGTACTGATATAGAGTCACAAACAATAAAATTCAGTTATTTCTAGAGCAGCTACCTTTTTATTTTAGAATTTTGTTAAAAAATTTAAAATGACTGAATTTTATTAATTTGTGATACAGTACCACCACTACCTGTTACGCGCAACACTCTCCGTCCAGAGAGCTTTGAAGTTGTCGCCATTGGTTGGGAGCTGGGTTCACGCTCAATTTATGTCACTGAAATTTCTAAGGTGCAATTGCCGAACCGTTCAGTAAGCTAATCAAATAGCTTGCGATCAATGATTCAAATTAAGGGAAAAAATGTCAAATAACTAATAATCATTTTTCTTTAACTGCTAAACAATTAACAGACTGTATCATTGAATTTCCTTTAAAGTTGGATTTTTTTATATCGATGGTTTCCGATACAGTAGTAATCCACTGATCTGTCAGACGGTATATTTTATGATATGGGGCCAGCTATTAATCCCCGGATACGACCCCCATGGACAGTTGAACCCTAGACCGAGTTTACTTTATATTGTCAATTTACCAATGGATCCGCTCAGGCCCTTTAAAGTCATATATAGTGAAGTCAATTGATAGCCCTAACTGATAAATGGAATTTACTTTTCGGCCGCAAAATTAGGTCAACAAGGCAACAAATTGCCCTCCTACGTACTGGAAGGTATGTTGTGTGACTGAACCAATCACATTTAATTATTTTTGTATTTTTTTCATAAAATCTAAAAAAAGAAAGACAATCCTAAGAATATTTAAATTCTATTGGTGAGTCTCATCACGCACGGAATGTGCATAGAATAGGCTAAATTCTTTTATCTTTATTTGCCATTTTCCCAACATTTCTGTTGGTAACTCAACAGACAAGTTACTAGCTAGTGAAAATAAAATCAATTATCTTCCTCTGCGGGCATATTATTCCTTACTGATCTAGGTTCAAATCGAATCAACACACTAACAGTTCAAACCGATTCCTTATCCAAAGTGGTAAAGCTCAATGAATTTAGGACTTCCTCTACTTGATCTACTTGAATCCCAGATTTTACCTTGAGGGAGCTATTGGTTCGGGTATTGTTGGATTAAAAAAGAAAATTATATTACATGAAAGGGATGTTATTTTGCATGAAAAATATGTTGTAATTTAAACTTATTGTGTTCGGTAAGTATTTTGAATTTTTAGAATAGTAGCCGAAAATATAATATTATAATATTATATGTGATTGACAATCAGCATTATTTTACAAAAATACATTTTTCCTCTTTTTGATGGATGAACACGTTACCATGCTGAAGGGTAAAGGGGGTCTTTACAAGATGTAATCTGATATTGTAGATTCTTCATGGCGCATTTTGATTGCAGTAAAGAGGGCATGGTTCGGTAAAATCCAAATGACCCGGGTAAGAAAAATTGTCTCCAATTTTACACCCAAACTTAGCAAAGTTGGTGTAAAATACTGAACTTTCCATGTAAAGTTCACACTTTACATCAAAACAAACACATGCCGAGAGAAAATATCGGATCTTGTTTGTAAAATAAGGTAATTTGGTCCCTTCACTAGCATAAAAACTCAAATTATTCAACTACAATGTAATTAGATTGAGGAAAGGATACAGTTGGTATCGTCTCGCTCTGTGACTTTTAAGTCTTTGATTCGATCTCACTAGCGTAGGACTTCTTGTAACTCTTTTACCCTCTCTTTCTTCCCTTTTTTTAGGTCTATAAGCTTTTAGATCATGTGAGCTCTTCGGAGATGTGAGAAAATGAGAAGAGAATTTTTTTTTTTAACTAAATCAACTTTTAAAGTTCTTTTTTTTTCCTACATTTAACCAGCACGTCCTCTACCCCGTCCTCATAAAACCTAGCTAAAAGGAAAAACAAAAGTATACAGTGAGCCCGCAATGAAATCAAATTTTTTAAGATATATAGATGCCAAATCTTTATTAAATTTATAAAATCAACTGTTTGCCCTCTTTGGAGTTTATATATATATATATATATATATATATATATATCTGGAACGAGATCCAAGAAAGCATCCCTTTGCAACACATGTAGTAAAATAACCTCAACTAATTACAAAAGCGTGTATATGAAAGTTCTATTAATAAGAATAGTCATAAAAGCATTGCAAGGGTTCATATGCAAATACAATATGTTAATTCATTTCTTTGAACAGTATAATGGAGGATATTCAGCTTGTGCTTGTGAAGATCCAGTGTATATCTTTTGTTTTTAAATTTTTTCCCACTCTCTATGACTAACGAGTGAAGAAGATGGATAAGATTGGTATTCACTACTTTCAAAGGTATATCTTCAACATTTTTGTTCCTTTATTTATTAACCAAAAAATAAACAAGTTTGTAACATAATATCATTTAAAAAATGAAGAACGGCCTAATAAAATGAGATTTGATGCAGTAGCACCGTTATCTAGTTCTAGTGTTATATATTTTTCATGATATCCGAATCTCACTTGTGTAAAATCAGTTCTTAAATATTATATTCAGAACCTACCGTGTAAAATATAGGAGTCAGACTCTATCGAAACTTATATTATGCTGCAAGTTTCGGGTACCATGTTGGAATTAGTTCATTAATTTTTCTTCTTACCTCTTCTTATACAAAGTTATTTTGATATCTTTGATCGTTTAATAGCTATTGAATAATCGAGGTTAGAGATTTTTTTACTAATTTGTCTTACTTATTTTATCATAATTTATTGCCTTCTAAGTTATTGTGATATTTTAATATGATAGACACATCAAATATGAATAATTATATGTCTCATGAAAGCTCGTCAGTTAAGGCATTCGATGGTAGAAACCACTCGAGAATCGAAATTTAAATGAGAAAATGGTAAAGAGTTGAAATTAACTGTAAACAATATCTATATAACTATTTTCACACTACCGATTTCAAGTGTCTTATGTGTCAAAAGTAGCTGTAACCGATTCTTTGACCTATAACCTATGTGAATTTCATTAGAATCCACCATAATTGAGATATTATCATTTATCCATGTACACCCTATAAAATGTGACACTCACTTCCCTTTTTTATCAGTAAACAAAACACACCACATAATATAGAAAGGAGTTTCTAAACAGATAGCACAGGGTATCCCTCAAGCACAAGACATTTCTAAAAAATTGTAAGATCCTTCCTACAGGATAACTTACCATATTTACATGAAGTATGATCATTTCTATTCTTACTTCTACTTATCCACTTACATTCCCACAAAAGAAAGACAGATGTGAACTCCAAAATATCATGAAGAATCATCCTGCAGTCCCATGAACATTCTAGCCAATCAGTAATAGCCTGGGCAATAGCTTGGGCATTAGTGCAAAATCTTACTCTTATCCAGTCTCTAGATTTGGCAACTTGGGCAGATAGAAATGATGCCCTTGTCTCAGCCTAAGCTAAGATAAAGCTGAACAATTATAAGACCAAGATAACATAATATTACCATTTTTTGCAGCCAGCCCTACAATACATGCTTTCTCATCTACCCATGCTACATCTGTTGCAATTATGAATCTATTGAAGCTTATAAGATCATCCCCATTGAGTAAAGACGTTTCTAGAGGCTCTTCAAAGGATCCTTTTTCCCCAAGCATATCCGCTAGTTGGTTTTGAACATGTTCCACAAAGTTTCTTGATTTATTATCTAAAAAAGAGAATAAGGTAATCTCATTATCAGAAAACAAAGTTGAGGTACGTTCTTTTCATAAGACATAATATAGAGTAGCCCAAAATTAGCAAATATTTGTTTCTCAATATCATTTCCTGGGAAAGGTTTTGGATAGCAAATAAACTCAATTAATTCACTAGGTGTTAGTTTATCAGCAGATTTGGGAATAATGCAAACTTTCCACTCCGATTGCCTCCAAGCACTCCAAGAAAATACACATTCATCATAAACATATGCGAATTCATCTGACCACTATGGTACAGTGGACACTCACTTCCCTTATTTTTGTCTAAGAGAATACGCATTCATCACAAAGATGTGTGAATTCATTTGGACCACAGTGGGACAGTGGACACTCATTTCCCTTATCTTCGTGTAAGTGGCAGCTCATTTGAAGAGTCATGTGCTCCCAGCTTATTTGCCATTTGAAAATCTAATTCAAATTAAAAAATAATTGAAAATTTATTTTCAAAGAAATTAAAAATAAAGATTAAATTCGAAGAGGAAAGAGCAAACAATTATTTTGATCGTTAATATTATACTCGACTAACATTAAGTTCATAAATTTTTTGCTGAAAATTGATTCTAATATCCATCATTCTACCATCACATTAGTATTACCATTAAAATATCGTAAAAAATTGTGTAGTATCAACATGGGATAGCATCACCAAATTTATATTTTTAGTACAAACTTATACTTTGATCTCTAATGTTTTAACGTCATTATATTACGTGAATGTCATGTGAAATATTTTACCATATTTTAATGGTTATACTAACGTTATAATAAAATTATGAATGTTTAAATCAAATTGATGATAAAAAATTTTAGGAGTTTAACTGTTGGTGGGCTATTATACATTGTTGAATCCGTCAGGTATAATGTTAACAATTCAAAGGAAAAGGATGATCTTTCCACGTGATGCTGCGGGACCCACTACCGCCATCCACCTGCGTCTATTTCTACTTTCTTTTTTAAAAAATATTTTCAGTTATTTTCAAAATTTAAAAATATGTGTTTTTGGCTGAAAAAATATGTTTTATAAATACCTCGTTAACTACGAGTAAAAAAGTGAGGGAAGTTAGCTGTCATAACCTCCAAAAATAGAAACGTGGTATGCATGGCAAATTTCGGGTGGATCCTATTCAAAATGGAGCGAATATTTAGTATATAATATGTAATAAATTCATTATATAAATTATCATTTAAATTTTAATGAGTGCAAAATTAATTCTTGAAAAATATGAAAACTTTAACTTGCCAAGATTTAAGAGAAATTCACACAGTAAGTTCACTATATATTGCAAACTAAATATTTATTTAAAAGAAAATGTTAATAAAACTACTCTAATTAAATAAATAATATCTTTTCAATGATAATCCTATTGTTCACTAAAGTGGATTAGTTAAAATAGTAAAACAACTTTTAAATAAAATTTTGAATTCGAATTTTGTAAATTACGAAATTAATATTAAGAGAGTTTTATCCTGGTGGATCGACCCGACTTAAACTGAATTAGTTAGAGTATATTAGATTTCTAAATGCAAATAGTATTGACAAAAAATAAATCCTATTTTCCCTTTTTTTGGATAATTTTAGATATTCAGAATTTTTTTCTGCTGGATGGCACCTCCAGTAATTATTGCAAAATCAGTGCCTTGGTTGCCACGCCTATTTTGTGCTCCGGCTCTATAGTGGAACTCGACCTCCATATAGAAGAGCGGAGCAAGGACTCAGTGGAACAAGTGCTCTGTTCCTCTCTCCTCTCTCTCCCCCTTCCTCCTCCTCCTCCTCCTCCTCCTCCCTCTTTGTCCCTCTGCTGGTTGACAGCTTTCCATTTTCTCTTCGTTAAAGAGAAGAAGGAGAAAGAGATTGAGCCATCGATGGCGGATCTCAGGTCGAAATTTGAGAATGTGTACTCAGTTCTGAAGGAGGAGCTGCTGCAGGACCCGGCCTTCGAGTTCGCTTACAGTGACCGGCAATGGGTCGAGCGGGTATGTTGCCGCAACCGTTCATTTGTTTCTTCGTGTGTGCCTGTCGATGCTTACCTTCCATATCGATCAGGTCGTCATATTCTGCGCCGCGATTTCCGTTTCTGGCATGATGTTTGCATATGAGCTCGATCAATTGATAATAATACTGTTTGTTTTTGCTAGGTTCTCTCTTCCTTTGTGTAAAATTAAGACATCCCATACATGTGAATGTGAATCTAATGCCAACTATATATGGTAACTAATTCGATCTGTCCGAATTGATGAGATGCGAGAAGTTGTCGGGGATATTCGAATATGTGAGAATCTAATATCCTAGATCAGTACCTCCTTTTCTTTTTAGGGTGCAACTTTTGGATGTTGATGTCATTATCAAGCTACGTGGTAAACAGTCCCGAGAATGTCTTTAATTAAGATCCGTTAGTTCCCTCGAGATCAGGTGAGACTCCGATATAGTAAATTTTCGTCTGAGAGGCATCTCATTTGTATGATGATCGGGTTCTATGTGAAGGGATCAACTGAGCTTAAACTTGTTTTTTTTTTTTTTTACTGAACGTGCTTGTGTAATTTTTTGTACCATGGTAAATTTATATAACCGTGCTGATGCATACCATCATTATGCTTCTGCGCTTGTGGGGCCACTTCTGAAGTCTCCAGTGTTTTGTGCCTTTTAACTCTGAGGATGTTCTGGGGTTTATTCTGCAATTGGATTGAGGTCTTGATTGAGACAGTTCTTCACGTACTCCCATGGTTATATGTGTTTTCTTATTCTTTTGAATGTTCCCTGGTTGTCTATGTTCATTTTGGCACCCTCTGTTGCAGATGCTGGACTACAATGTTCCTGGTGGTGAGGAGCTGATGCTTTGCCATATTTCATATCAGAAAGTTTCTGGAGTTGCTGGGCATATTGATAAACATGCCAATCTTTCCAATATGATCTTAAATTAAACCATTTCAGGTAAGTTGAACCGTGGGCTGTCCGTCCTCGACAGCTACAAGCTGTTGATGGAAGGAAGGGAATTGACTGATGACGAAGTATTTCTTGCCAGTGCCCTTGGTTGGTGCATTGAGTGGGTATGTCTACAAATAAAATATGTGCACCTCCATTCGTTTATCCGATTTGTCACTTGCAAATTATTAGTGATCATATGCTCATCTTGTTATTGTAAAACATGCAGCTTCAAGCATATTTTCTTGTCCTCGATGACATTATGGATGATTCCCACACACGTCGTGGTCAACCTTGCTGGTTCAGACTTCCCAAGGTTTGCTGTGGGTCATTTTTTTTCCTCCATATAACTGATGATTATGCAATTAAATCATGTAAATGGTTTTCTTTAGGTTGGGGTTATTGCAACAAATGACGGTGTTCTCCTTCGCAACCATATTCCCCGGATTCTCAAGAAACACTTCCGAGGAAAGCCTTACTATGTGGATCTATTGGACCTATTCAATGAGGTACATAGTTAAGCTACATGTTTTCTTGTATTTGTTGTTTCTCCACATAGTGTTCTTGATGTTCATTTGATTTCAACTACAGGTTGAGTTTCAGACTGCATCCGGCCAAATGATTGACCTGATCACTACTCTGGAAGGAGAGAAAGATCTATCAAAATACACATTATCACTGTGAGTGCATACTAACCTATTTTATCTGCTGGCCAGAACTTCCTAATGCAACTCACAGCGTAAAAATATATATTCTACTTTAAATTAGAGACTGAGAGTTTGACATTTATTTTATCACTATCTGTTCAATGATCTTATGCACTGCCAAAAAATGTAAACAAATAAATTGTGCTACTGGTGCTCCTTAGAATAACAACTAAACTTTATTTCAAGCTTGGCATATGATATCTTTATTCTCATATTGTCGAACTCTACTCTTAGTAATATATGTACTTCTATCTATTCCTCTAAATTAACAGAAAGCCCGGTACTTGGGTTAGCTAAAGTGCCTGATTTCTACTGCCTCTGCCTTAGGCCTGCTTCTTGATCAATGGATTAGCTTCTTAGAGGTTAAGCCATTTCTGATAAATTTGAAGGATAGATGCTCAGAATTAGCTGGAGATCTGTTTGAATGGAGATGATAGGGACGGATCTCAAACACTTGTAAATTCAAAATCACCTTACACAATAGACCAAGTTTCTTGATCAAATCAATGCTCATAACTCTCTGTAAATAAACTTTCGTCCTCTGTCTTCGTCCCTTCCCTTCAGTCTTATGGTTGACCAAATTGTAATTAATTTTTTATCTTTTCATTTTCAGATTTATCTAACAGGATCTTAATTATGAATTAGATGTAACTACTATTTTCACTTTATATGCATTTCCCATACCACCATTTTTCTATTCTTAGCTTAGTCTTCTCTTCTCTGATCACTATCAAATTCTGGTGCAGTCATCGCCGTATTGTTCAATACAAGACAGCTTATTACTCATTTTACCTCCCGGTGAGTAGACAATCTATGGTATGCTTCTGCTTATGATAATGCAGCAATTAATCATGAACGGTTGCACATCTAATCTGGTAGTAAGCATGCCTTGTGAATGCAGCAACTAACTTTAAGCCGATATTTTCTTTTTCCTCTTGTGCATGAATATCTTTTGCTTGTTTATGCTTTATTTGTGCTGTATTTATTACATAATCTCTTTTTGGCAATATTACATAATCATGTTGCATGCTTATTCATGTAGTTTTTTAGTAGTTGGCTGTTTGAATCACTGGTACTCAGGTTGCCTGTGCCTTGCTCATGTCGGGTGAGAACTTGGACAAACATACTGACGTAAAAGACATTCTTGTTGAGATGGGTACTTACTTCCAAGTGCAGGTAAATTGCTTTCCTTGTCTTTCAAAATGAATTTCCTTTCATGTGGATGGTGTTTATAATGGATATGTAAAATCTACAATCTGACAAATACAACTCTTTTTTCCCCCTGTTTAGAAAACCCTCTTTTCAAGTTACAGGTTCCCTCCACAGTGAACTATGTAAAATCAACATGTTTGGGCCTACAGGAGAGTGTTATAATTCTGTATACTTACCCTGTTCCACCAGTTAGGAGATTATATTACCTAAGATTTACTACAGATTTACTGCCGATTATTTGCATACATATACCACGAGAAGGGAAGTCATAACATCTCAATATTCAACATTATGATGCGTCGTTATCCATAGCCCATCTCTTTTCACGTATTATCCCTATTGTATAATTATCTGACCTATGTATCTCCGCTTGTACAGGACGATTATTTGGATTGCTTCGGTGATCCCAAGACTATTGGCAAGGTAAAATTCTGTCTTGAGAAGTGAAGTTCGAGAGTGTAGGTCCCTTATCGGTTTTTTATCTTATGCAAGACTCTTTGTGCTTTCAGATCGGTACAGATATAGAAGATTTCAAGTGCTCGTGGTTGGTTGTCAAAGCCTTGGAACTCTGCAACGAGGACCAGAAGAAACTGTTACATGTACTGTTTCCACTTTCCCTTAAATTCAGTTAGTATGATTCATCAGCCAATAGGCAGGACTCATCTTTCCATTCATTTCCGTTTCACTTATCATCAGGAGAACTACGGAAAAACCGACCCATCAAATGTTGCGAAGGTGAAGGCCCTCTACAATGAGCTCAATCTCCAGGTAATAGGAAGCTTCCTCTTTTTTTTTTTGTTTGTTTTATCAGTTAAATTCACATATGCTTAGCTGCTGTAAACTCTGGTAGGGTGTTTTTGAGGAGTACGAAAGCAAAAGCTACGAGAAATTGATAACCTCGATTGAATCTCACCCGAGCAAGTCGGTGCAAGCAGTGCTTAAGTCCTTCCTGGGTAAAATCTACAAGAGGCAGAAGTAGTGAGAAGCAAGCCTATCTCGCTGGAGTCTAGTCCTCTTCTCATTGAGTGAGAGAATCTATAATTGTATTGTCCTTCTTCCAATTCATGTATGCTTCAATCTCCTTCTCGACCTGAATTAGCAAAAACATTATTCTTAACGATGTATTTGATTGTTCATGGGAACAAACAAATGTGCTGTTCAAGAACTCCTGTTCCATCTCGAACATTCAGTTGTACTACATCTTGGTCACCTCTCGCTTTCTACACGCCTATCTTTGATAAACTTTTGCCTTCTCCTACCTACGGGACCTGGTCCAAAACAGTGAACCACAGGATAGGATGCATCGGGTGGTTGAAATATGTGTTTTTCGGAAGATACGAATAGTAAAAACTGGAGAAACATGGAAAGACCTTTTTCCCCACTCTTGTCATGTATTTTTCATGGGTAAACCTGCTAATTTTTTACGGTTATATGGAAGTAGAATTTTTGGCTATCTTTCATGAATTTGATTGAGACTAGTGTAGATTTTTTTAGTTTTAGCTTTTTTAGTTTAGCATATTAGGTTGTTTTACTGTAATTTAGTGGGGTCTTAGTTAATTTTAAATAACTTTTAGTATGTTTCATTACTGTGTTTTTTTTTCTTTTTGACATTTTATAAGATAAATTTGTCAAACATATATAATTATTATATCAAATGAAAGTTTATTGAGTTAGAAATCTAGTATTTCAACACGAGAATTTTACCCTAGAATTGGAATCGCATTATAATTTTATCGAGCATCGAATACCACAATCATACAAAAAGATGGTCATGGCTATGAGTCCTTTGTCCCATTTTCCCAGAGACAATCGGTTACGAATACCAGTTCTAGTTCGGAGAATCATGTGTACTGTAGTCCGAACCAAAACCAATCTCTTAATTTCTTAACAAATTCAAACCGGATTTCATAGAGACCTACTCAAGGCTTATTGTGCACACCCTATTTCTTGTGAAGTTGTATAGTTGGTTAGCCCATTCTCGTAATTTCTTAACGTACTTCTTCAGGTGTTATCTCTCTTCCTCTCATATTCAATCAGGCGTCCGTAGTAGGGATGACAATGGGTCGGGGCGGGTAGGGGATTTGGATACCCGAACCCGCCCTGCACGGGTCTGGCTAGGGCACAGGTCGGGGCACGGGTTGTGGAAATTAATTAATGATATGTAAATATAGTTCAAAATACAATTATAAATAATTCAAAATATGATATAAATTTACATATTTATAATTGTATAATTAAAATTAAGAATTTATATAATCTTGATAAAATAGAATAATTATTATTATCCAATTTATTATTAAAAATATTCGTAAATCAAGTACATTAATTTTAAAATATATAATATAGTATAATTATAATATATATATATATATATATATGGCACGGGTGGGGTAGGGCGAGTTGGCAGCGAGACCCAGACTCATCCTGACCCATACATGGGGCAGGTTTGACCTGCCCCAAAGCAGGGTGGGTCGGGATGGGTTTCACGGGCCTCGGTCAAATTGTCATCCCAAGTCGGTGGGTTTGTTGGTGCTTCCTTATTCTTCAGTGTTTTTACATTAGTGACTGGACAATAAAGCCCTTGAGTCAGTTTCGGTTCTAACTGTTGACAACATGCTTGAGGATGAGAGGTGTATAAGGAATGAATTATCAGTAATGCTACATTCGATGTGAAGTAATGGAATGAAATAAGTTTCATATAATAAAGTGCAATAGTATGTAGAGAATATCGGTAATGTTTAAGTTCACTTTGAAAACATGTTAGGATATAATTGTAAAAAGTAATGGAATGAGAATTCCATAACTTCTCCAAGGAACTTTCGTTCCACTAATCTGTGAAAAAGTGTATATACCTAATGGACCGGATGCAATATGAATTAAAAGGTTAAATTGTTCATTTCATTCCATTCCATTTATTTCGATTCAAGCGTACCAAACGTAACCTAAGGATAAGACTATCTTTAGATTCTAAGGTAAACAGAGCGTACCAAACGTAACCTAAGGATAGGACAATCTTTAGATTATAAGGTAAACAACTCAAGTAGAATATCTTTGTAATTGTAGCTCACTTGTCACATGTCACTTTCTCATTGGTCGACAATCCAAGATTAATTCTTCCTCTTGGCTTATAAATAGAGGTTCCTGTCCGACTCATGCTACTATCTGACAACTCTCTACCCTATTATTTTCTCTATCATGCATTCTTTAAGCACTTCACTGACTTACGTATGGAGAGTGCAAAACATAGAAAAAGACATATCGTAGAGTTATCAGAGGAGAGTTAATCTAGCCCACAGGTCAATGAGAAAGCACCATGTTGTGAGGCACTATGAGGAAGATACTCTTCTTAAACTATTTATCCTAGGGAGTAAAAATTGTTTTTGAGTTAAAAACAGAACCTACCCGAATACATTAAGATTGAAACTATTAAATACAAGTACGAGGTACGGTAGCTACAACGTCGTCTGTGAGAATTAATTGACAAAGCCCATTAGGCATGGGAACTAGTAGATGAAATCCTTCCTCCAAGTCCAGAACCCGATTAGCCAGCATACTCGCACAAAAATTTCCTTCACGGAATATGTTCTGCACATTCAATGCCCAATGATCCATTCCTTATCAGTTTGCTTGGGGGCATATCGTTGTGACGTGATAGTACTCAAGTTTGCTTTTTATTTACCGTATGCACGCTCGATACATTTTCTCACTCATTTTCGGTTGAATATTCGGCACAAATGTTGGCCGAAATAGCAGCCCTCAAAAGATTCATTTGGGATTAACGTGCCGAGTCAGAAAAGGAGAATTTGGCGTTCCGAAATATAGTGGGCCTTGCAAACGGGCCCTGCCCGCACTAAGCTCGATCTATTGGGACTATGTCCTTCCGCCCAACTAGGCCCAATACGTGATGTTTTCAGGCCCAGCAGCGGTGCTGGGAGTCGTCAATTTGATTGGATGGTGAGTTACCCGGTTGGCAATTACGTAATTAGCTGCAAAATCGAGCCCCTGGTGGCACCGGATCTCGAGACGTATATAAAACCCCTTCCGAGAGCTGTTGTTCTGTGCAAATTTCGTTTTTCATCTCGCGGCTCATTTTCTCTCTACCGCGCTCTCATGGTCGCCGTCTGTGTTTCTCCCTGACTGTGTTCTCTCAATCCCCACATCAGATTCAGAAGGTTGCCGCCTCTTCGATCATCGTTGGGCTGTTGATCGGCTCTGTCAGCTGCAGGTTTGTGTTAATCTTCTTATTTCTCCCTCTGAAAGGAACTCGAGGTGTGCTCCGTGTTACGAAACCCTAACCCTCTTTTTCTATTTGCTTGCAGTATTTTAGTTTGTTCAAATTACCCATTTTTCATGGCCTTTCTCTTTAACTGCAGATTGCTTTGTTGAGCATAATACCGTGAAATGGCCGATAATCGGAACGGGGCAGGGCAACCTGCTGGTGGGAAGGGTTCAGGAGGAGGTGCGAGTCCTTATTTGATTCAACTGGACACTTTCAGCAAGCGATTGAAGTTGCTGTATTCAAACTGGAATGAACAGAAAGCTGATTTGTGGGGTTCTGCCGATGTAATTGCTATAGCAACCCCTCCTGAATCACAGGATCTACGGTACCTTAAGTCATCGGCTCTAAACATGTGGTTGCTGGGGTTTGAGTTCCCCGAGACAATAATGGTTTTCATGAAGAGGCAGATCCATTTTTTATGCACCCAAAAGAAGGCCTCGGTTCTTGAAGTTGTTAAAAGGTCTGCCAAGGAGGCGGTTGGAGTTGACATTGTTATGCACGTTAAGGCTAAGAGTGATGATGGCATATCACTGATGGATGCTATTCTGAGTGCTATCAGTGCAGCTTCTAAGGGTGAGGCGACGCCTGTTGTTGGTTACCCAGTAAGGGAGGCTCCTGAAGGTAAGCTTTTGGAGAACTGGATTGAGAAGCTTAAGTCTGCAGACGTGCAGCTTACTGATGTGACAAATGGGCTATCAGATCTGTTTGCTATCAAGGATGATGGCGAGCTCTTGAATATCAAGAAGGCTGCTCATTTAACAGCTAATGTGATGAAGAATTACGTGGTTCCGAAATTTGAATTTGTTATCGATGAGGAGAAGAAAGTGAATCACTCATCATTGATGGAGGACACCGAGAAGGCAATACAGGATCCATCAAAAGCGAAGGTTAAGCTGAAAGCGGAGAATGTTGATATCTGCTATCCCCCAATCTTCCAAAGTGGTGGAAAGTTTGATCTGAGGCCAAGTGCTGCAAGTAACGATGAACTGTTGTACTATGATTCTGCAAGCGTTATCATTTGTGCCTTGGGATCTCGATACAACAGTTACTGCTCGAATATTGCCAGGACATTTTTGATTGATGCAAATCCCCTGCAGATTAAGGCATATGAGGTTCTTCTAAAGGCCCATGAAGCAGCAATCAGTTCACTGAAGCCTGGAAGCAAGCTCAATGCTGCCTACCAGGCAGCGGTTTCTGTAGTTGAGAAGGATGCTCCCGAGTTACTTCCCCACCTAACAAAGTCTGCTGGGACTGGCATTGGTCTTGAATTTCGTGAGTCAGGGTTGAATATTAATGCCAAGAATGAAAGAATGGTGAAACAGAATATGGTTTTTAATGTCTCCCTTGGGTTTCAGAATTTGCAGAAAGAGGCAAAAAACCCAAAGAACCAGACCTTTTCACTGCTGCTCGCTGACACAGTTATTGTGGGGAAGGAGAAGGCTGAAGTTGCTACTCATGTCAGCACTAAAGCTGTGAAGGATGTTGCTTACTCTTTCAACGAGGATGAGGAAGAAGAGGAGAAGCCTAAGGTGAAGGCTGAGGCTGCTAATGGAGCAGAACCCTTCATGTCTAAGACCACCCTGAGGTCAGACAACCACGAGATCTCAAAGGAGGAGCTTAGGAGGCAGCATCAGGCAGAACTGGCACGTCAAAAGAATGAGGAAACTGCGAGGAGGCTTGCTGGTGAAGGAAATGGTGCAGGGGATAGTCGAGCAACTCCGAAGACTTCAGCCGACCTAGTCGCCTACAAGAACGTGAATGATCTTCCGCCACCAAGGGACCTAATGATACAGGTGGACCAAAAGAATGAAGCTATTCTGTTGCCCATCTATGGAAGTATGGTCCCATTCCATGTGACAACAGTAAGGACAGTCTCTAGTCAGGCAGACACTAACAGGAACTGCTACATTCGGATCATCTTCAATGTGCCGGGAACTCCTTTCAATCCCCATGACAGCAACACACTGAAGACTCAGGGCTCTATCTATGTGAAGGAGGCGTCTTTCCGCTCCAAGGACCCAAGGCACATAAGTGAGATAGTTCAACAGATTAAGACACTTCGGAGGCAGGTTATGGCAAGGGAATCTGAGAGGGCTGAGAGGGCAACCTTGGTTACTCAAGAGAAGCTCCAGCTCGCAGGTAACCGGTTTAAGCCAATCAGATTGTCTGATTTGTGGATCCGCCCAGCTTTTGGAGGCAGGGGAAGGAAGATTCCTGGGACCCTCGAGGCCCATGTCAATGGATTCCGGTACTCCACCACTAGGCAGGATGAGCGAGCGGACATCATGTTTGGCAATATAAAGCATGCCTTCTTTCAGCCGGCTGAGAGGGAGATGATTACTCTGCTGCACTTTCATCTCCACAACCATATAATGGTGGGTAATCGAAAGACTAAGGACGTCCAATTCTATGTTGAAGTTATGGATGTGGTGCAGACCTTGGGGGGTGGGAAAAGGTCTGCCTATGACCCTGATGAGATTGAGGAAGAGCAGAGGGAAAGGGACAGGAAGAACAAAATCAACATGGACTTCAACAACTTTGTTAACCGGGTGAACGACCTGTGGGCCCAGCCCCAATTCAGAGGAATGGACCTCGAGTTTGATCAGCCTCTTAGAGAGTTGGGGTTCCATGGGGTCCCATACAAGGCCTCAGCATTTATTGTCCCAACCTCAAGCTGCTTGGTTGAGCTGATAGAGACCCCTTTCCTTGTGGTTACACTGAGTGAGATTGAGATTGTCAATTTGGAGAGAATCGGCCTTGGGCAGAAGAACTTTGACATGGCAATTGTCTTTAAGGATTTCAAGAAGGACGTCCTGAGGATAGACTCTATCCCTTCCACGTCCCTTGATGGGATCAAGGAGTGGCTCGACACAACTGACATCAAGTACTACGAGAGCAGGTTGAACCTGAACTGGAGACAGATTCTGAAGACTATCACTGAAGATCCCCAGAGCTTTGTAGACAGTGGGGGGTGGGAGTTCTTGAATCTCGAGGTGAGTGAGTCAGATTCCGAGAAGTCGGAGGAATCAGACCAGGGATACGAGCCATCTGATGTGCAATCAGAGTCCGACTCTGATGATGATGCCTCTGATAGCGAGTCGTTGGTAGAGTCGGAGGAGGACGAGGAGCAGGACTCGGAGGAGGAATCGGAGGAAGAGAAGGGGAAGACGTGGGAGGAGCTAGAAAGGGAGGCAAGCAATGCAGACAGGGAGAAGGGAGATGAATCGGACAGTGAGGAGGAGAGGAGGAAGAGGAAGATGAAGGCATTTGGGAAGGGCCGGCCAGGCCCCAGCAGCGGCAGCATGGCCAAGAGGCCCAAGATGAGGTAGGTAGATTTATTAGATTTTTTTTGTGTTGAAGCCTTCAGTTTATGTGACTGTTTTTATTCAGGGGTAAGTAATGTGTAGTGAATGGTATGGGAAATCTCAGATGCCACGGTCTCCTTTTCAATGTATGCTTCATTATCAAGTGATTGTTCTATGAATAGGGTGTAGGGTCTCCGCCCTCAGTTTCGGTAATTCCTAGTCTTAATGTATCCCAAACATGCCTGTGGTTGAGGATTCTGCGGATAGGTATGGAGCCGTAGTTGTTGCCTCTACCTTCCTTACTGATGCTATTTACAAGTGCCTTGCACTACGAGCAAAAGGGATGTCATATGCGACGAGTCCGTTGTTTAAATTTCTCTCAGATTTTGACGCGTGTACAATTTTTGAGATTTTCAAGGTTGAGCTTTACACGTGTCAAGATTTGAATGACGATTTAAACAACGAATTCTTTATGTAACATGCAGAATATTAGAGCCACATTGAAGATGGATTATCGGACCGGAAAAATCGCAGATGGTCTCACCTAACAATAAGTGGGGAGGAAGAACTAATTAAACTTTTTTCTTTGGTAATGAGTATAGTAATTATTCGGGTGATTAACACCAATCTGTTTATTTGCACAAGGAGATTTTACTCCTCGGTCACCATTAGGCGGTTTGTGGACTTTTGTTGCTTTCCACGGCGCTTTCAGACTAATAGGTTTCATGTTATATCAATTTGAACTTGCTGGATCTTACATCCCGATTGGCTTTTTTTTGTATCACATGATGGATAGAGATCACCCAAGAAGGAGGCAATGCGCGCTGAAGAAAACTATGCAGGACCCCACCCTGCTCAGTCCTTTACATGGGGAACGAGGCGCTGGAATCATTATCGAAACATACTAGACATACCGGACAGTGTTCCTGCTCCAGTGATTTTAGCCACTTGATTATTTCCCACGTACTTACAATATCACCATACTTCTTTTCTAGTTCTTCTCCATGACACGAAAATAAGAGAATCGAACCATTTGGTACGATGGTGAAAGCGTTAAAGCTGTGACCCTCTTTAAACAAAGGGTTCTAGTCAAATCTTGTAGCATCTGAAGAGGCGAAAAGCTCAGGCAAATTCAGGAACAGCTGGTAACAGTTTGTGGATTAATAAAATATTGTGTATTAAGGTAAATTTATGAACACGTAACTACTACATTTTTTTTCCACTCTCATTTTCCCTTTTTGATCTCCCCTCTTCTTTTACACTCATTTTTTTCCCCATAGTTTCTCTCAATCCTTTTAATTATTACTCAATTTTTTTCATAATTAATTTTCCAAAAAATCATGTAAATCGAAATTAACTGCTGCTAAAATTTTGTTTATTCATTTACTAAACAAAAAAAATGTATGTAACACGGGCCAAACCCTAGTTCTACCTTAAGATACTGTAACGGAAGTTTGATTTATTGACCAAATTTTATCTGTGAACTATTTGCGCGAAATTTTATCAACTATTTATCATTCAATCAATCGCGAAAAGGAGAAGATGTCATGCTCTACCGACTAACTTAACAGAATAAGTAGGCGAAAAACATTTAGATGATATATTAAGACTGAGTTGTGGATAAGAACCTTTGCTAAAACTTTAGCTATAATTTCGAACACATTTTAGGCAAAAGTTTGTCGGAAATATTAGAATTTATTTAACTTTTCTCATTTTTAGACATCTTACAAGTATAATCATTTGCTCTTAGTTTCTTGGAGTTTCAACATCAAGTTTAGGATTATCGGGTTTGAATATTCCATATTTTTATGGTGCCGGGACCATATTTTATATAAACTGTTTTTTTTTTTTAATTTTGAATATGAACTTTGCCCTGTTGAAGCTTGGAACCTGACCTTGCCCAGAAAATTGTAGGATGTCATAAGTTTTGGGTATTCCGTGGGATTCTATTTATTATTATTTTTACCTTTATATATAGATTATTTCGATATTTTCATATATTTGATAGTTATAAAGTAATCTATTCAAAGAAACTATTTTCATATATTTTAACCCAAAATTTTGCTAATATATCAGTTAATAGTTTATGGTTCTAGGCATCCTATGTATCGGAATTGGAACTGTAACAACTGGTTTCTTAATTTATTACTCAAAACCAGTCCGAATTTACTGAGATTCACCAAGAACCTATCCAATAGAGTAGAGGGTCTCACCAGTCTCGAGTTTATCTTATACCTGTGCGCACCATGCACAAGTTTTAGTTAACATATTTTTGGAGTATTATATTTTTCTTTTAAAAATTTTCACACAACTTGTCGGAAGAGAATTTGTAAGAAATAGATAGTCCTTAAATATCTTATATTGTACATTAAATATATGTTTTCCCCCCTTAGTTATTGTAATGTCATATGGTTAGCAGAGTCTTTTAATGGTATGGTTCAGTCCACTTTTCCATTGTACAGAAAAATGTGAGCCACCGGTTTACTATAGCTTTGTCCTGGTTCATTTAAGATAGCTTTGTCTTGGTTCACTTCGAAGGAGAATATTTAGAAATAAAACTATATCAATACTTTGAAATTCGAGTAAATTGTCAAAATAGTTCTCAAATTTATACGCGGTCATCAAGTTGGTCTTCAAATTAAATCTGACACCAAATTGATTCGAGATTCGTAATTTTACCATCAAAATAGTCCCGTCTTCAATGATGTCAAATAATTCATGACAGAATTCGTTCACGTGGCAAAATTCCATCAAAATGGTCATCGAATTTATACGCGGCCGCCAAATCAGTCCTCAAATTAAATTTGCCATTAAATCAATCCAACATTCATAATTTTACCATTAAAATAATATAATTATCATAGGTGTTAAAGAGATCGTATCAGAATTCTAATGTGATAGTTTACATGGTAATACTTCGTTGATAAATTGAAAATTAGTATAGTTGGATTTTGATCCCAAATTATAAGATAAACATTACATATCGTAACTATTAAACCGACATGCTCTATTTGTCCAAATTTGTAGAGATAATTATTTAAAAAAGTACTAAGACATTTCTAAAGTTCCTATTTCTATCTAAGACTCACAAATTTTTGCAAATTGTTCAATTAGTTTGTATTGCATTGCAAATTATTCTGTTACATAAAAACTCATTTAATAAAAATAGTTGTTAGACAAATATATAACAATTCATCTTAATTTTTATAGTTTACATTTATCACATTATCTTAGATTAATTGAAAAATTTTAGATGGAATTAAAAATTATCTAATTAAAAAATTAATTATATATTTATACCTTTTAGTAACATAATTTTCCTTAAAAATTGGAAGTAAATAATTGCCATAATTAAATGAAATTATTTATTACTTAATATTAATTACTAAAAACTTATCTATCATTTTTTATTTACAAGGCCTCAGATGGTTTCTTCCCACAATTTGAAACATTAATTTTTCTTCAAAATATTACCCGATTAACTTTGTGAAAGTTTATGATTGAAAAGAACTGTAGAAAAAATTCCTATCAGATACTCTCTCATGCTTTTGAAATGTAAAGTAGAATATCATTCTTTTTTTTATATTGGTCGCTGCAAATTTTTGGAGGAATGAGTAAAATGGTATTGTTTTTCAATGAATAGAAAAAATTTTATCCGCGTGAACTGCTACATTAGAATTTCATTACGATCTCTTTATTACAATTGATAATAAGACTATTTTGATGGTAAAATTATGAATGTTGGATTAATTTGGTGACAAATTTAATTTAAGGACTAATTTGGTGATCGTGTATAAATTCGAGGACTATTTTGATGGAAAATTACCACGTGGATGGATTTCATCACGATTTTTTTGACGTCATTAATGGTTGGACTATTTTGATGGTAAAAGTAAGAAATTTTGCATCAGTTTAGTGTCAAATTTAATTTGAGGACCAACTTAATAGCTGCATACAAATTGAAGGACTATTTTGGACAGTTTACTCTTGAAATTATCTATTAGTAACTATTTCACTAACTCCATAAATATATTCACTCTAAATATAGCTCTAATAACTTAACTACTCTTGACCACTGAGTTTAGTGGTATAATGGTCGAAAATCCACACCTCATGTTGTTTGGTAAGTCAAGATCCCGAATTCGAATCTCATTATAAGCAAATATCGCAAGAAGCGGAGGTTCTCGAAGCTGGTCCTTAGCAGTGACTTCTTAAACTAAACTATATTAGGTCTCATGGGCACTACATCAATGGAGCTAGTGTTGGTACCGCTTAGTTGGTTTGTGGGATATTGTTTTATAGAAGTGTAATATGACTAATTTCGGGGCGAGCTATGTATGATTTAATAAAAATTGAAAAAAATCAAGCGAACATATATAGTATATCGTGGAGCTTTCTAAGTTCAGGGGTGACCTTAAATCCATCCTTAAGTCTCTCTAAATGGTGAAACTCTTGTATTTAATAAACATATCACGTGTCAGTACTGATATGATATCATAAATCAATAAGATTCAATTTTTTTTATAATTTTTTTTCATTTTGAGTGTTTTATTAAAAAGTATTAAATAACTGAATTCTATCAGTTTATAATAAAATATCAATACCATCGCATTGTATATCCCTTACGCACAATACCCTCACCTCTAAATGGTATTAGAGTTGTCCACATTTTTAAGATTAATCTACCATTAACTTTGCTAACTTGTTTCGAAATAGGTTGTGTTCAACTAGCAATCTATCGCATCCCAAAAAGCGATTTTTCACCAAGAAGGGTCTTGGAAACCATGCTGATTAGAATTTCAACATATTTAAATATTCAAATAGAATTGAATGGAATTCACCGTACCAGATGGTTCTTTTTCAAATTATCCTCTTCATAACTAATAATTAATATAAGTTGACTGAGACAAGAAATATGCCTTTCCCGTGGTTAATATTTCCGTTCAAGTTTTATAAATAGAAAAAATTCATGTCGAAAGAATTCAATCCTTTAGTAGGCCGACCTAACTTAAACTTGAATTAATAAAGGTCCGTTATACATTTTGATATTAGAGGGCGTGGAAAAGAAAAGAAAAGAAAACTCATCGTAGTGGCATCACTCTGATGTTGTATGCGCATGCGTCATCTCTGCTCCTAATTTGTCCTATCTGGCTGACTTCAATCAATCCTAGAGGCTGACTTCAATCAATCGTAATGGGGGGAATTCAATTCAAATAAAAATAAAAAAAGAAAAAGGGCTTGACTTCGATCACTCGTTCTCATGGAGGATTCAGATACAGCTTGCAAGCACATCCAAGTAATGTACTTGAAGAAGTTCTACAGAGAAGTAACCCAGTGCGTAGAGATATAAATCCCACAACGGTGAATTAATGAGGTTTTTGAGTGGAAATAAGTTTAAAATTCTTGTAAGTCTATGTGAAATTTAATATGGTATTAGAACCAGTCGATCTTGAATTCATGCTACGTCAGGTCAGAGCGTGGAATTCGTGACCCGTTAAACCCAAGACTGAAAGAAAAATATTTGGCTCGTGGTCAGTTTATCAAGTACGGAGAAAAAAGATTGATTGGCATGTTAGCCCGATAACAGAAGAAAAGGGTCGTCTAGTGATAGTTTGTCCCCCTTACTCGAGACTGGAAGAGAAATATCCCGCTTGATGTTAGTTGTTGATGGTCGGTTTCTATGGGCAAATGTCAAGTGTAAACATGTTATTACGTGATGATGGATATTGAGAGATAAAACTCACATCAACTATGTTAAAGAAGAAACTTGAATTTATAAGAGAATTGAGTACTGCCACATAATAATTTAGATTTTTTAAGTGGAAACAGACTCAAAACTAATGTAAGTACATATGAAATTTTGATACACTCTCTTCGGACCCATCTGTTTTCTGTTACCCTATCCTCTGTTAGTCCAATAAAAACTCTGTTGTGGCAGAAAATTATCTGACAATGAATGGATGAAAAATGATATGTAATATGTTTTGTTATTCTGCCGAACACGAAGAACCTAAACCAAATATATGTTAACTATGACAAAGGAAACAAAAAAAATTCAATCCTCAAGATGGCAGCTGTGAAGCAAGCGGTGACATGTTTAGAACAGATCGATTAAGGAATCCTTCGGTTCATTTGTCTTCAGCCAGGCTGATGATGTCGGCCCGACCCACCTTCTTCCTTAAGACGCTCACCAATTCCACTGCGTCTACTCCTTCTCCCTTCACCACTATCTTCTCCCCTTCTATCCCAGCGAAGTTCACCCCTGCAATTTTAATTAATTAATCAAATAAGTCAACTAACAACTTTTTGAACAATAAATGGGCGAAAGAGATTTTTGCCCTATTTCTTTCTTGACCAACATAACTTTTCAGGAATAAAAGAAATGATGGCAGCGATGATGGAAGTACAGTCACCTTATTGTATAATATTTAGATTTTTTTGTTCGAATAAGAGTATATCAAACGAACTAAATAACAAGTAACAATTTTATCCCGTTAACATAACTCCTTTAAAGGCTCTTGTTATTAAGTTTTAAGTACAAAAAGTCCCATATCTATCAATCTTGCATAGTGGAGTGTCGAAGTAGAGATCTTAACCTTATCAAACAGTATAAGAGTGAATGTTGCACTATTAAACCACTACTCTTGGTGGTTCCGACCGACACAAATGGACGTTGATAATTGATGGGAAGTGAGAAGACATGCTTTTTATCCCCAAAAAAGGAAAAAAATGTATCAAAAAATTTGTTTGAAAGGGCTGCCATGTTGATTACAATGTAATAATGTTCTCAAGAACAACACATTCATTTTGGATCCATAACATTGCCATTCCTTTTCTTTTGCTTTTCGATGCCGATGATCCCAAAATTCTGGAAACCCTCGATTTCCACAACCAGAGACATGCAATCTGGTCCACGATGGATGATCTGAATTTTTTCCATATAGTGTGGCATGCCAATGAGATGATATATAATGCGATATATTTTTTGTATCACAATCATGTCGCATGAAGCAATATAGTGAATAAAAAGAAGAAGAAGAAGAAGAAGAAGAATTAGGAGGAACTTTGCCATTACGTACCACTTGACTGAGCAGCCAGCTGAAGCGCTTTGCGCCTGCACTTCACGCAGTGCATCTCCACCTGCACGACAATCTTCTGCTGCAATACGATTCGTTGATAAACAGATGAGCTTCTCACTTCCCTTTTTTTTTTTGAAAAGTGATCAGCTTCTCACTTTCAGCTCCGAATTTGCAACAATTTATCGATGCCAGAACGGGCAAAACACATCAAGTTTTTAATCCCCATCAACGCAAAACACAATATGTATAAAGTCATTAGACGTTACCTTCATGCTGTGATCCGGAGAATTGACCTGATCAAATCGAGCCGATGAAGCTAGTTGCAGAGTTAGACTGATAATTAAGAGCTGCGAAGCTGTAGATTAATTACAGATCTCGTTTGTTTAGAGAAGAAGAAGAAAGGGAGCTGGAGAGGAAGATGGTGGAGACAGGGTTACATGCAGATAGCTTGAAGAGTGGTGCTGAGTTTATAGTAGACTTGACCCACGGAGCTTCTTGCCCAAGGAAACTAATTATACGGAAAATGGAAATGGTACCTACGCGTTCTTCACGCGGTTTCCGTTTACTTCATATCCGAAATCCAGTGGTTTCCGTTTATCTAAAATTCGTGAACTTGCATTTGTCAACATGGCATTTTCAATTATCATTAGCATATTCTGTCAATATTGCATTTTCAATTTTACCATTTCAAATTATTCGTTCAAAAAACATATAGATTTTTACTACTAAAATTGTAACTATGAAGTAAAATATAGGAAAATTTGAGCAGTTAACATGAGATTTTACTATTAAGATCATAATTATAGAGTGAGAGAAATTAATTAAAATTATTAATTTACTCTTAATATGAAAACTAGAAGCAAGTCATAAATATTGATATATAAATCAGATTAAGGACAAATATGGAAAAGAAAAAGGATAAAACCTCTCAAGTGTTTGTATATAGTAGTATAGAATTATAAATGATCATAATCATGAATTTTCTCCACTTATAGTAATCGAATTTAAGAACGGATTTATAAATTTGTACATAAGAAGATAGAGCTGAAGACAGGCTGCTAAATAAGGATGGGTTCAAATGGTTGATTTAAGCTAATGTAAGGAGGATGTGATCTTAGTATAATGATATAAAATTCTGACTCGTAACTTAGAGATTTTGCTTTGATCCTCACAATAAGAGTTAAGTACACGTTATTTCTCGTTATTTCATACCCTTATATTAGGTCATTGAACATTCCTTATTATCAAAAAAAAGATTATCTAATAATAAAAGATAAAATAAATAAAACCCTAAAATTAGCTCAAGTAGATAGCACATACTATCCGGTTGTATTTTGCACATGGACTTAATTGGTGCACATGGCATAATTTCCATGAAGGTTTCCTCAAGGGCACCCTCACATTGACTTCCCAGTTTTCATATAATAAAAACTCCTTTTTGACCAAAATTTGCGATAGTATTTGTCGCCGACATTGCCGGGCTCTTCGGTTCCTTTGGGGGTACGCATCCCTCAACTGAGATTTCAAATTACTTAGGTCGCACTTTTGAAAGAGTATCGTGTGTAATTGATATATCACGTAATAGTAATAATGTAATATTATAAATTAATAAGATTTATATATTCTAAAATTTTTAATAAAATTTTAAAAATAAAAGAATAACTTAGTTAAATTTTATTAATTTATAATATTGTATTAGTACTATTATATAACAGACTAGTTATAGAAGAATTTTCTCCTCAGTCCTTCGTTGAGACTTTCGTACGGTACGTCTCATTGTTGCATTAGTGCATTCATTGCTATTCAAGGTATAGTTAAAAAAATTAATTAAATGTAAATTTATTGCTAATAATTTTAAAAAGTTTCAGGTCTTATGGGTCGATGCATGTTATGATAAAGTAGCTTTTTTATGGTATTCGTTATATACATGCACGGCGTGCGGTATTCAAGATTGCAAATAATTCTGCGTGACTTCTAATTTTATTTTCGGCCAAAAAAAATGTAAATGATTAGACAAAGTCTTTAGTTACAATTAACATGTCGTGTAAAACTTAATACGGATCGGGCAGCAAAAGGAAATTCAGGATTTGCAGGAGTTGGCAGTTTGATTAGGGACAATCGAGGATGTTTCTTAGGTGGATTTATACAAAATCCTGGGATATCATCAACCTTAAAGCCGGAGGTCTAGGATGGAAAGACCGGGTTAGAACTAGCGTGGGACTTTAGTGCTCGCAAGCTAATATTAGATGTTGACTCGAAAGTGGTCTTCCAATATCCTTCCTCACTTGAGCTCTCCACGGGTTCAAATGGTGCGCTTCCCAGGGACATTCGCTGCCTACTTAAGTGCAACTGGACGGTTTCATTTTGCCATACATATCGCGAAGGAAAGCATGTGCGGATTGGCTAGCTAACTTTGCATTTTCCTTCCCAATTGGTCCTCGATAGATTTAGGTAATGCCCCATTAGCCTTGAGTTGATCTTGTTCGGTGATGTCATAAGGGTCTCCACGCCCCGCCCATGTGTCTCGTAATGTTTAATAATTGAGATTAGAGTCTCGTCTCCGTCTTTCACCCAAAAAATTAACATGTTGACTACATAATTTTTCGATAATTCAAATGTAAAAATTATATAATAATCAAAGATAACAAATTTGTTTGATATGTATATAGTAAAATAAAGTTAAAGAGATTCCAAGGAACAGTAAAAAAATTGTCTCAAGAGGTGAAAAATGTGTAAATAAAATTAGTAAAATTTACATAAACTTTGTGAGTCTTATCGAATCTAGAGGATGATCACATTTGCATTAAATCCCTTCTCCTAAGAGAAAGAGAGCCTGATATAGTTGGTACTGTTCTCACCTTGTGATCTGGAGATTCCGGATTCAATCTCACCCGTGAAACTTTTCGTGCCCCTTTATTTTAATAGTAATAAATTGAACTAAATATCCTTTATTTTCATATTATCCAATTTTATATAATAGATGACGGATTTCCAAGTTGGGATTCGCACCGTACTAGATACAAAACTATAGGTGAATAATTGCCATTTACCCTTTTTTTATTTGATATTTTTTTCATGATTTTATTCGAATCGCATAAAATGTATCAACAAAAATATGAAATATATCGATAAATGGGTTTGGTGTCTAGTAAATACTAGATCATAGACTTAATACATAACAAACAAATCCTATTCGTGCCAATTACGATATGTTAACCATACCACACGATGCAAATTACTTCAAAATATTCTCTAAGAAAGAGTACAGAGGGCTAGAAAGCACAATAGGCCTAAAACATAAATAAGGAGAGAGTTGTGAATCTGCCCAATAAAAAGATAACATATGTCAGTTTGTAGTTTATCAACATTAATGAAAGTTACTTAGACATTACCACGTGGCAGGAATGCCACATAAATATTATTATGGGATACTACCATATCACAAAAATTGACTTATGTCAATTTTTTAGTGTCCTATGAACCATTGTACTACAAGCTTTCTTTTCTTAAGAATAAGAGGCACAATACCCATACGAGAATTTGGCCAAAATACCATCCTTTTTGTAACAAATTCGTAAAAAGTAGTAAACTTTAGATTCTTTTGGTGATTACCATTTTGGATGCGCATTTTCAAAATGCATTTTCTTTACAAAATTAAAAAAGCGTAATATATAGTACTTGATTTACGATTTTGAAACATTTATGATCCGCTTGTAAGAATCGATAAATATATATGACTCCCGGTGTATTTTTCTCTTTTTTATTAGGGCAACATGGAGGAATTTCTGCATTTGGAATATTGTTGTGCTAGACCAGGACCTAGATTTTGAAAAGGCTTTAATTGACTTTCTTATAAATTCACCAAATAATAGACACAGAAGGATAGAGAATGATCAATATTTTGCTTTCTTTTTCTTTTCTTTTTTTTTTTTGGTCGGAAGGTACTATGCATTAATATGGAATCAAAATGAGGAATATCCTGGATCTACTCTTTCCCCTCTATCCTTTCAAAAACAGAAATAGGTGAAGAGGGGATAGGAATAGATCTAGCAAAAGATTGTCTTAATGCCCAATGGGCAATGTTGTGAGCAAGAAAATTGTTTGCTCTTCTAATATACTTAAGATCCCAAAATGTAAAATGACTAAGTAGCAATCTTCTTTTGTTAAAGATGTCTTTTAATGCAGCCATATGAGTGGATCCTTTTGTTAGGAGCTCCTTTACTGTGTCCTTGGAATCAGCTCGCAAGTAAAGATGTCGAACATTCATGGACAGAGCTAGTTGAATTGCTTCCTGGGATGCCTGCGCTTCACATTCTTCAGGCTTAAACAGTGCAGTGTAGGAGGACCAGGCTTTAATCAATGAGCCCTTCGCATCTATATCCAGGCACCTTGTTGTGAGACTACTGCATCAAAGTGAAAGGTGTGCCTACGAAGCTCCTGCCTGCATGGAGTAAAAATAGCTAGTGTCATTTATTTTGTTGTTCCAAGCAGCAAGTTGCAGATCTAGTCTATCTGCTTACATTTCTAGCAGTTATCATTGGGTCTGGTGGCTGTATGGTTCTATTGTATATCATCATTGTTATAATTGGAACTGTCACAACCCCGAAATAAATCGAGTTTACGATATGGCTAAAAAAAAAGGAGTCACCACTAATCATTTATGGAATTAATCCTAAGGTCAATTAGAAATCTATTATTCACCTAATGGAGCATGACACTAACCACCTAGACTTGAATTGTTGGTCTTGAATCAAAGTTGGATCCAGGGTTTCTTTTACGTTCGAAAGGCTCGCGAGCCCATTGACACGCCCTAACTTGGTACCCTAGCAATGTTTCTAAGTTTGCCTTATTTTATTTAATCTCATATTATCTAATCCAATCCGATAGCATCAAATGAATAAGAGAATTATACCTTACTACAATGATAAGAGGGCTATTATCTTGATGGTGGTCTATTTTCGATAATCAGTATAAATCGAGTGAAATATGTATAGCGTTCCATGGAGTTTCTCGAGTTCAAAAGGCGATGACATCCCTCCCCAAAGCCATCCACGAGTCTTTCTATATGGAGGAACTCTAGTACGTAACGGGTTTATCGCATTTCAGACGTGGTGTCACAAACTAATAAAAATAAATAATAATAATAATTATTTTTTATTTGAGGACTTCACTAAAATTTTTTAAAAATGATTAAATTTTATTAATTTTTAATATTATATTATTACTATCGCGTGATATGCTCGTTCAAATAATATGGTCTCGTATAAATGGTATTGGGGCTGTCCACATTATTGAGACTCATCTATATTAATTTGTGGACTTGTTTCGGCATAAGTTGTATTCAACTATCACTATCAGGCTATCGAATCCCCAGAAAACCACTTTTCACGATAAAGGGTTTTGGAAACCGTGCCCATTAAAATTTCAACAAATGTTTATAAGTTAATATGTGGCAAAATATTCAAATAGAACTGAATGGAATTCGTCCCACGAAATATTTTATTTTTAAATTATTCTCATCATAATTAATATGAATTCACCGAGATGATAATATATATCAATATATTTTTCTTTAGTAAAGATCTTGGTTTGAATTTTATTAATAGAGATAATTTATGTCGGGAGTGCTCTATCACTTGTTAGATCAACCCGATCAAACTTGAATTAATTAAGATTTATTAAACTTTTAAATATCAGATGATATGAATAAAAAAATTCATCCCAGTCAGAGTGGCATCACTCTGATTTTGTACGCACATGCATCCATAGTTTTAAAACCGGACCGGACCGGCCGGTCGGACCGGTTGGACCGGGAACCGGACACCAGCCCGGTCCAGTTTCACTAATTACTCCATTTGCATCAAGGACCGGGTTGGACAGTGTGAACCGGCCGGTCTGATCAGGTTTCCACTGAACCCATAGAACTGATCAAGAAACCGGTCAATGAAGAAAAACAAAAAAATAAAAAAATAAAAAATAAGAGTCAAAATATAACAATCTTATTTGTAAAGTTGAAATTATAAATTAATGCATAGAATATAACAATCT
Source organism: Lagerstroemia speciosa (assembly GCA_037672795.1). Lineage (NCBI taxonomy): Eukaryota > Viridiplantae > Streptophyta > Magnoliopsida > Myrtales > Lythraceae > Lagerstroemia > Lagerstroemia speciosa. Next base: position 578,771 of record CM075291.1, on the reverse strand, counting down.
TACATTCATATTACTAATTTAATATTATTATAAGTATTATTTGTAAAGACCCGGTTAGACCCATTGAACCCCGGTTGAACCCAAGAACCCAAGAACCCATACCTTGACCGGTTTCCGGCCCGGTCCGGTTTTAAAAACTATGCATGCATCATCTCTGCTCGCTCCTAATTTATTCTGTCCGGTTCACTTCAATCACTCGTAGTGGATGACTTCAACTCAAAAAGACAAAAGAAGGTTGACTTCAGTCAACCTCGGATACAGCTTTCAAGCACACCTTGCTGTACCTGAAGAAGTTCCCCAGAAGTATCCATTAACGCAGTCTCTCTGTGCCCATCTGTTTCCTGTTAGTCCGATAAAACTCTGTTGTCGCGAAAAATTATCTGACAATGGGTAGATGAAATATGATATGTAATACGTTTTGTAATTCTACCGGACACGAAGAACGTAAACCATATTTATGTTAACTATCAAAAAGAAAAGGAAAAGTTCGATCCTCAAGATGACAGCTGTGATGGAGGCGGTGACATGTTTAGAACAGATTAATATTATACTAGGAATCCTTCAGTTCATTTGTCTTCAGCCAAGCTGATGATGTCGGCCCGACCAACCTTCTTCCTTAGGACGCTCACCAGTTCCACCGGGTCCACTCCGTCTCCCTTCACCACTATCTTCTCCCCCTCTATCCCAGCGAAGTTCACCCCTGCAGTTTTAATTAATTAATTAAGCTAACAACTTTTTGGAACAATAAATGGACGAAAGAGCTTTCTGCCATATTTCTTTAATGACCATCATGATTTTTTAAATGAATTAAAAGGGAGGATAGCAGTGGTGGCGATCTTATTGTCATCCCGCCACGTAATACTCGGAATTTTCGTATTCGACTGCAAGCATATTAGATGAACTGAAGAATCAATACTAACACTGCTTCTATCAACACAGTATTACCAAAGGTCTACTAACTGGTGTCCTTCAAGATTTAAGCACAAAAATCTCTTCTACCAATTTTGTTTAGCGGAGACTCAAATGTGGGATCTTAATCTCATTAAATCACATGTGAGTGAGTTTTACAATATTAGATCACCGCTTTTTGTGATTGAGACCAACATTATTAGGCAGTAATAAGGCCGATAATTGATGGGAAATTAGTCAAAGATGATATGCGATGCCAATAAGATGATATGTGATGCGATTTATTTTTCGTATCGGAGTCATAAGAAGGAGGAGGAGGAGGAACTTTGCCACTACGTACCACTTGACTTTGCAGTCAGCTGAAACGCCTTGCGCCTGCACTTCGCGCAGTACATCTTCTCCACCTTCACGACAAACTTCTGCTGGAATACGATTAGTCGATAAACATATGAGCTTTTCACTTTCAGCTCAGAATTAGCAATAATTTATCGATACCACAACGGGCAAAACAAATCGAGTTTTTAATCCCCATCAACAGAATGAACAATACGTATGATATCGGATGTCACGCGTTACCTTCATGCTGTGATCTGGAGAATCAACCCGATTAGGTTGAGTCGATGGAGCTGGTTGTGGAGTTAGACTGACAATTAAGAGCTGCGAAGCTGTAGATTACAGAGTTTGTTTGTTTAGAGAAAAAGAAAGGGAGCGGGGGAGGAAAATGGTGGAGACAGGGTTACGTGCAGATAGCTTGAAGGGTTATGTTGATTTATGGTAGACTTGACCCAGGGAGCTACCTGTATGGAAAATGGAAATAGTACTCACGCGTACATTACACGGCTCCCATTACTTCATATCCGAAATCCAGTGGGGGTGATTAGTTTAAGTTGACTGACTCACGAACAGGTAAAATGATCATAATCGTGATTTTTCTCGGCTTGTAATAACCGAACCTAGGGACAAATCTAGAGAATTTTTGCAAAAGTGAGACTCGAGAGAAGCTAACTAAAGAGGGCCCAAGGGGGTAATTTTAAATAATATAACGAGAATATTACCTTAATATAGTAGTATAAAATTTTGACTTATAATTTAAAAGTTTTAATTTCACAATTGTTATGAGAGTTATACGATCATTTATTTTTTTATTTCTTATTATTATATTAGATTATTGAGTCTCCCTTATTTAAAAAAAAAGATAATCTAATAATAAAAGATGAAATAAATAAAATTTGTATAGCATGAAATGGGTTTTTGTTGATTTTAACATGATCACACATCCCTGATATCTACCCCATGCATCACGCCCACCCATTTCGGAAAGAGATATAACCAACTATGGGAGTGAGACCATAATGGCGCGGTAAGCACAACGAGTGATTCCATGTCATATCGGTAAAATTATCAGATAATTATTAAAAATAAATCTTATCAACCATAGAAAAATGTAAGGATGGTAATTTGATCAAGTGGGAGTAGGTAGATAGACCCACCCGATTTTGATTCAATTCATAAAAACACTTACTAAATATTATATTAAATACTAATTTAGAATATAATACAAAACTTACTTATTTACAGTTAAATAAAAATAATTATATAATTAAAATCTACACCATTTTAATAAATACAATAAATGTTACTTGATTCATTAAAATAAATTTCTCATAAATTAAATAAAAATTAATTTTAAAATATATGATTCTATAATGTAATATTATAAAATAGATTAGCAGTGATAGGACATCGCAACCAAGAGGGGTTGGGCCGAGTGGTAAGCAGCTCGGTGCCGCTTAAGGAGGTCTCAGGTTCGAGACCTCACGTACGCAGACACCCCTCTTGGGAGCCTCACCCGCCATTGCCAGGCGTGCGACCCGGGGCGACCAACGGATTAGTCAAGTATGGTTGGCTGAAAGATGCCATCTCACCGCTGGTGGGGCCTGCTTGGATACCGTGGCTGGCGACCAAAAAAAAAAAAAAAAAAAAAGATAGGACATCGCAGGCGGGTTGACTGGAGGAGAGACTAGGTCTTGGTCTTACCTGTTGATGGCGGGGTCAGGACCCACCCCTTTCTAGTACAGGTCCGGTTGGGCCGTGTCCGGTGGGTCTAAATTGTTAATCTTGAAAAAAAAATATAATATAATATTTTTTTTAACATGTCAAACAATAACCGCTCAAGTTTGAGAATAACATGACAGGTTTTATGTTGGGGCCAGTCCGACCTTGCATGGCAGGTATGAATTTCCACTTATAAATATATGTGACGATTAATTAAATTTATGAATGACGTCAAGATTAACAAGATTAAGGAGGAAAGTGAAAAATAAAAAAAAACATATTAAACATGAAAATATGAAAAGAAGATTGATTTATCATGGTAGATTCAGAGACGACAATATGAAAAGATTAACTCAAGCACTGTTGTCTAATTTAAGCACTTATCGAATAATCTTATTCTCTGAAAGAAACTTTAATAAAAAGATACTCTTGAATCTTATAATTTAGTTCTCAACACCCTTAATTTCTTTTGTATAGCCTCATCTAACCGGACAAGATCTTGACTTTGATTCTTGATAAGAGTGCCACCTAATGAGTTTAGTTCGTCCTGTTAGGATCGTTGAAAGGTCCATTCATTCGGACACTTTCAGCACGATTTTGTCGATCGATCTCATTCGAGCAATGGAAATAGGGCAAGTGTAAAATAAACCTAATTATTAAATTGCTAAGGTTCTATGAGCCCCATAAGGTTGTCTTGGTGACATTAGGACCATGACTTTTCGCTAACTAGTTATGGAATTACTCCTTCTCAACATTTTCATATAGAAAGTTTCAATTATTTACTCAAGATGGGTAACAGTTAAATTAAATCACCTTTACCGGTTACTAAGTATAATTTAAAATCAGAAAAACTATGTAATTCTATCATTAGACCAAGTGTTATAATATTTACTCAAGATGAGTACTTATAACTATGTAATTCTATCATTTAAAATCAATTATTTACTCAAGATGAGTACTTATAATATTTAAGTGGTAGTTATAACATTTTCATTCGATAGTAGTAATTATAATGTTAAAAATAATCTTACAACTTCAACGTCATTTGTCATATTTCATGAATAAGATAACAATTTCATCCGTGAGAGATGAGTTTGGTGTCGTTTGACTCCTCTGGAGATGTATGTCTCATTTGACTCCCCTAAAGGTGGATTTTACATCAAGTGAGTCTTGATAGTTTCAATTAAGACTCTCATGGTATCAATTATATAGCTCATGTTATCAAGTAGGTCCATTATGATATCAATTAAGTCTCTAATGATATCAATTCGATCCCCCAAAAATCTCCATCCCCTTTTCCATTAATTTTAATAGCATTGATTTTTTTTTTTTTACCTATATATCATCAGACGTTAGCACACGTGTATGAATGCTGATGTGGCACATCCACATAATATTTAAAAATAAAAATCTTAAAATAGGAAAAACTTTTTAAAGCTTCATAGAATAAAAAAATTTAAAAATTCTTAAAAATTATATAAAAATATAACAAATTCAGTACACGTGAAAAGATAGAAAAATTAAAAAAAAAAGAGAAAAACTGTAAAAATTTTTGAAAAATTGTAATTTTTTTAGTAAATTTCATAAAAATGTAAAACAATTTAAAGTTTTATTTTCAAAACAAAAAATATAAAGAATAGGTATAAATATAAAATTGTAAATTACAAAAGAATATTCAAAAATTAATAAAAAATTACAAAACTCACAAAAATTGTGTAAAATAAGGAAAAAATAAAAATTCAAAAAAGTATTATAAATTTGAGAAAAATTATGAAGTGTTTGGACACATTATAAAAATTCTAAAAATGGAAAATTAAACGTAAATCTGTTAGTTTTTTAATACATATTATAAAATAGTATAATAACATCGTCTACTACGATGAAAAATGAGAGAAATGGAGGAAGATGTAATAGATAAAAAGAAACCAAGATGGAGACCTAATTAATAGTTTAATAACACTATCAACTTTCATTTTAATAGAGAGTTAATTAGTAGTATGAAGGACATAATTAATAACATGAGAGATCTTATTGATGCTATCATAGACCTACTTGATGCTATGGAGAATGATTGGTACATTAAAATGGTATGATTAATACAAAAAAAAACTCACTTAAGGAGCCACATAAGCTGGCCTCGAGCTTGTTTGGGTCTGGAACCGACCCTAAAGCAACTCAATCAAACTTGGTCCAAAACCAATCAAACCTGAAACTAGGTCTAAACCGGCCTGGAATCGTTAAGGGGCCTCTATTCCGGGCCGGTCCCACCATCTAAAGGAATCGAAACAGCCTGTTCTGAGTCATAAATTAAAATAAGATAAATGGTTCATATGTTCATTATATTCATGAGACCACAATCATTTAAACTTTAAGAATTATTGCTTAAATAATTTATATTTATTTTATATGGATACTCACAATATCAAGGGGTTTCCCTTTTTATAAGCTCTTTGAAGAGCTCCTTCCCCATACCTTATTGACGTGGGATAAGTGAATGCCATTATCGACCCCACATCAATAATTGACGAGGAAGGAGTTCTATAAAAAGGGAAGCACTTTTACATTGTTCAAACACATATTCATGCACACATTAAACTTCTCATTCTCTTTAAAATTTTTTAATTAAATAAATTGGTTGGTTTTGAATTGGAATTGAATGGTTTCAAACCAATGGTTCTGAATTGGTTGGAATGTGGTTCCAAACCGGAACTGGACGGTTTCAAATGGATTGCAACAGTAGTTCCAAATCAGAACTGGACGGTTTTGAATCGTCCTTAAATAATCTTATGAGCGGTCCAAGGCCAATTCCACTCCTCCATGGAATCAAAACCGGGTGGTTTTGAAATTGTGGCCAACACTAGACTCACATGATGTAAAATGCATATTTGGGGAGTTAAGTTTGGAAAAAAAAAAAGCTTAATGATTCAAGTGACACCAGATCCATCACTCTTACTCCTTTTTGGTTAAAAGTGCACTTATCACGGTATTTTAAAAAATTCAAAAGTGAGATCAATTAACTCCCTCTTCCCCTAAAAAACATAATAATAGTAATAGATAATAGATTAAAAATAATTAGAAACTTCCATACTAAATAGGAACAAGTTTACATGTTGACTTCTTTTGCCTTGACGTATCCCCATATGAAATGGAAGCGATGTCTTGGATCATTCATAATGAAATGAATTTTTTACTAGAACAATAATTAATTTGTTATCTACATAAATCTTTGTCGTGTCTTCTTACTGCAACTTAATCTTCTCAACTTAAGCAAATAGTCCAAATAACCACCAATTATGTGTGTTTCTCCTTTTCCAACCATAAACATGTTTTTATATACTTCAGACAAGAACCTTTTCTTTTGTTCAATATCCACCATATTGGACATTTTCAATTAAAAATACCAACAGGTTTAATGGAACTGTTAAATTGAGTTAAAATGTCTATTTTACCCCATCAACAAACTTTCACTTTTTTCATTGTATTTCATGTTGAATGTAAATATGCTATTTAGTACCCCCTATCTAGTTCCGACTGAGTTCTCAGGTTGTGCTGAGGCATGTCGAATGTCACTGTTGCCATCGGAACTATCATGGTGAATACCTTTAGGACGATGTTGTTACGAGGCTGGCACTTGAGGACGAGCTTGAGTGCCCTTTGCGAGGCCTATTCGACGCTGGATAAGGCCTTTACGAGGTTGGCAATCGAGGACAAGCTTGAGTGCCCTCTGCAGTGCTTGGTTGGTACTGCTAGCAATGCGACAGGTCAGGTGGTTATAGGGGTTGTGGGTGGCACGGGCTGCCTATCAGAAGAGCGGCGAAAGCTTCCCAAATCCTAGCCTTTGGCCCTGAGCTCTGTGTACTGCAACTTGAAAGAGCGGGCATTATCGATTGCCTTAGCTAGTCGGTCCACTAATTTGATCTACTGGGTTAGGATTTTGACGTAGGATGGTAGCTACCATTCGGATTGTTGGACTTTTCTTTTAGATAGTTAACACATGCTATTCCCAAAATTAATGAATTTTAACAAATATAAGTTTGGGTCGGAATAGTCCACCATGGGTACAACTTTCCAATACACCAAAACACTTATACTTAGTAGTTCTCATGAATCCCTATGAAAAAAATAGTAGTTCTCATGAACTACAATGAATTTCATTTTACTATTTTGTATTATATTTAATATTTGTTGAAAAACAGTGTCTAAAAATTACCAAAAAATATTAGTAGATTTGTAAGAATTTGGAATTGGAGTTGAAGTATTGACCTCTCCCAATTTTTATTGAAAAATAGGATTTTTTCTGATATTGAACACATGGTATTTCCAAAATTAATTTATTTTAACTAATTTAAGTTTGGGTAGGAATAGTCCAACATTGGTTACAACTTTTTCATACACCAAAACACTTGACTTTTAGTAGTTCTCATGTATAATAATGATGAATTTTATTTTATTATTTTTGTATTTTAATATATATTCAAATCATGGTCCAAAAAAGTCAGTATAGTTGGGAGAATTTGGAGCCAGAGTTGAAATCTCAACCGTTCCCAATTTTTCGATTGAAAAAGTAAGGTTTAAAAGGAGAAAGAAGGTATTTTAGTAAATAATGAAGAGCAAAATAGGCATTTCAACTCAATTTAATGGTTTCATTAACAGTGATTTTTTAAAAAAGGAAAATGTCCAATATGTGGAAGATGAACAAAAGACAAAGTATAATGGTACTGTTTTTTAATGTATCGAAAAAAATTTTAGCCGCGTGAGCTGCTACATTAGAATTTCATTGCGATCTCTTTAATACAATTGATAATATGACTATTTTGATGGTAAAATTATTAATGTTGGATTAATTTGGTGGTAAATTTAATTTCAGGACTAATTTGGTGACCGCATATAAATTCAAGAACTATTTTGATGAATATTACCACGTGGATGGATTTCATCATGATTTTTTTGACGTCATTGATGGCTGGACTATTTTGATGGTAAAATTAAGAAATTTTAAATCAGCTTAGTGTCAAATTTAATTTGAGGACCAACTTAATAGCCGCATACAAATTGGAGGACTATTTTGAATAGTTTACTCTTGAAATTATCTATTAGTAACTATTTCACTAACTCCATAAATATATTCACTCTAAATATGGCTCTAATAACTTAACTACTCTTGACCACTGAGTTTAGTGGTATAATGGTCCAAAATCCACACCTTATGTTGTTTGGTAAGTCAAGATCCCGAATTCGAATCTCATTATAAGCAAATATCGCAAGAAGCGGAGGTTCGCGAAGTTGGTTCTTAGCAGTGACTTCTTAAACTAAATTGTATTAGGTCTCATGGGCACTACATCAATGGAGCTAGTGTTGGTACCAATTAGTCAGTTAGTGGGATATTTTTTTTTTTATAGAAGTGTAATATGACTAACTCTAGGGCAAGTTATATATGATTCAATAAAAATTGAAAAAAAAATCAAGTGAATAAATATAGTATCTCATAGAGTTTTATGAGTTCAAGGGTCACCCTTAAATCCATCCCAGAGTCTTTCCAAATGGAGAAACTCTTGTATTCAATAAGCATATCATACGTTAGTGCTAACTTGATGTCACAAACTAATAAGATTCAATTATTTTATGTTTTTTTATTTTGAGAGTTTTATTAAAAAGTATTAAAATGACTGAATTTTATAAGTTTATAAGAACATATCAATATTATCACATTTTATATATCTTACACGCAATACTCTCACCTCTTAATGGTATTGGAACCGTCCACATATTGAGACTATTCTACCATTAATCTTACTAACTTGTTTCGAAATAGGTTGTACTCAACTATCAATCTATCGCATCCCAAAAACGATTTTTCACCAAGAAGGGTCTTGGAAACCATGCTGATTAGAATTTCAACAAATGTTTATATGTAGCATATTTAAATATTCAAATGGAATTGAATGGAATTCACCGTTCCAAATAGTTCATTTTTAAATGATCCTTGTCATAACTAATCACTAATATAAGTTGGCTGATATAATAAATATATCTTTTCCTGTGGTTAATATTTTCATTTAAATTTTATGAATAGAAAAATTTATATTGGAAGAACTCTTTCTTAGTAGACCAACTCAACTCTAATTTGAATTAGTAAAGAGCCATTAGACTTCTTGATATTAGAGGACATATATGGAAAAAAAAAAAAAACCCTCATCATAGTGGCATCACTCTGATGTTGTATGCGCCTGCGTCATCTCTGCTTCTAATTTATCCTATCTGGTTGACTTCAATCATCGTAGAGGTTGAATTCAATTCAAATAAAAACTTAAAAAAAAAAAGGGAAAAAGAGGCTTGACTTCAATCACTCTAGCCATGAGGGATTCAGATACAGCTTGCAAGCACATCTAAGTATGTAACTAATGTACTTGAAGAAGTTCTATAGAGAAGCATCCCAGTTTGTACAGATATAAATCTTGCAGCAGTGAATTAATGAGGTTTTTGAGTGGAAGCATGTTTAAAGCTCTTGTAAGTCCATGCAAAATTTAATATAATATCAGAGGGGGTCGATCTTGAACTCATACCATGCTAGGCCCCAGAGTAGGACTCGCGACCCATTAGGCTCAAGACATGAAGAAAAATATCCGGCTTATGGTCAGTTTACCAAGTACGGAGAAAAAAGTTCAACCCTCATGTTAGTTCAAGGACAAAAGAGAAGGGCCGTCTTGTTGTAGTCTGTCCCCCCTTACTTGAGACCGGAAGAGAAATATCTTGCTCGATGTTAGTTGTTGCGGGCGGGTTTTAGTGAGCACATGTCAAGTGTGAACACGTTGCCTGTGAAAGCGGGTATTGTGAGTTAAATCTTACGTCTACTATGTTAAAGAAGAAATTTAAGTTATAAGAGAATTGAGTACTGCTACATAATATCTTAGACTTTTTGGGTGGAAATAGGCTCAAAACTCAAGTGGGTACATATGAAAATTTGATACAGTCTCTTCACACCCATCTGTTTTCTGTTACCCTCTCCTCTGTTAGTCCAATAAAAACTCTGTTGTGGCGGAAAATTATCTGACAATGAATAGATGAAAAATGACATGTAATATGTTTTGTTATTCTGATGAGCACGAAGAACCTAAACCAAATATATGTTAACTATGAAAAAGGAAACGAAAAAAAATCAATCCTCAAGATGACAGCTGTGTGAAGCAAGCTGTGACATGTTTAGAACAGATCGATTAAGGAATGCTTCAGTTCATTTGTCTTCAGCCAAGCTGATGATGTCGGCCCGACCCACCTTCTTCCTTAGGACGCTCACCAGTTCCACTGCGTCCACTTCATCTCCCTTCACCACTATCTTCTCCCCTTCTATCCCAGCGAAGTTCACCCCTGCAGTTTTAACTAATTAATCAAACTAATTAACTAACAACTTTTTGGAACAATAAATGGACGAAAGAGGTTTTTGCCATATTTCTTTAATGACCAACATGATTTTTTTTAGTGAATTAAGAGGGAGGACAACAGTGGTGACGATCTTGCCATCTCGCCACGTAATACTCAGAATTTTCGTGTTCGACTACAAGCATATTAGGTGAATTGAAGAATCAGTACTAACATCGCTCCTGTCAGTGTAGTATCACTAAAGATCTAGTAACCGGTGTCCTTCATGGTTTAAGCACAAAAATCTCTTCTACCAATTTTATTTAGCAGAGACTCAAACTTGGGATCTTAATCTCACTAAATCGTATGTGAGTGAGTTTTACACCATTAGATCACCGCTCTTGGTGGTTTAGACCAACATTATTAGACAGTAAAAATGACCATAATTGATGGGAAATTAGTGAAAGATGGCATGTGATGCCAATAAGATGATATGTGATGCGATTTATTTTTCGTATCGGAGTCATAAGAAGGAGGAGGAGGAGGAACTTTGCCACTACGTACCACTTGACTTTGCAGCCAGCTGAAGCGCCTTGCGCCTGCACTTCACGCAGTGCATCTCCACCTGCACGACAATCTTCTGCTGCAATACGATTGGTCGGTAAACGGATCAGCTCTTCACTTTCAGCTCGGAATTAATAATTTATCAATGCCAAAAAGGGCAAGGCATCTTGAGCTTTTAATCCCAATCAACACAATACACAATATGTATAAAGTTGTTCGACGTTACCTTCATGCTGTGATCCGGAGAATTGACCAGATCAAATCGAGCCAATGAAGCTAGTTCCAGAGTTAGACTGATAATTCAGAGCTGCGAAGCTGTAGATTAATTACAGATCTTGTTTGTTTAGCGAAGAAAAAGAAAGGGAGCTGGAGAGGAAGATGGTGGAGACAGGGTTACATGCAGATAGCTTGAACAGTGTGCTGAGTTTTTAGTAGACTTGACCCAGAGAGATCCTTGCCCAAGGAAACTAATTATATGGAAAGTGGAAATGGTACCTACGCGTACTTTACACGGTTTCCGTTAACTTCATATCCGAAATCCAGTGGTTTCCGTTTATCTAAAATTTGTGAACTTACATTTGTAAACATAACATTTTCAATTATCATTAGCATATTATGTCAATACTGCATTTTCAATTTTACCATTTCAAATTATTCGTTCAAAAAACATATAGATTTTTTCTGTTAAAGCTGTAAATATAAAGTAAAATGTAGGAGAATCTGAACAGTTAATATGAGATTTTACTGTTAAGATCATAAATATTAAGTGAGAGAAATTAACTAAAATTATTATTTTACTCTTAATCTGTAAACTAAAAGATACTAAACCTCTTAAGTGTTTGTATATAATAGTATAGAAGTATAGATGGTCATAATTCTGAATTTTCCCCACTTATAATAATTGAATTTTAGAACAGATCTATCAATTTGTAGATAAGAAGATAGAGCTGAAGACAGGCTGCTAAATAAGGTTGGGTTCAAATGGGTGATTTAAGCTAATGTAAGGAGGATTTGATCTTAGTATAATGATATAAAATTCTGACTTGTAACTTGGAGATTTTGCTTTGATCCTCACAATAAGAGTTAAGTACACGTTATTTCTCATTATTTCCTACCCTTATATTAGGTCATTGAACATTCCTTATTATCAAAAAAAGATAATCTAATAATAAAAGATAAAATAAATAAACCCTAAAGTTAGCTCAAGTAGATAGTACATACTATCCGGTTGTATTTTGCACATGGACTTAATTGGTGCACATGGCATAATTTCCATGAAGGTTTCCTCAAGGGCACCCTCACATTGACTTCCCTGTTTTCATATAATAAAAACTCCTTTTCGACCAAAATTTGCAATAGTATTTGTCGCCGACATTGCCGGGCTCTTCGCATCCCTTAACTCAGACTTCAAATTACTTAGGTCGCAGTTTTGAGAGAGTATTGCATATAATTGATATATCACGTGATAGTATTAACGTAATATTATAAATTAATAAGATTTATGTATTCTTAAATTTTTTAATAAAATTCTAAAAATAAAAGAATAACTTAGTTAAATTTTATTAATTTATAATATCGCTTTAGAACTGTTACATAATTGACCAGTTATAAAAGAATTTTTTACTCGGCTCTCAGTTGAGACTTTCTTACGGTACGTCTCATTCTTGCATTATGTGCATTCATTACTATTCCTAAAGTATATTTAAAAAAATTAATTAAATGTAAATTTATTGTTAATAATTTTAAAAAGTTCCAGGTTTTACTGGTCGATGCATATTATGATCAAAATACCTTTTAATGGTATTCGTGTATTCAAGATTACAAATACTTCTACGTGACTTCTAATTTTATGCTCGGCCAAAAAAAAATGTAAATGATTAGACAAAGTCTTTAGTTACAATTAACATGTCGTGCAAAACTTCATACAGATGGGGCAGGAAAAGGAAATCCAGGACTTGCAGGAGTTGGAAGTTTGATCGGGGACAATCGAGGATGTTGGTTAGGTGGATTTATCCAAAACCTTGGGATATCATCAGCCTTAACAGCCGAGCTCTAGGATGCAAAGACTGGGTTAGAACTAGCGTGGGACTTCAGTGCTCGCAAACTAATATTAGATGTTGACTCGGAAGTGGACTTCCAGTATCCTTCCTCACTTGAGCTCTCCATAGGTTCAAATGGTGCGCTTCCCAGGGGCATTCGTTGCCTACTTAAGCGCAGTTGGACGGTTTCGTTTTGCCATACATATCGAGAAGGAAACACATCTGTGAATTGGCTAGCTAACTTTGCATTTTCCTTCCCAGTCGGTCCTCAATTTAGGCAATGCCATATTAGCCTTGAATTGATCTTGTCCGGTGATATCATAAGGGTCTCCATACCCCGCCTATGTGTCTCTTAATGTTTAATAATTGAGATTAGGGTCTTGACTCTGTCTTTCACCCAAAAAAATTAGCATGTTGAGTACATAATTTTTCGATAATTCAAATGTAAAAATTATATAATAATCAAAGATAACAAATTTGTTTTATTTGTATATAGTAAAATAAAGTTAAAGAGATTCCGAGGAACAGTAAAAAATTGTCTCAAGAAGTGAAAAATATGTAAATAAAATTAGTAAAGTTTACAGAAATTTTGTGAGTCTTATCGAATCTAGAGGATGATCAACTTTGCATTAAATCCCTTCTCCTAAGAGAAAGAGAACCTGATATTATTGGTACTACTTTCACCAAGTGACCTGGCAATTCTGGGTTCGATATCACATGTAAAACTTTGCATGCTCCTTTATTTTAATAGTAATAAATTGAACTAAATATCCTTTATTTTCATATTATCCAATTTTATATAATAGACGACGGATTTCCCAAGTTGGGATTCGCACCGTACTAGATACAAAACTATAGGTGAATAATTGCCATTTACCCTTTTTTTATTTGAGATTTTTTTTCATGATTTTATTCGAATCGCATAAAATGTATCAACAAAAATATGAAATATATCGATAAATGGGTTTATTGTCAAGTAAATACTAGATCATAGACTTAATACATAACAAACAAATTACTTCAAAATATTCTCTAAGAAAGAGTACACAGGGCTAGAAAACACAATAGGCCTAAAGTATAAATAAGGAGAGAGTGGTGAACCAGCCCAATAAAAAGATGACATATGTCAGTTTGTAGTTCATAAACATTAATGAAAGTTACTTAGATGTTGTCACGTGGCGGAGGTGTTACATAAACATTGTTACGTGATACTACCATATCACTAAAACGGACATATGTCAATTTTTTAGTGGCCTATGAACCATTGTACTGCAAGCTTTGTTTTCTCAAGAATAAGGGGCACAGTACCAAGATGAGAATTTGGCCAAAATACCATCATCTATGTAACAAAATCTTAAAAAGTGGTAAATTTTAAGTTATTTTGGTGAATTATGTTTTGAAAGCGCATTTTCAAAATACACATTCTTTACAAGACTGAAAGTGCAATATATAGTACTTGATTTATTACTTTGAAATATTTAGAATCCACTTGTAAGAATCGATAAACACATGTGACTCTTGGTGTATTTTTCTCTTTTTTATTAGGGCAACATGGAGGAATTTTTGTATTTGGAATATTGTTGTGCTAGACCAGGACTTGGATTTTGAAAAGGCTTTAATTGACTTTCTTATAAATTCACCAAATAATAGACAAAGAAGGACAGGGAATGATCATTTTGCTTTCTTTTTCTTTCTTTCTTTTTTTTTGCTTGGAAGGTAGTATGCATTAACATGGAATCAAAATGAGGAATATCCTGGATCTACTCTTTACCCTCTATTCTTTCAAAAATAGATAAAGGTGAAGAGGGAATAGGAATAGATCCAGCAAAAGATTGTCTTAATGCCCAGTGGGCAATATTGTGAGCAAGAAAATTGTTTGCTCTTCTAATATACTTCAGATCCCAAAATGTAAAATGACTAAGTAGCAATCTTCTTTGGTTGAAGATGTCTTTTAATGCAGCCGTCTGAGTAGATCATTCTGTTAGGAGCTCCTCTATTGTGTCCTTGGAATCACCTCATAGGTGAAGATGTCGAACATTCATGGACAGAACTAGCTGAATTGCTTCTCGGGCTGATTGTGCTTCACCTTCTTCAAGCCTAAACAGTACAGCGTAAGAGGACCGGGCTTTAATCAATGAGCCTTTATCCTCTGTACATGCAATGCCTATCCGGGCACCTTGTTTTGAGACTGTTGCATCAAAGTGAAAGGTGTGCCAAAGTTCTTGCCTACATGGGGTGAAAATGGCTAGAGTCATGTATTTTGTTGTTCCAAGCAGCAAGTTGCCGATCTAGTCTCTCTGTTATATTTCTAGCAGTTATGATTGGGTCCGGTGGTTGTATGGTTCTATTGAATATCATCATTATTATAATTAGAACGAGAGCACTTCATTTAGAGTGTATTCCGTATTTGAATAAATTTTTAAATGGTGTCAAGAATAGTCTACCGTTTTCAAGGTTGTCTGATTTTTGTACGGACAATGACAAGATTCACATATTCAAAGGTGGGGTCTGGACAGCTAGCTTCTAGTGGGACGTTGGTGGATGGCAGGTGTTGCCTTTTTGTTGGAAATATATGTAAGAAATCATGGGTGCATGTCCAAGGAAAATGGCACTTTCCCCTGCACATTGCAATTTTATTAGCTGTAAATATTGCTCTTCGGAATTCATGAATGTGATGCGTGACTTGTTTGAAAGAAAATGAAAAATTTAGAGAGAGAGAGAGTTGGGATTGCAAAAAGATAAACGGGAAGGCAAACATTTTGGCACATCCCATGTTAAACTCGAACCTTTTTCCATTTAAAAGTTCAAACTATTAGGTGGTGGTATTCAAATCTCTTATAAATCAAAATTTCTTCTTCAACCTAGTCGATAGGAGATTTAACTTTTAACACCCACTCTCACGTGATAATATGTTCACACTCGACACATTCCCTTAAACACTCCACCCTCAACAACTGATTTCGAATCGGACATATTTCTTTCGATCTTAGGCATGGGGAGACAACTGGCCCCGAGCTAGATATTTAACTCTCAACATCCACTAGAAGAGTTAACAACATCTCGGACCTTAAAATATATGATGGAATATATCATGAAATTCTCTAACTCTCAGTCACTTTACCTATCAAAAAGGCCACCTCCAGTGATCCTGCAACTCGGGAAACAATACAATTTATTATGGAAGTTCCATGAAAGAGAATTTCGATGTAGAAATGTGGAATATATATCTATAGATTCGGATATTCTATCTGTCATATATAAATAGACAAGTACTGCATGTATAATTCAATAGGTTTGTCATCATAATACTTCCATGTTCCCGTGATTTTAGCCCTATGATTTCCACACACCCACCATAATTCACTTCTCTTCTAGTTTTCTTCATGGCATGAAATAACAGGGTTGGACCATTGCAAACTCATCTATGTTATCTATACAAGCAACAACGGGTCATTTTAATGTCATTTTTTTAAATCTTTTAAAACTATTTGTAAATTCATAAAATTCAACTTCTAATGACTATTATAATAAGAAAATAGAATAATAAGTTATCGTAAATTTACCAATACATAACTACCTAATTCTTCTCCACTCTCACTTTCTTTTTCTCCTCTCTTCTCTTATACTCATTTTCTAATATTTTCTCCCTACTATATTCACTATCACTTCAATTTTCTTAAATTGATTACTTATTCTTCATAATTGATTCATTGAAAAATCATACCAACTGAAATTTATTGCTATTAAAATTTTATTTAGTCATTTACTTAATAATAGAATCCGTATGTAGTACGGGCCGAATCCTTGTTCTACCTGTAACAAATGTAGACACCTCATTTAGCTTGAGATGAAATTCTTGGGAGATAGTCAAACTCATCCAAGTAAGAACTGTTAGTCTTAGCAATTAAGTGAGATTGAGAGGCTTGGCAAGTGGATTTACTGAAGCTAAAATTTAGAAGATTTGGGTTCACCATCAAGATCATTGAGTTGCCTTTGATTTGATGGATTTTGGACCAGAAATTCATTCCGGAGAGGAAGACACAATTTTTTGAAGGAAGGTCATTTGACTTGTGAACAAAATAGGGCTATGGATGGTTTCATAAGAAAAATCATATCTATTTATTGAGAAGTCCAATTTGACCAAGACTTATGGCGTTTGGACCTTTGCTCATGGAGCATCAAGTGAAAAATTGAGCGAAATATTGTAAGATCCGAAGTCAGCTCGAGAAATTTGATTTCTGAGCCTCAGTGTGCAGGGCCAGCCCGTATGGGCCAGTCGGGTTCAGAAATTCGTTTCTCACCAATCCTAAGCCTTTCTATAGGATTCTTTTTTCTAAGGGTCATTAATTTAATGAATATTTATAAAAAAAATTATTAGATAGAAAAGTTAGAATTCGTGTGCAGCTAAGAAGAAGAAAAAATGGGCATGTCCAAAACTGATATGGACCGACAATATTTCAATTGAAAGGATTGAGTAAAATGGAAAGAAAATATTACCATAGCTCCATTGATTCGGAAATTAGATGATATATGGCTGATTTTAAGTCTCAACATTCTTCCCTGTTTTAATTCCTAAAGGAAGTGTATGAAAGGAGGAAGAGTTAAAAGTTACGTGGACAAAAAAAAACCTGGAGGCACTTTAAATATCACGGCTGCCAAAATTCTCTCCGATGAAGGGACAGCTACCATCTCCTCCCTCCACTGCCACTTACCTCTCTACTAGACCTATTGTTGTATCATGTCCAAGAGTATTGCCTGCCAGCTTGAGGACAACCAATGTCGACTTGGACAAAACTCATCTGTTTGACCAAGAAGTCTCAGTCATTTGGTAGGGAAGTTAAGTCCCCTCTAATTATCGAACTTTGCTTAGTGTTTCTTCAGGGTTTTAGCTATTGTGTATGGTTGCTATATTCTCAGTTGACGGCGAATCTCATAGTTGTTCCCATGTGTCCTTGGCCTTCTCCCCTGTGATTCCTATTCTTCCCCACTTAGAACTATGAATTGGATCATCTTAAATTCAATCACTGCTTTTAATTTATTTAACATGCTGAAATCGGATATTGACCAAATAGGCTCACACTTTGAATAAAATTATTTATTGGTCCGACTGATAATTATATGCCATAGTTGCATCTCGTGTTCTGAGTTATTATGGTAAAGCTATCATTCACCACGGTCGAATTGAGTTTATTAATTTCTACGTTTCACTTCATCTCCAACTAATGAGCGTCCCATCTTGATTTTAATGCATGATTTTCATGTGATATGCTATTAGCTATATAGACCTACGTGCATTATACATATGAAAGTGATAGCAATGTTAATCCTCTGTGCATGGATTTCAACTGAAGTGTCTTAATGTCAAGCTTCACATCTTGTCATTCATCCTGTTTCGTTTCTATGATTTATCTTTGTCATCTCGTTAAAATCTAATGGGGGTGGTGAGGGTGACTAAATTGCGCCAACGAACATCATAGTAATGGCATAATTGAGAAATAGGATTAGAAAATTTGAAATTAAATAAAATAATGCAAACTTAGAAACATTGCTAGGGTACCAAGTTAGGATGTGTCGATGGGCTCGCGAGCCTTCGAGTGTAATAAAAGCCCCAGATCCAATTTTGATTCAAGACCGGCCAATAAACCTATCTAGTTAGTGTCATGCACCGTTAAGTGAATTGTAGGTTTCTAATCGACCTTAGAACTAGTTCCATGAATAATTAGTGGCAACTCCTTTTTATCATGATGTTGTGAACTCGATTTTTTCGGGTTTGCGACATAAAAGTTTGATTTATTTTATCTGAGAAGTATTTGCGCGAAATTTTATCTACTAATTAATCTTGAAAGGAGCAAATGTCATGCTCTACGGACTAACTTCATACAAAATAAGTAGCCAGAAAATATTTTGATGATATATTAAGACTGAGTTATGGCCAAGGAGCTTTGTTAATAATTTGCCTATATTTTCGAAAACATTTTAGTCAAAATTTTGTCGAATATTACAATTTATTTACTTTTCTCATTTTCAGACAACTTATATTTATAATTCTTCTATTTATATATATAAAAAAACAATTATAGTACTTCGGTGCTAGTTTCTGAAGTTTCAACCACACTTTTAGGGGCCCACGGGGCACAACCCCACTGGTGGGGGCATGGGGCCTCTTCCAAGAGGTCCTAGGTTTAATCTTCAAGAGGAGCGTTCCTCCGTGAGTGAGGGTTTTCAGCCCTCTTGAGCCTGTCAGGTGCGCCTATCTTACCCGGTACACGTGGTTTTTGAGCTATTGCATGACCCCGAGGAGGAAGTGTCGCAACCATCGCTATTCGGGCCCGGAAGGCACTCAGATACCTCGGTTATCCAAAAAGAAAACCACACTTTTAGGGGTAATCAGGTCCAATTTTTTATAGCACCTGGACTACCCTACTTTGTATAAAGTTTATTCTTAAATTATGAATCCGGATCCTAATATGTTGAACATTAAAATTAGAGTATGCCTAGAAACTATAAGATAACACAAATTTTGGACACCATGTTGTAACCTATTTATTATTTATTTTAGCTCTGTAATATATAGGGTTAATAATCTAGAAAATCACGTGATTTCTCAAAACTTCATATATTGTCACTTACTTTGTTAATGACATAGAAAATTACGATATTTGCTCCATTTTCCCTGTTTTGTCACCAGTTGATTTTTCTATTATAACATCGTCGATTTTGCTGATTTTCCTTGTGTGGCACTATAGGACATATGGCAATACAAAAAATTACCACATGTAGATTTTGCTGACTTGATATTCCAAAATTTTGAAAAGTAGCTAAAATTTTTGGAAAAATAGGAAAAAATTTTTAACTTTTGGAAAAATACAAAAAAAATAAAAATAAAATTAAAAAATAAGAAAATATTTTTAAAAATTGAGAAAAATAAGAATTTACGGCATTAGAAAATGCTAAAATTATTTTAAACTTAATTCATAATTTTTTTAAGAAATTAGAAAATGGAGAAATTTGTTCAAAGAATCTTACATTTTTTAGAAAAATTTTTAAAATTATAATTTTAAAAATAAAAACTAATTGAAATAATAGACCAAAATGTTCAGCTAACAATGAAGCCTATGATAGACTACCCCATCTTTTAGATGTTATTTGAATTGATGAGTTATGAGAGTAATAAAGGGTAAAGTTATAGAGAGGAAGGGAGGGGTTGGTTGTCAATGAGCCATATAACCTTCTTTTGGAGGCGTGGCATACCCCTACACAAATAATCACTCTATTACTATGATAAAGGTTGTACTAATTTTTTTTGCCTTAACCATAGGTATCTAGAAATCCAACACGTTATGAATAGTCCAATTTGAGCCGTATGCACTCACTGTGCCTATTCCATTATATGTCAAACCACCTCAACCAATCAATCTACTTTCATCTATTACTATAAAAATTATTTTTTAAAATCATATATTTTACACATTTTCTAAAATTTTCTAATTATTTTATATTTTTATTAAATTTACCTTAAATATTTTGAGTATTTTTATTATTTTCTTAGTTTCTATTTTCAAAAAATTTCTTTTATTGGAATTATTTTAAAATTTTCATTTTTCTAAATTTTATAGAATTTTTTCAGAATTTTTTAAATTTCTCCTTTTTTTGAATTTTTATGAATTTTTCAAAATATTTTCTTTTTTTGAAATACATTTTTAAATTAATATTATTTTTTCTCAATTTTTAAAATTTTTTCCCAATTTTTGACTTTCTTTAAAATTTTTGAGTGCCACTTCATAAGAACTTTCATTTGACAACTTTCTATATTGCCACGCATCTTATCGTGCATTATAGGTTGCCACGTAGGCAAGTTTGATGATATTATAACGGAAAAATTGACTGATCACAAAGCAAGAAATATAGAGCAAACATCGCAATTTTTTAGGTTATGAACAAAAGAAGTGACAATATACAAAATTTCGAGAAATGAGGTGGTTTTTGAGACTGTTTATTCTAATAATTATTTCAATATTTTTGCATGTTTAATAGTAAGTAATTGATTCAAAGAATTTTGTTTATTATTACTATTTTGTATAATTAGGCTATCATAAACAAATATACTGATTTTTAAATCATAATGATTTTTAAATATGATAAACTCATCAAATATACATAATTACTATATCAACTAAAATTTTATCGAATTTAGAACAAAACAATTTAAACGATCAAAGAATTAAAGTTCAAATGAGGAAATTACTAACAATTATAATTAATTGGACGAATCAGCTAACAGATTTCAGTTCTAGTTCCATGTACCTGTGTATTGGAACTGGAACCAAAATCAACTGACTCCTCAATTTATTACTCAGTATCTGCCCTAATTTTATTAAGATTTACCAAGAATCAACCTAATAGAATATGTTATTAACGGTTTTAGGTCCAAATGTTTTAGTTAACATATTGTTGGAAATGTTATATTTTTCTTTTTAAAAATTTTCACACAACTTGTTGGAAAATAATTCGCCAGAAATAGATAGTCCTTAGATATCTTATATTGTACACTAAGTATATGGTTTTTTTTCTTAGTTATTGTACATCATATAGTTAGTAGAGTCTTTTAATGGATTGTTCCAGTCCTTTTTCTCATTACTTGGAAAATGTGAGCCAATGGTGTAAGATAGCTGTTTGCCTAGGTTAGTTTCGAAGGAGAATATTTAGAAATAAAATTATATCAGTAAGTTGCAGCTGTTAAATTTAGATTTTCAAATTGGTCAAGATAAAATTGTGATACTTTAAAATTATCTGTCAATAATTATTTCACTAAATCTATAAATACACTAACTCTTAATATAGTCCAATAGCACAATAGTAAGTCATCTGCTCCACAAATCACTAAACTAGGTGGTCTCTAGTCCAAAACAAATACTCGGGCGGTTTGATAAAGTCGAGAACTCGAGTTTGAATTGTCTCTACTGTTGATATAATGATTTGTATGATGTGTGTATTCATTCCCGACCTAAAATCCTAAGTTTTAGGCCACTTTCGATACATTTAGAGGTTAATTACATAACTTTTCACCATTGGGATTGAATGGCTATAAATGATAGTTTTCAGACCTTTACATATGGATTAGATACTGCTAGAAGTTATT
Organism: Lagerstroemia speciosa; assembly: GCA_037672795.1. Taxonomy (NCBI): domain Eukaryota; kingdom Viridiplantae; phylum Streptophyta; class Magnoliopsida; order Myrtales; family Lythraceae; genus Lagerstroemia; species Lagerstroemia speciosa. The sequence goes on along the minus strand of CM075291.1, from coordinate 556,709 downwards.
TGATGTGTAGGGAAGGAAAGCGCATGTGCAAAAAGATGATGAAGGCATGGCTTGTTTAATGTAGTAACTTTCAGAGGGAATTTCTGCTCGGCGGTTCTGAGGTTGGGGGTGCTAGCCCCCTTTCCTTAGGTTTCTATGTGTGAGAAATATGGCAAATAATATGTCATTAGAAAGTTTGTCGAGTCAGAATTCCAACGCATCAAACGGATTATGAATCGGAGCTGAAATGAGGAAGTTATGGCTGAAAGAAGAAAACTGCGCGCAGAACAGGGAACGGGCCGCGATCATAGACCGCGGTCTACTGAGACGTTTTAGCGAAGAAGACTGAGACCGCGGTCTACTAAGGCAAATTGCTGGAACCCACTACCTCCTATCTCACACTAATTAGACTAAGAATTGAGGAACTATACTCGCTCTATATATAGTGGTGGACCCCTACAATTGAGAACATACATACATACATATATACATACATATATATATATATAGAAGTGGAAGAGAAGAAGAAGGGCAATAATCAAGGAATACGAAGAAGGGACCACAGCATCAAATCGTAAAAGTCGGGATCGGGAGATTCGACTTCACCAACCAGAGTTCTTTCTCTCCATTTTCTTCTGATTTTCTCAATGTTGTCTTCTCTTCCAACTCTTGTATTTCCTTCTAGTATATTGAACTAAACCCCTGGATTCCCAGGGTGATCAATGGAACCTTTTCCATATCTTAAATAAAGTTCTTTTCTTTCATATGTATGATTCTGTCGAGGTACGCCTCATTGGTGTTATTTATGCAATTTTGTACTTCATGTTTTCTTTTAGCCTGATCACCATGAGATCGAACTTGAGACAGAGAGGAGTTTCGGAAGAAGGAATCAATGTCATGCTAGAAATTGTATAATCTAGGTTAGCTTATGCCGAAAGGTGAGGTTATTCGTGCAAGCGCTCGGAAGATGGTGAGCACCCTAGATAGCCATTTAGGGTTGGTTTAGTTTGGCCTTTAAACATTAATCGCCTAGGAATAGAGTGAATTAGTGTCTTCCGCTTAGGTACATTCGTATGACATCGGAAGGTGCGTATGATGGAAGTGGGGAAACCCTAGAACCTTAGGTTAATAAAATGATGGAATTAATTGTGTGAAAGAAAGATTCTTGTTTAAGATTCAAATTGGTGAAGTTGTGAACCTTAGGAGTTTTTTTTATCAATTGATTGATATCTGTTTACTTTCTGTCTTTTTAATTGCTCGCACTCTACTCAACTTATTCGATTGACTTGGCTTAGAAGTAGTTGTGCCAATTTTAGTGATTAGTAGAAGAGTCCTCGTGGGAACGATACTCTACTCATTCTATATTACTTGTCTGCTATATGTATACTTGCGTGTATTATCCACAATCACTCGCAACAAGTTTTGCAAATATTGCTAGTGGAGACTGTTGAACTTAGTGCTTAGCATTGATTTCTTCAAGTATATTAAATATTTGGTGATACTATGTTGATGAGACCAATGTTGGTACTGGAAGTTTAGTTTATATGATATGTTCAGAGTTGAATACGAAAATTGGAATATTACACAGTGGAATGACTGAGTTACTACTAATATTACTATCCTCTTGGTAAAAAAAAATCAACTGCTCCAGTAATTTTTGATCCTGTTTCCTTTTTTCTTTAAATCTCTATTATTGCCTACTCTTAATGGACATTGGTTTAATGTACTCCGAGCTGGATACCCGCTTAGTGCATGGTTGAGTTGATCAAACCACAATGAAGTTTGTCCAAGGAACGGATTCACAAAACTTGTCAACTGATGAAACTTTAGAGGAGTGCAACATGATGAATTATGTATAATTGGATAAAATCGAGTGGAATATGTATAGCATTTCATGGAGTTTCTCAAGTTCAAGAGGTGATCACACCCCTCCCCAAAGCTATCCAGGAGTCTTTCTATATGGAGAAACTCTGGTATGTAACGGGTTTATTGCGTTTCAGATATGGTGTCACGAACTAATATAAATAAATTATTTTTATAATTTTTTATTTTAGAACTTCATTAAAAAATTTAAAATAACTAAATTTTATTAGTTTTTGATACTATATCAGTATTGTCACGTAATATGCTGGTTCAAATAATATGGTCTCCTCTGAATGGTATTGGAACTGTCCACATTATTGAGACTCATCTACCATTAATTTTTTGACTTGTTTCGGAATAAGTTGTATTCAACTATCACTATCAGGCTATGGCACCCCCAGAAAACCATTTTTCATGATAAACGGTTTTGGAAACCGTGCCGATTAGAATTTCAACAAATGTTTATAAATTGATATGTACCATATTTAGATATTCAAATAGAACTGAATGGAATTCATCCCACGAAATATTTTATTTTTAAATTATTCTCACATAAGTAATATAAATTGAGATGATAATATATATATTTCTCTTTGGTTAAGATCTTAGTTTGAATTTTATTAATAGAGATAATTCATGTCGGGAGAGTCCTATCCCCTATTAGACTAATCTGATCAAACTTAAATTAGTTAAGATCCATTAAATTTCTGAATATTAGATGATATAAATAAAAAAAATTCATCCCAGTCATAGTGGCATCACTCTAATGTTGTATGCACATGCATCATCTCTGCTCCTATTTATTCCGTCCGGTTCACTTCAATCAGTTGTAGAGGATGACTTCAACTCAAAAAAAGAAAAAAAGGTTGACTTCAGTCAATCTCGGATACAGCTTTCAAGCACACCTTAGAATGTACCTGAAGAAGTTCCCCAGAAGTATCCTTTTTAACGCAGTCTCTCTGTACCCATCTGTTTTCTATTAGTCCCATAAAACTCTATTGTCGCGAAAAATTATCTGATAGTGGATAGATGACATATGATATGTAATACGGTTTGTTATTCTACTGGACACGAAAAACGTAAGCCATACTTATGTTAACTATCAAAAAGAAAAGGAAAAATTCGATCCTCGACATGACAGCTGTGACGCAGGCGGTGACATGTTTAGAACAGATTAATATTATACGAGGAATGCTTCAGTTCATTTGTCTTCAGCCAAGCTGATGATGTCGGCCCGGCCCACCTTCTTCCTTAGGACGCTCACCAGTTCCACCGGGTCCACCCCGTCTCCCTTCACCACTATCTTCTCCCCCTCTATCCCAGCGAAGTTCACCCCTGCAGTTTTAATTAATTAATTAAACTAATTAGCTGACAACTTTTTGGAACAATAAATGGACGAAAGAGCTTTCTGCCATATTTCTTTAATGACCATCATTATTTTTTTAATGAATTAAAAGGGAGGATAGCAGTGGTGGCGATCTTGCCATCCCGCCACGTAATGCTCGGAATTTTCGTATTCGACTGCAAGCATATTAGATAAACTGAAGAATCAATACTAACACCACTCCTGTCAACGCAATATCACCAAAGGTCTACCAACTGGTGTCCTTCAAGTTTTAAGCACAAAAATCTCTTCCACCAATTTTGTTTAGCGGAGACTCAAACGTGGGATCTTAATCTCATTAAATTACATGTGAGTGAGTTTTACACCATTAAATCACCGCTCTTTGTGATTCAGACCAACATTATTAGACAGTAATAAGGTCGATACTTGATGGGAAATTAGTCAAAGATGATGATATGTGATGCCAATAAGATGATATGTGATGAGATTTATTTTTTGTATCGGAGTCATAAGAAGGAGGAGGAGGAACTTCGCCATTACGTACCACTTGACTTTGCAGCCAGCTGAAGCGCCTTGCGCCTGCACTTCGCGCAGTGCATCTTCTCCACCTTCACAACAAACTTCTGCTGCAATGCGATTCATCGATAAACATATGAGCTTTTCACTTTCAGTTCAGTATTAGCAATAATTTATCGATGCCAAAACGGGCAAAACAAATCGAGTTTTTAATCCCCATCAACAGAGTGAACAAATAAGTATGATATCGGACGTCAAGCGTTACTTTCATGCTGTGATCCGGAGAATCAACCCGATTAGATTGAGTTGATTGAGTCGATGAAGCTGTCGATTACAGATCTTGTTTGTTTAGAGAAGAAAAAGAAAGGGAGCGAGAGAGGAAAGTGGAGACAGGGTTACGTGCAGATAGCTTGAAGGGTGGTGTTGATTTTATAGTAGACTTGACCCAGAGAGCTGCCTGTATGGAAAACGGAAATAGTACTTACGCGTACTTTACACGGCTCCCGTTACTTCATATCCGAAATTTCAGTGGGTGCGATTAGTTTAAGTTGATCTATTCACAAACAGGTAAAATGATCATAATCGTGGTTTTTCTCGGCTTGCAATAATCGAACCTAGGGACAGATCTAAAGAATTTGTACAAAAGTAGGTGGGACTCGAGAGAAGCTAACTAAAGAAATATAACGAGAATGTTATCTTAATATAGTAGTATAAAATTTCTACTTAGTAATTCAAAAGTTTTAATTTCAAGTTTTGTTTTACCATTGTTACAAGAGTTATGCGGTTATTTATTTCTTATTATTATATTAAATCATTGGGCCTCCCTTATTTTAAAAAAAAAACATAATCTAATAACAAAAGATGAAATATATATGAAATTTGTATAGCATGAAATGGGTTTTTGTTGATTTTAACATGATCACACATCCCTGATACCTACCCCATGCATCACGCCCACCCATTTCGGAAAATGATATAACCAACTATGGGAGTGAGAAATTCTTGGACAAACCAAGACCATAATGACGCCATAAGCACGATGAGTGATTGTTTGTCATGTCGGTAAAATTATCACATAATTATTAAAAATAAATGTTATCAACGATAAGAAAAATGTAAGGATGGTAATTTGTTCAAGTCGGAGTAGGTACACAGACCCACCCGATTTTGATTCAATTCATAAAAATAGTTACTAAATATTATATTAAATACTAATTTAGAATTTAGAATATAATATAAAACTCACTTATTTATAGTTAAATAAAAATAATTATATAATGAAAATATACACCATTTTAATAAATGCAATAAATGTTACTCAATTTATTAAAATAAATTTCTCATAAATTAAATAAAAATTAATTTTAAAATATATGATTCTATAACGTAATATTATAAAATAGACCAGAACTGATAGGGCATCGCGGGCGGGTTGAGTGGAGGAGAGACTAGGTCTTGTTCTGACCTGTTGATGGCAGGGTCAGGACCCGCCCCTTTCTAGTACAGGTCCGGTTGGGCCTTGGCCGGTGGGTCTAAATTGTTGCTCTTGGAAAAATATAATTTTTTTTATTAACGTGTCAAATAATAATCGATCAAAGTTTGCGAATGACATGACAAGTTTTAAGTTGGGGCGAGTCCGACGTTGCTCGCCCGGTCTGAATTTCCACTCCTAAAAATATGTGATGATTAATTAAATTTACGAATGATGTGATAAATTTTCCTCAAGTAAGAATTCTCGTGTGTGTGAACGTGACCCCTTTTCCCATGGCAAAATTTCCATGAAGGTTGCCTCAAGGGCCCTCTCGCGTTGACTGCCCAGCTTTTATAAAATCAAACGCCCTTTTTTTTTTACCAAAATCTGGGACAGTATTTGTCTCCTTCCTTGGGGGGTTCGCATCCGTTAACTCACGATTCAAATTACTTGGCTCGCAGTTTTGAGATTTACCCTTTTTTCAGTTGAGATGTTTTTTTAATGTTTTTATTCCAATAGCATAAAATGCACCAATAAAAGGGGAGAGCAGTGAATCCATCGAATAAAACGTTGATATATATATCAGTTTGTAAATACATCAATATTAATAAAATTTCCTTAGGTATCATCAAGTGACGGGGATATTATGTGAACATTACCACGCGATGCCAGTGCATCACTAGAATTGACATACGTCAGTTTTTTTTAGTAGACCTATGTAATGCTGTAGTAGAGGCTTTCTTTTCTCAAAAATAAGGTGAACCGTGCGAAGAAGCTTCCTCTTGAAATTGCAAGTTTTATTTTTTTTAAATATCTCCAAGAATAAAAAAAACATTTTTAAAGTAAAGCAGTCCCAACCTTTTAGGTGGGTTTGATTGAATTAGATTATTTATACCGAACCACCGTTTAGTCCTAAAAATTAAAATTTATCAATTTAATTCTTACTATTTACTTTTCGTAGTTAATTTAATTCAAGCGTCATAATGCCATTTAAAGATGTTGACGTGAACAGTGGCTGTCGCGTCAGCGGATCTCACATGCCACGTGATAATTAATAAAATATTAAAATTATATTTTATTTTTTTAACTTCGACCATTCGTAACTCGTCACATGATATGTCGGACCAGTTAATGTGATCGTATCTGTCCACATCAGTACCTACAAATAATATTATAACATCTAGAGTAAATTAACTTATGAAAGTGACTGATCTGAATTCGATGGTTTACTCTTAAATTAAGCTGCTCCTCGGTGCAAGGCCGATGTGTCGTCATCTGGATCATCAGCATCCTAAATAGAATTGTATAAAATATTAATTTCTGAAAATTTAAGAAATTTACGCTCCTCTTTGTTTGTTGCCAACAGCCAATGCCAGGGAGCTGTGTGTCGTCGTCGTTGACTTCGTCATCTTCGTCATGAGCGTCCACATTAAAATAGGTCAACAGAGCTTGGTACTTACAAATAGTTGAAAATAAAGATGGAAGTAGTCGTGTCAGAAAATTCTAAATCTTAAAAATGCTTCTTTCATAGCATTTATTTCATTATTATTCTAAGAATGTGTCGAGGCACGCTTAAGATCCTGTTGTTTAGCTCTTATTTGGGATCATCTTGTGATATCCTGAGTTAGATTTCTGAGGCTGATATATGATTAACGGACCTTAGGACCCTCTTTACTGGGGATCCTTATTGTCGGCAGAAGGTTTAATCCTAAATTTTAATAGTTTAATTACAGATGTATTGCGCTATCTGTTTATTTTCCTGTAATTAAACTAGGAAGTTCTATGAGTAATGAATGAATTGTCATTACTAACGAGTTGGAAAAAAAAACTTGTCATCAACTAGACACGCCTAGAAACTTTTCTGTCAACTGAACTCTCCTAGAAACTTCTCATAGACACAAGAATAGACTTTTCTTACAACTAGACTAGTTAGTACCCATACTACATAGGAAAATGCTAATTATATAATTTTAAATATATTTTAAATAATTTAATACAATATATTATTTTAATAACACCTTTAACTTTCAGAAAAAATATATCATGAATAAAAAAAATAATATACAATCTAAAAAATATTGGAGAGTATTTATAATTTTTAAGTGGTAGTTATAATATTTTTATTTGATAGTAGTAATTATAATGTTAAAAATAATCTTAGTACTTCAACGTCATATGTCATTTTTCATGAATAAGGAGATGAGTTTGGTATCCTTTGGTTCCACTAGAGATGTATGTCTCACTTAACTCCCCTAAAGGTGGATTTTACATCTAGTGAGTCCTAATAGTTTCAACTAAGACACTCATGGTATCAATTATACCCCTCCTGTTATCAAGTAAGTCCATCATGATATTAATTAATTCTCTCGTGATATCAATTTGATCCCCAAAAATCTCCATCCACTTTTCCTTAATTTTAATAGCATTAATTTTTTTTACTGATATATCATCATACGTTGACACACGTGTATGAATACTGATGTGGCACATTCATGTAATATTTAAAATAAAAATTTTTAAAATAGGAAATTTTTTTTAAACTTTTGTAGAATAGAAAAAAAAATTAAAAACTCCCCACAATTACATAAAAATATAACAAATTCAATACACTTAAAAATATTGAAAAATTTTAAAAAATAAAAGAAAACCTGAAAAAAATTTTAAGAATTTGTAATTGTTTAGTAAATTTCATAAAAATATAGAACAAGTTAAAGTTCTATTTTCAAAACAAAAATATAAAGAATAGGTATAAATATAAAATTGTAAATTATAAAAAATATTCAAAAATAATAAAAAGTTACAAAACTCACAAAAATTGTGTAAAATAAGGAAAAATAATAAAAATTAAAAAAATTATAAATTTGAGAAAAATTATGAAGTGTTTGTACACATTATAAAAATTCTAAAAATAGAAAAATAAACATAAATATGTTAGTTTTTTAATACATATTATAAAATAGTATAATAACATCGTCTACTACGATGAAAAAAGAGACAAATGGAGGGAGATCTAATTGATAAAAAGAAACAAATATGGAGACCTAATTGATAGATTAATAACATTGTCAACTTTCATATTAATCGAGAGTTAATTATTAGTATGCAGGACCTAATTAATATAAGAGATCTTATTGATACTATCAGAGACCTATTTGATGTTATGGGGAACGATTGATACATTAAAAGTGTATGATTAATACAAAAAACTCACTTAAGGAGGCACATAAGGCTAGCCTCAGACTGGTTTGAGCCTGAAACCGACCCTGAAGTAGCTCGAGGAAACACGGTTCGAAACCAATCAAACCTAAAACCAGGTCTAAACTGGCCTAGAATCATGAATGGGCATATTCTGGGCCAGTTCCACCATCTAAAGGAAACATAACAGCCTATTCTGAATCGCAAATTAAAAAAATAAATTAAATTAATAAGTTCATTATACTTAGATGGGACCACAATTATTTAAACTTTAAAAATATTACTTAAATAGTTTATTATTTTATATTGATGCATACATTATCAAGGGGCTTCCCTTTTTATAAGCTATTTAAAGAGCTCCTTACCCATCCCTTATCGATGTGGGATAAGTGAATGCCATTATCAACTCCACATCAATAATTGACGAGGAAGGAGCTCTTATAAAAAGGGAAGCCCTTTTACATTGCTCAAATACATAGTCATGCACACATGAAAGACGTGTTTGAAACTTCTCATTATCTTAAAATTTTTTAATTTAATAAACTAGTTGGTTTTGAATTGGAATTAAATGATTTCAAACCAATGGTTCTGAATTGGTTGGAGCCATGGTTCCAAACCGGAACTAGACGATTTCAAAAGGATTGGAATAGTAGTTCCAAATCAGAACTGGACGGTTCCGAACCATCCTTAAACAATCTTATGAGCAGTTCAAGGCCAATTCCACTCCTCCGGAAAATCAAAACGGGCTAGTTTTGAAACCGTGGACAACACTAGACTCACATAAACACATCTTTGGGGAGTTAAGTTTGGAAAAAAAATCACTTAATGATTCGAGTGACACCAGATTCATCGCTCACAAAATTATTACTTTACTCTTTTTTTGTTAAAAGTACACTTATCATAGTATTTTAGAAAGTTCAAAAGTGAGATCAATTAACTCTTTCTTCCCCTAAAGTAATATAAAAATAGTAATAGATAATAGATTAAAAATACTTGGAAACTTCCATACTAAATAGGGACAAGTTTAGATGTTGACTTCTTTTGCCTTGTCGTATTCCCATATGAAATGGAAGTGATGTCTTGGATCATTCATAATGAAATGGATTTTTTACTAGAACAATAATTGATTTGTTATCTACATAAATCTTTGTTGTGTCTTCTTACTGCAACTTAATCTCCTCAACTTAAGCAAAGAGTCCAAATAACCACAAATTATGAGTGTTTTTCGTTTTCCAACCACAAATATTTTTTTATAGAGTTCATACGATAACTTTGTCTTTTGTTCAACATCTACTATATTGGACATTTTCAATTAAAAATGCCAACAAGTTTAATGGGACTATTAAATTGAGTTAAAATATCTATTTTACCCCATCAACAAACTCACTTTTTTTTGTATTGTATATCATGTTGAATGTAAATATGTTATTTAGTACCCCAATCTCGTTCCGACTGAGTTCTCAAGTTGTGTTGAGGCATGTCAAATGCCACTATTGCCACTGGAATTATCATGGTGAATACCTTTAGGACGATGTTGTTATAAGGCTGGCACTTGAGGACGAGCTTGAGTGCCCTTTGTGAGGCCTATTCGATGTTGGATAAGGCCTTTATGAGGTCGACAATCGAGGACAAGCTTGAGTGCCCTCTGCAATGCCTGGTTGGTGCTACTAGCAATGCGATAGGTTTGGTGGTTGTAGAGGCTGTGGGTGGCACGGGCCGCCTGTCAGAAGAGAGGCGAGAGCTTCCCAAATCCTAGCCTTGGCCTTGAGCTTTGTGTACTCTTACTTGAAAGAGTGGGCATTATCAACTACCTTAGCTAGTTGGTCCACTAATTTGATCTGTTGGGTTAGGATTTTGACGTACGATAGTAGCTACCATTCGGATGGTTGCATTTTTTTTCCTTAGGTAGTTAACACATGGTATTCCCAAAATTAATGAATTTTAACAAATATAAGTTTGGGTCGGAATAGTCCATCGTGGTACAACTTTCCAATACACCAAAACACTTAGTAGTTCTCATGAACTTTTATGAAAAAAAAAGTAGTTCTCATGAACTACAATGAATTTCATTTGACTATTTTTTATTAAATTTAATATTCATTAAAAATTAGTGTCTAAAAATCACTGGAAAAATATCAATAGATTTAGAAGAATTTGGAGTCCGAGTTGAAGTTCTGAGTTCTCCCAATTTTTATTGAAAAATAGGATTTTTTTTTCTTTGATATTTAACACATGGTATTTCCAAAATTAATTTATTTTAACTAATTTAAGTTTGGGTAGCAAGAGTCCAAACACTGGTTACAACTTTTTGATACACCAAAACACTTAACTTTTAGTAGTTCTCATGTACAATAATGGTGAATTTTATTTTGTTTCTGTGGCCAGCTACAACCATAGAAACAAAACAGCTCCTTTTCCCATTGAAAACATCATTGCAAGGAGCTATTGTACTAGCAAACAGTACTCAGCCCCATTCTTGTAAAAAAAAAAAAATCATTGAAATCATGGAAACACCAATGATAACACAGCAGCAACTACAACTAATAGACAACCTCATTCTCCATCAAAACAACGTCGAAATCAAGTAAAAACACCCAGCAAATGGCTCAATTGAGACCCAGCAGCAGCAAGCATTAGTAAGGACCAAATATAAACGGATCCTATTAGCCCCACAGCAAGCGAATAGCCCCCTGCACCAGCACAGTTTTCAACACAGACCACCAGTATCAATGCAGCCAATGAATAAATTGCATCCACTATGCTCGGTACCCAATGAATAAAAACCATATCCCACAATCATCAACACTAGCTCAGCCACAGATCGACCGGGCTATTAGTTAATCAGTCCTGTAGCCCACGAAATTCGTTTCCCAGCTTAAAGGGGCTGAGGTGAAACTTGCCTTGCTTACCGATCAGTTTGGAGAAGTGGGGAGTGGTTCACACATTCCAACAAACACCCTGAGAGCGGCTTCGATCGAGCAATGGCAGGACAAATTTGGCCGCCTCTCGAGAGGCCGAATGGGTTCCTATGGTTCAGGGAAGGCCGAGGCAACTCTGTGTGTGTTCCGTGAGCTCCAGTCAGGTGGCGATTAGCCAGGAAGGTGACGACTTGTGGTGACCTTGACGAGTCTTGCTCTCTGATACTCGGGAATGGATGGAGGAATGGCTTGGTCTGAGCAGAAGATTGCTCCGAAGATTCTGGGGGCTGCTTTGGCTGATGGAGCTTGTGTAGTAATGGTGACCGGAGCAGGGACGAAGGCACGGTTGGGTGGGCTTGATCGGAGGACCCGAATCAAGGAGGGAGGCGTGAGGTGAAATCGGGGACTGAGGGGCTGTGCCTAGTGGATGCAAAACCCATCGGCAGCTCGAGAATTAGAGGATGATGACCACCGGAGCCGGGAGTAATGGTCAATGGACGATTCGTCCCCCCTCTAAATGAACGAACCCCCCTGAATGAAACCATCCTCCCTTCATGGCTGCTTGGCCTCGTCCTTCTTAAAGGGAAAGGGGACAGCGAGAAGGAAGGTAGAAGAGAAGGAAGCGGTCAACGGAAAACACGGGTGCCAGGCAGCGGGTCACGGTGGTGGAGCCGTGCAAGGCAAGCCGGGGCGCCGCTGGTCTTCTGGAACCGGTGGATCAGAGCAGGTGGAGGAGAAGAAGCCGGAGGCCTCAGGACGTAGAAGTCCTTTCCCTGTTTTTCTGATTTTAATTTTCTTAAGTGTTAACCATGAATAATAGCACCACTCCTCTCCTCCCTTACACAAATGACATCAATTTATAATAATTTTGAAAAATAGCACTAAATTGTGCAAATTGTCACCTTTACCCTCTCATTTGTCCTCTTCCTCTTTCAAATCATCTCTTTCCCTCTTCTTTTCCTATTTCCCTCCCAGAAGCTTTCCCTCCCTCTCTCCATTCCTGCCTCCCAATAGCCCCCTCATCCCACTCTCTTGGTGTCGTACCTGGCACAGCCCGTCCTCCCAGTGACGTCCCCGCCGCCGCCCGTGTGTGTGCCCACCCATCCTGTGCTCGCCCCTACCCGTGCCCGTGCCCGTGCACGTGCCCACCCATCCCATGCTCACCCATGCCCGTGCCCGTCCCTTTCTTGTGAGCAGTGGAGGAGCGTTTAGTAGCGAGGAGGTGTAACATCCAGATCTTTATATGTATCTTCATCCCATGGTCAATGTATTTTTTGGACCAATTATTGTATTCCATGTAATGCATTATGCTTAAGGTGTTTATTGTTCTTCGAGACCTATTTATATTTTATTAGGACCTATTTATCTTTTACTAGTACCTATTTATGTCTATATGTATCTTCATCCCATGGTCAATGTATTTTTTGGACCAATTATTGTATTCTATGTAAGACATTATGCTTAAGGTATTTATTGTTCTTCAAGACCCATTTATGTTTTATTGGTACCTATTTATATCTTATCGAGACCTATTTTACTAATAAGGAAAATAGAGTTCCTCATCAAATCTGACTAAGTTATTTTTCGGGACCTATTTATATCTCATCGGGACCTATTTGTATCTCATCGAGACCTATTTGTATCTCATCGGGGACCTATTTTACTGAGAAGAAAAATAGAGTTCCTCATCAAATTTGACTAACTTATTGTTCTTCATGACCTATTTATGTCTTACCATGACCTATTTATCTCTTATTGAGACTTATTTATATATTACGGGTACCTATTTAATTGAGAAGGAAAATACTGTTTATCATCTTCAAGTTTCCTCCCCCCATTCCAGACTTGCAGAGGCCAAAGGCAGCCCTCCACGGCCAAGCCAACGACGGCTCGACACGGCCATCCTCGACCCTCTCCATCCCGTTCCTGTCTCCGATCCCACCTCCGTTCCATTTCCGGTCGACGTCTCTCTCTCTCTCTCTCTGGTCACTTTCACTCTCTCTCTCTATCTTCCTTTCGGCACCGCCTCGAGATCTCTAGTTCCGGGGGCGCCGTGCACACAACAGCTCGAAGGGCCATCCCCAGCCCTCTCCATCTTGTTTCCGATCCCACCTCCGTTCCATTTCCGATTGACGTCTCTCCCTCTCCCTCTCTCTCCCTCTCCCTCTCTCTTCCCCCCTCCCCCCTGGTCACTTTCACGCTCTCTCTCTTCCTTTCGGCACCACCTCAAGATCGCTAGTTCCGGCAACGCTGTGCACGCAGTAGCTCGGAGGGCTCGAGCTCAAGGCGTATTAGTGGCTCAGGCTCTCGGGCTCAACAGCGGCAATTGGGCTCTGAAGAAAGGAAGAAGAGAAAGGAAAGAGGAAGAAGATGAAGGAGAACGACAGGTGGGAAGAGAAATGAGGAGGGCATGAGGGGAATTTTTTAAAAAGTTATTAAAAGATGTTTTATAGTAGTGATATTTTTATAAATTGGTGCTATTTTTTAAAATATTTCCCCAAATGGTGCTACATAAATTTTCACCTCTTTTTTTAATTTATTATTTTTTTGGTCTTTTTTTTTTGGGTGAAAATGTAATAAAATAAGAAATAGGAAATAGGAAATAAGAAATAAAAATAAAGCAGAAAAACATGAGTGGTTTGGGTCAAAATTGGGCAGCACTCCAGATTGAAATTCGAGATATGAGATACGCCACATCTAACAGGCTCAAAACCCTTGTTGACGAGATCGAATTTGGTCTAATTTTACCATATTTGAAAAGTTAAACTCGATCTTATTTATCACGATTATCTACCTACACGAGACTATCCGCTCTCTCAAAATTAAAGTCTGAGCCATTTCCAGGCCAAAATTAGGTGTGTACAAACAAATTAAAAGATTTTGGAATGATAGTAGCACCCTTTCATTTTTTAAATAATTCTATTATTAATATTATAATATTCCATTACAATAGAAGATTTACAATAAATTAATAGAAATGAGAAGGCCATTTTTGGAATACAAAATAACTTGTATGATAGAAAATTTATCTTCTATACTATTATATGTAAATGTTTGAGAAATTTGATGTCCTTTTGTTTTCCACATTCATCCTTAATCTAATTTGCATATACTTTATAAATTTCTCTAAATTAAGGGCAAAATAGTAATTTTAGTCATTTTTCTCTCACACAGTATTTACGATCTTAACAACGAAAATATTTCATTAACTGTTCAAATTCTCCTTTCTCACCCCATATCTACAATTTTAGCAACAAAAAACTATTATATTTTTAAAACAAATTATTTGAAATTGTAAATTTGAAAAGATCAAAATTGACATAGTATACTAGTAACAAATAAAAATGCTCTATCTAGTACTCTAATTAATGAATTTCAAATAAATTAAATTATATTACGTTATAAATAAAAGATCTAATTCACATATTCATCTTAATATTTCACATTTTTTTTATTTTTATTTTCATTCCGTGTGTAACACGGGTCAGTATCTAGTAAATGATAAAAAAGAATGATTATAAATAAAAATTTTGAAAACAATTAAGTAATTAGTTAGTAAAAAGTATAGTACTATGAAGAACTTCTTTAATTTATATACATAAATAGTAGAGATGATATTATATAAAAAAAAAATGTCCCTTTTTATCTAGGCAAACATATATTTTTGTTTTGCAATTTAGAACATTGCTTCTCAGAAAATAAAAGTTTCATAAATAAATAGATCCTTATATTTCTCACTTTTTTGTTCATACATCAGCTTAATAGTTTGGTAGGCCTATTTATACGAGATTATTAGAGCTATTAATTCTATCTCAAATGCACATTCGAAATTGCTAGCGTAGCTAAAAATATTAAGTCCCTTTAGGTGTATCATGACTACAATATATTTTCCTCGATTAGAAATAACTTTTACAAGGAAGCAGCCTTGGCCACGGTTTAGGAACTGGCCAGTTCTAGTTCCATGGGGCTGTGAAACTGGCCTTGAAACGTCTCTACGATGATTTAAGAATGGTTTAGAACCGTCCAGTTTCGGTTTTGGACCACGGTTCCAATTGTTCCAATTGGTTCGACAATTGAATTTTAAGAGAATGAAAAATTTTCAAGCAAAAAACTTTTATTTATGTGCATAGTTATCTAGTTGAACAATGTGTAAGGGTATTCCAAAAGGGCTCCCAAAGAGCTTATAAAATGGGAACCCTTTCAAATTTATTTAATCACATAAAATTATAAATATTAATTTCTAAAATTTAAATAAACTTGGTCGCATTCAAGTTTAAAATCTATGTTCATATTAAATTTTAAATTTTGATTTAATTTTTATTTTACAATTTAGAACTGCCAGTTTCAGGCCGTTTTAGGTTCTAATTCCTTTGAAGGGTGGAATAGGGCTAGAAATAGCCGCTTTCACAGTATTGGGCTGGTTTATCCTTGGTTCTAGGTTTGACTAGTTCTGGGCCGATTTGGATTGGACTGGTTTAGGGTCAGTTCTGAGCCCGAACTGGACTGCGGCTACCACTATGAGGAAGCACATAAAACAGGAGAATTAAGGATAAAAATGACTACCAAAACATATTAGTTGGGCCGGTAGGTCTTCTCTTCCCTTTAAGTAAGATCTAAGTTAGAGTTTTGTAAATTGATAAATTCATATTGAGATAATTTTACCCTCTACTAGACCTATCAAGCTCGAAGTGAATTAGTATGGGCAATCGGACTTCTCCATTAAAAAAAAAAAAGGATAAAAACAACTGTATGACGAATGTGTTATTATTTTTTTAAAAAAAAAAAAAAGAAGAGGAAAGATGACCTTTTCGATTTAGCTGTTCCCAAATGACACTTAATCTAATTCTCGAATGTCTTCTTTCTTTTAACAGGAGTATAACTTCCCAATCATTTCCTCGTAATATTGAAAATTAAGTGCAATTAAATCATTGTAGATGTTACAAGATTAATTATCGTGTAACTCCCAAACATATTCTAATGTAATGCACACCCATTAATGAGGGAGAGAAATTGCTGAAGCTTTTCTACATCTGAGCTTTCACGGCAGCAGCAAAAATCAAAATAGAAGGAAAAGAAAGCATGCGTGGGAGAGAGGGAAAGGGAGAGGCATATTTTGCAGTTCTTACTCGATTCTGTAGTGATGATTTATTGCTATAGTATTTATTTGTGAAAACGTTTCTGATTCGATTGTGCACAGTGATCTTTCGGTCAAAGATTAAGGTATGTCGAAACCCTTGTCAATTTTCACAGTAGAATGTCATTGTCGAAATGCTGTATGCGTATACAATTCCAAGAGATCTCCCCCTTTTGCCTAATTGACTAACCAGCAATGTTAATAACTTCAAAAACCTGGAAAAAAAATCAAGAAATATAAAAAATTTAATGGTTAAGGTAGACCGAACATACGAGAAAATCTTCGGTGCATACAATGTATTCATCATTTATTATGGTTTTTTTATATATTTTTAAGATTTTTTTGGTATTTGATTATTATAAATATTTGAGTGGTGATTATGTGTCAAATCTTGAATGGACGGATGTAACAAGATATGTCCGATACACTGAAGACTTTCTCCAAACATATGGCTGCCACGGGAACCTCGCAGCCGTCCAGGACCATCCCCAGCGAGTTCGCTTGTCCTGTCCAGGACCATCCCTCCCAGCGAGTTCGGTCCCGTCACTAAAGCCTTTGACATAAGCTTGCGGAGGCGGCCGTTGCCGTGTATTAGCTCCCAGGATTTCCTCCTCTCTCCGTCTATATTTATAATATTATTTTAATTCTAATTCTTCATTTTTTTCTGAAAATTTTTTATCTTTTCTACCTTTTTTAAATTAATGAATTTTAATCATAACATTCTATGGATATTATAATGGTGTCAATACAGCGAAAATGAGCAGTTTGATATTTTTCCTAAAGAGTCTCAACAACTTTTGAAATGGGCAGTTGTCTTTCCAGCAATTGAGATTTGACTAAATTCCGAACCTGTGGCAGCATAGGCTGCAGTTCAATACTCAAAATAAAAACCATTTTTTCTGGTTGTAAAAGATGAAAGTGAAGTAATAAAGGATAGAAGGAATATGAAAAATAATGAAAACGGTGTGTTGTTGTATCAAAATTTTCGTTTTCTTAAATGAGATTTTAGATTTTTTTTAACCCAATAAAATATTTAAAAATTGAAAAATCTGCAAAAAAAAAATAAATAGATTTTTTAAATATTTTTTACCTAGCCTTGCTGCCAGAAAAAAAAAAGGTTTTTATCTAACTCTAGGAACCTAAAAAGAAGTCCTACAATAATAAATAGATCCTACAGTAAAAGATAGGATTTTTTGGTAAACTGTTAGGAGAGATTTCGTTTCTTTCTGTCTTTTGGCTGGTGATGAGAATTTTCAGGAAATTATCCAATATTGAACTGACCGCCAACTGCTTTAGAGATAATCTGGGAGAATATCAGCATGGAAGTGGCAAAAATGAAACTCATCTACAAAAGATCTTCACTTTTAAATTAAATTGAGGGGGAAATTGTGAATTAAGTGAATTTTCTATAACACATGTGAATGTTGCAAGGAGTTAGAATCGCAAAAGATAGTTAAAGGAGATTGTATAGTTAAGGGAATCATGAAAGATGGTCGATAGAATCGCGAAAATTGTTAAGAGAGTGTGATAAATTAATAAAATAGATAAGTATACTAAAATTATGAAACTGGTGAAAATTAAATTTGATTGAGAGTATTTTGTAACTTGAAAATGGAACCAAAATTATTTTGGGTTTGCTTAAAGTAGAGAAGAGATATTCCAAATTTTTTTGAATATTTTTTTAATCCGATTTTTTTTGCAGTTAAAAGATTCTAGGTTTAATCTCACCCAATACTACAATAGCCGAAACCCTCTTCTTCAGATTCTTCTCTCAATATAAAATTGGAGAGCAGCAGACACTGTTGAAGAAGTGCAGAGATCGTTTCTCCTTGCTCCAATGAAGACGGCAATGAGGAAAGGGTGCCTTGCTTCTGTCTTCTTCCTCCTCGCTCTGTTCAATGTCCCAGCTTTCGCAGCCAAAAAGGTTGATTTTACGTTTCAAACTATTGTTTTCTTTGCAGAAAGAAATGAGACTTTGCTACAGGCAATTGTCATTTGGGTCGGGAATTTAGAACGATAAATCATCTACTGCAAAACGCTACCTTTTGCCGAATAACGTCATTTCTCTTGATTCGGATCTCTCCCGTGATCAAAGAGGATGTAGATCAATATAATTTTCAGCAATGGATTTAACGGGGTGCTAAAACGATAATCCGAGAAAATCAGTATAATTTGATATAAAATTTATTAAATAATCTCTACCTTTAAATTCTCTTATTCCATTCTTAAATTCCGTCGGTTCCTTTAAACTCTTTGAGTTTTGCCCCATTCTTTATATTTTACCGGATGATATTTTTTCCAAGTGAATGTCCACAGCGCTTGTTTCTCCCTCAACTGAGGGACACTCGCTGCCTGCCAGGCAGATCCATTTCCAGAACGGAAAGGCTGACATGCATATATATATATATATATATATATATTCTCTGATGTTTTTTCAAGTGCTTGATTATAGTAATTTGTTCTGGTCCTTACGTATACAGAACTCATACATAGTGTACATGGGATCACACCCCCATGGCCGTGATGCTTCCGCCGAAGTTCTCGAGAAAGCGACTCACAATCAGCATGCATTCCTCGATTCCTTTCTTGGAAGGTACTTTTATTTATTTAGCTAACTGTGTTTACTTCTAAGGCTTCATAACTTTTTTTTTTATAATTAATTTTTTCGACTTCGTATTTTCTTTTTCTTTTGTGTGGTTTTTAATTTTTAAGGAAGACGGGTTAATCCAAGAATTTGTCTCCTTGAAATGCAAGAAATGTTATGTGCAGGACATGTAATTGGGATTTTACCATTTCTGATGTTGTTTTTCATTTGGCTTTAATGCATTCTATTAAATTAGATTTTTATATTCAACTTGATATCACGAACACCCCTTCTAGAAAGTTTGCGGATGCCCATAAACCAATTTTTTCCCTCAAATGCATTCATCATGTTTTTAAGATAAATAAAAAAAATAACGAATTTTCATTCTATATTAATTATTTTACCTTCTTTTATCAAAATTATTTCATTCCATTATATTTTATCTCCTTTTGTACATAATTTTAGTAATGTTTTCAACATATCATTTCCTGATCCAATTTTACCTATAATTTTTTCATCCAATCTTCTTCAAATATAATTGGCACGTGCACGTATATATGACAGGAGGCGACACACTAGTGGACAGTGTGTGTGTGTGTATATATATATTTATTTATTTATTTGATGCAGTCGTGAGAAGGCAAAAGAAGCAATCATTTACTCATACAACAAGCACATCAATGGCTTTGCAGCCCACTTGGAGGAGGAACAAGCTGCTGAAATCGCAAGTACAGATCTCAGACATATATGGGCACTATTGGAATCTGTGATATTTGATCTGTTCCTCGGTCCAATGTCGGATCAAAATGTGTATGGACTAAGATTTTTTTACTCTAACACCGGCTGTACAGACCGAAGTTTGTCTGGCTGACTCACTATTCTTTTCCATGGTCATCATTACAACATCACCAGGCAGCTCAATGTGGTTTAACGTTGCAGAGCACCCCGATGTCATCACTGTCTTCCCGAACCAACGGCACAAGCTGCACACAACCCGATCGTGGAGCTTCATGGCATTAGAGGACAGATACGGGCATATTTTTCCTAATTCTGCGTGGAACAAAGCAAAACTGGGACAACACTCCATAATCTCTACCATTGACACTGGTCTGCGTTTTGCTTCCCCGTTCAATCTGATCCTACTTGTCTCAGTTTGAATTTCTTTAATCAATTTCAACAGGAGGAAGGCTTGTGAGAAGCCTCTACATTCTGAACATATCAAACTGTATTTTTTGAACATATCAAACTTCATATTGAGTTCGCCTTTATGATTCGAGGGTTTATGTGAGACGAGATTGGTGCTGCAGGTGTGTGGCCTGAATCGATGAGCTTTAATGATAACGGATTCGGGCCGGTTCCATCGCGGTGGAGAGGTTATTGTCAAAATGATACCTTCAATGGAGTTGCCTGCAACAGGTCGGATTCATGAGTTGTCTCAACCGGTCCCATCTACCCAAAAAGGAATACTTTATGTCCTATCATTCTCACGCTAATTTCTCATAGAGAGTACTAACCCCCAGGTCCTGGTCCGGATCCTTCGGGTTTGCTATGGTCCTGATCAATCATCTGACACTTAAAGTCATATATAGGATTGTAGAATATTAATAGAGAGAACGAGAGTATCTGTAAGATTTGGAGAAGAAAAATGAGATATAGTGTAATCTATTGATTTCCAAGTTCCAACCCTACTGCAGGAAGCTCATCGGAGCAAAGTACTTCTCCAGGGGCTACGAGTTTAACGAAGGGCCATTCAGCCCGAGGATGAGAACACCTCGCGATCAGGACGGGCATGGAACCCACACCTTATCGACTGCTGGCGGAAACTTCGTCCAGGGTGCAAGCTTGTTTGGGATGGCCGAGGGGACAGCCAAGGGCGGCGCTCCATGGGCACGAGTTGCCTCCTACAAGGCGTGCTGGCCACCCCGGAAGAATGGCTGGTGCTACGACGCTGACATGATGGCGGCGTTCGATGAGGCAATCTATGACGGTGTTGATGTGATTTCGGTCTCGATCGGCAAGCCCGCTGGCCGCTACTTTGAGGACAGCTTGTCCATTGGGTCTTTTCATGCGGTGAAGAATGGGATCGTCGTCGTCTGCTCGGCGGGGAACACGGGTCCCGCTCATGGCTCGGTTGAGAACGTCTCGCCGTGGGTTATCACTGTCGGAGCAGGTACGCTGGACCGGGAGTTCGAGGCGTCCGTGGAACTCGAGACCTGGGATGGTAACATGTATTTCAGGGGGCTGAGCCTCTCGGAGCCCATGCCGGAGAAGAAGTTCTACCACCTCATCACCGGCGAACAGGCTCGAGCCGCTAACGCTTTCTCCTATGACGCGTAAGATCAACTTCACAAGACTTACATACGATCTTTGCATCAGCATATTGATGATCAAATCGCATGATTAGATCAGCTGGAGCTTAATAAGATTTCAACACATAAATCCCATATATAGTTAGGGGGCGTCAATATTGTTAAATTACAAAAAACGTTAAAGAATTTGTAGAAAATTTGGACAATGGTAAAAATTTTTTTAAGAAAATGGGTCTAAATGAAATATTGTAGTGTTTGAGAAAATTGTAAGTTTTGGTAAGTATAAATAAAATTATTGCAAAATTGGTGGTAAAATTAATCTATCCTAGGGGTGTTTAATCGGATGTAAAGTGTAAACTTTACATGGAAAGTTGACCTACATCCAACTTTCCCATGTTTGGATGGAAATTGGAATGTAAAATTTTTTTCGAGGGCCATTTGGCTTTCCTGGGTCCTCCTCATTTTCCTTGGAAAGAGAATACCAAGGTGATAGGATGCAAAATAATTTTACATGGGTAAAAGCTTCATTTGCCCTTACTATCTCCAATCACCAAGAAAAGAAGAAGGACAATTTTGTAAATTATATTTATTAACAATCATATTAAATATTATAATATTATATATCCAACCAATTTCCTACTAATTTAAAACACTTGCTAAATACAATAATTCCATATTATAACCCACTTTCATATAATCTAATAGTTGTCTATATAATTCAATTTTACTCCACAATCTAAGAATATCATGTTTTTTAATATAAAGAGTTTACTGAGTACACTGTACAGTTCCAACTCATGTAATGTCACGTTAGAGTGTACTTTATAATCAAACAAACAACACCCTAGTCTTTGACCTAGAAAACCAAAATTTTGACAATATAACTTGTTTAGAGCACAAGCTGGTCGTGCCCTTCTCAAAGTTGACAGTAGGCTCTGCCCAAAATGATATAGAACTGTCAAGTTCAAACCAGGTAGATCGAAAGTTATAATCGTTAGCAGTCATAAGGTACTAAAGGTCTATTAAAATCTAGTCAACCTATCTTCTCTTTAAGTCGTAACGATGATCACTGACTGTGACGGTTTGAATGTGGTTAATGCTTCTGCAGGAGGGTGTGCATGCGGGGATCCCTCAACCCTAGGAAGGTGAGGGGAAAGATTTTGGTGTGCGTGACCGGGCAGGTAAACAGAATGGACCAGGGCGAAGAAGCCGCTTCTGCTGGTGCTGCCGGAATGATCCTCTGCAATGACAGGTTCTCCTGGAACAACATCGAGGCCCAACCTCATGTCCTTCCGGCAGTGCACATCACCTACAATGATGGCTCTGCTGTCTTTAACTATATCTACAATACCAGGTATCTAACCTTCTGTAAATCTCTATCTATATTAGCTTCAAATGCACGCCCGTAGGGCTGTCTAACTATACACATCGATGATTAACAGGCTGGGCATGTCTTAGTTTTGACAGCGGGTCGGTTAATTTTATACCTGCAGAACATGTTCATCTGTTTTGCTGTATCAGTTGCTTGCTAAGTTAGACTTTATCGTTTTCCTAGACTATGATATCTTAAATGTCGCCACGTCGGAATTTGCTTTTGCTCGTATAAATACTTACTTAATCTGTGATAAAACGATTGGTAGAAATCCACGGGCATATATCACAAACCCGACAGCAGTGAAGACAAGGCAAGCCCCATTAGTAGCAGGTTTCTCGTCGAGGGGCCCCAACAGTATAAATCCCGAGATCATCAAGGTTCGCTTGCCCCCGAACTATGATTAACCGTAAAGTTTCATTGTTTGTTAGTACAAATTTTTTTTTTTGGCCGATTTTTGACCTCATCAGTCAGTCTACTGGTTGTGCAGCCTGATATTGTAGCTCCAGGAGTAAACATCATAGCTGCCTACAGTGAAGGGGCGACCATGACGGGCCTGCCGTACGATGATCGCCGTGTTAAGTTCAACATTTACTCGGGCACATCCATGGCTTGTCCTCATGTCTCCGGAGCCGCCGGGCTTCTTAAGACGATGTACCCGGATTGGAGCCCCGCCGCAATCAAATCTGCTATTATGACCTCAGGTGACGGACTGCCCACAATGGCCCCTGAAGTGTTTTCCTTAAACGTTTCTTCCTCTGCTACTGTTCTTTTTCCTGAAGGATTCTTTGTTACTCATATGTGCATTGTTTTTTTTCCTCACCTTGAATGTACGAGCAGCTAATACAGTGGACACCATGGATAACCCGATCCTCGATGGGTACTCCTACCAACACGCAACACCATTCCAGTACGGGGCAGGACACTTGTACCCAAACCGGGCCGTCGATCCGGGTCTTGTCTACGACATGAGCACCAAAGATTACCTCAACTTCCTCTGTGCTGTAGGCTATAACGAGAATATGCTAATGACATTCAACGAAGCTCCCTTCAGGTGTCCCGATTCTATCAGCTTATTGGACATCAACTACCCCTCGATCTCGGTCCCGGATCTCTCATCTGGCAGTATCACCATCTCACGGAGGTTGAAGAACATCGGCCCGCCCGGTGTTTATTCCGCGAGAGTTGACCCCCCGCCTGGAGTGTTTGTGTGTGTTGAGCCGAGCACTCTGACTTTCCGCAGAGTCGGAGAAGAGAAGGAGTTCAGGATGACACTTGAAGCTCATCGTGTGGCCGGTTATGGCTACTACTTTGGGAGGCTGGAGTGGACGGACGGCAGGCATATTGTGGGTAGTCCAATTGCTGTTGGCTTTCCCGGCTAGAAAGACATGTTTGCAGTGTAGGAGAAGAAGGTAGTTAGTAGTTAGAAGTTGAAGGGATTTTGAGTTGGGGGATGAAGTATTTGTAGTCAGTAGAAGATAAATAATTAATTAGACCATTTTATTTCAGCATTTTTGCTTAATCTTACGGGCCGGTGGTGGTTGCACTACTTGAATTTTTACTAGAACTCAAGAATTTATTTTTTATCAACAAAAAAAAAAGGGAAGCAGTAGTGGCGATTCAACGATCCCGTCACGTAACGTTCGAGCTTTCATATTCAACCGTGAAATATATCAGAAGAACTGAACAATTAGTAGTAATTTTAGGGTTTTCTATGCTACTCACATACAATCCGGTTACATCAACCTTCAACAAAGAGGTAAAGGAGAAAGGAACATCCCCTGCCCGATGTGCAATACAGTTTGTACACCCGTTTGGTTTTCGATTGACCCATCTCATATGGGAGTGATCGGAACTCCTCTTCATTCTTCAAATGTCTTATGTAAAAGGCTCAATATGTCTACCATCTCTTTTCATCACTATTCCTCAAGCAGCCTTGAGTATCACCTCTAAAATAGTCTCCAATATATTTTTTTTTTTTTAAGATCGTTCTTACTACCAATTGAAAGATTTCTGAAAATTGACAGCTTGATCTGTGGCTCCACAGTTAGCCACAATGATATGCTTCAGTTTGAGAGCATTTACATCAGAAGCCTCAATTTAAAAAAAAAAACACATAGTGTCTGGATCCTGATCCTCTTGTACCGCTTGTTCGGTCTAGGGATGTCTCAAGTAAGATGATGAAATGAGAAATTCGAAACTTAACACCTATACATGAAAAACTCTCAATTTAGAGGGAATAACTACAGACGGAGTATGAGATTTTACTAGATCATATTAAGATTACGGTCATTAGAGATACTAGTAATCCTAAGCCCCGCTACAAATTCCATAGAGAAAGTAGTCACAAACTTGATTTCTCATATTCTCAGATTATCGAGAAGTTTATAAGAAAAATCTCACACTAGACTCTCTCACCTAGGCCAGAACAACCCCGTGACTTCACGTCACTGAGGCACACTTTTACAAATCGTACAAGAACCTATTTATATATACAAGACTATCTCCTATTTGAACTCCTAGAAATATTTTCTAAATCAAATAAATAATGAGATCCACGATATACCATTCAAATGAATCTACAAAAATTCTGTTTATGATCTTTTGTACTTCCAACCGTGATCTTTGGATTGTGTGTGGGCCTATAATGGAAATTTTTCCAAATTTGCCCCTCAATCTTGTTACTTTTACCTGATAAAGAAGTACATTGTTGCAAAAGTACATTTATCTATCACACCAAATGTCATCATATTATATTTCTAGCTACATTCTTAATAATTTACAATACTTATAAAATAAAATAATTTTATATTACAATTTATTTTTTATATAAGGTAGCGACTTTTCCTCCGCAATCTAATATTAGTCCAACCAAATGATGACTAAATTAAATTCCAAGTTGCCTATCTCTCATTTTTAAACATCCTGACCGGGACAACCGGTCCAACACAGGCGAACACTCTCTACGTCACGGTGACATGGAACTTCGCCAAAGCTTTCTCCACAAGCAAAAATCTCCGACATTTTTATTTTAAACGGAATAACAAAAACGATTCAACTGGACTGTTTTCCTCTCGAGCATGTAATCTATGTATGCTATTATATGCAAATTTGATGTTTGGTCTCCTTTTCATTTTTTATATTTACTATTAATCTAATTTACATATTAAAATTTATAACATGTATCTAATTTCTAGATTACGTGCAAAATAATTTCAATCATTTTTCTCCCACTCCATTTGTGCGATCTTAATAGTAAAAAATTTTATTAACTGCTTAAATTCTCTTATCTCTCGCTCAATATCACTTCATATCTACAATTTTAATAGTAAAATCTGTCACTTTTTTCAATGAATAATTTAAATTGTAAAAATAAAAAAGTAAAATTAGTATATTCTACTAATGAAAATTGAGAATGTTTTATTTACTATTTCAGGTTAACGAATTTCAAATGAATTAAATTGTAATAAGTTATAAATTATATAATTATTCGAATTCATCCCAATATTATATATTTATTTATTTTTATTTTCTTTTCGTGTATAAGAGAATTACGTATCTACTAACTATCTAATATGTGTTTTCGAGATTTCTGCTAGGAGTAGGTACATTTTACCCCATTTTCATGTTAAAATGAGATATGTAAGGTGTTTAAAAATCAAACAATTGAATCAAGCAGAATAAAAAATAACGACTCGCTCAAATCAGTCCTAGAATGGTTCGATATTTTTGTTAATAAGATGTTGGATTAATTATTTGATTTTTTCAGTTAATTGTGATTAACTGAATTGATTTTTAAAATTTTTAATAATATAAAATAAAAATAAAAATGACTTTCTAAACTAAGGTTTTAATTTTTGATTTTTCGAACGATCAATTTGGTAATCACAACTAACTGAACTAATCAAAATCAAATCAAGTAATTCATATTATGTATATTTTTTGAATAGTCGGGTTGGCTAATTTCAAACCAGGTAAAACCAATTACATTTTATAGATTAAATTATGTTTATTTTATAAAAAAGCGACTGATCAGTTTCATTGAGCCAGAAAATTTGATTTTATATGGTTCGATTGAGGTGAAACGATTACAGTTCAGATTTGATGTTTCAAATCGAATGGAATATACAATACTGAACCACCAACACCCCTAGAGACACGCGTATATATGTATAGGCAAGTAATAACTACATGCTTAGGTGGATATTATTAATGGGAGCAATTTTTGATTCGGATTTCTTTTTGCATTTTGACTGATATTCAGCAAAATCATTGATATTATTGAACGAAATCTTCCACAAAATTATGGATTCCCAACTGATTAACAGCTTGACTCCTTCGAAGATCGCAGCAAAACAGACTCGGAGGGATAAATGGATGATTCAGTCATACAGAAAAACCAGAATACTGAATCCTTTCCAGATTATAAGTCAACGTGGAGGATGCTCGCCTGACTCAAAAGAGTTGCACTGCAACATCCTCGGAGAGTTCTTCCCCTGACTGTTTCTTCTTTGTTTCATCGTTTCACGATCATAATTTGAAGCCTGCAATGTCTATGTTTGGGAGAATAACAGGATGCCGTACTGCTGCTATCATCTTCCTCCTCGTCGCTCTATTCTACTTCCCAGCTTTCGCAGCAAAGAAGGTTTTCTCTTCTTCTTTGTTTTTGTCCATTTTTCGTCATCTGTATGGTTTTCGATGCTGGACAACTCATTTTTCCTCATCATTTTCGCAGCCGAATGCTATCTTTTCTTGAAAAAAGACATTTTAGTTTGAATTCATATGTTATGTCTTGAATGCGTTTGTTGGGTCCGTCAATAATCTATTGATCGAAGAGGTGATGGAAGCTTTCCCCAGTGAAAGTAAAATCTGTTGACTTTGTGCATGAGATACACACACACATACATATATATAATGAGGTGATTCAAGTGATAATGTTCTACTAAGCAAAATTTCAGGTTCGACTCTCTTTTAATAGAGAAAACTCATGCCGTGAGAGTTTTATCTCTTAATGAGTCAACCCGACTCAAACTAGAATGATTAAAGGACTTTTGGATATCAGAAGCCCACACCCAAAAGACGTGTGTGTAGGTTGAGATTTTGAAATTCATATGTAAGTTGGCAAGCTAATACTTCTAAGGTTACTAATGGTGAATTTGTCTGTGTTCTTGAAGTCTTACATAGTGTACATGGGGTCGCACCCCCACGGTCGCGATGCTTCCACCGAAGCTTTCAACAGAGCAACCCGCAATCACCACACATTTCTTGGTTCCTTTCTCGGGAGGTAATTAGTTTCAATCAATTTGTCGTAGTTTCTCTCCATAATCATGTACGTAGATGGCCGAATTTTTCCTCAAGCATCATAATTTAATTTAGAAATTTTTAGAACCCTTTTGATTGTAGAGGAGAATCAGAATCTGACTGGAAAAAATTAGAATATAGGAAGTGGAGTGCACTTCATACGGTTGAAAATCGAATATAGAAATTCTTGATTTTCGATCGAAAGTAATTAAACTTATTCAATGTCTTTTTTTATTGTTTTGTGAAAGAAAAATAAGAAAGTAGGTTATTATTATTATTTTTTATTATTGTCCATATTAGGATTACCTTCAATTGAAACTGGTAAGGTTAAAAATTTCATGGGTCATTTCAAGTTCTTCAAATTATTATGTGATTAGCTTTTGAATATATCAATCTTTTAGATATAAAAATTAAACGTTTTCAGAGAAAATGACTTAATGAAAGAATATCAAAAATTAATACCAAAGGAAAAAATATCAAAAATTAATTGAAAATTCATAATTAAATTTGTGAATATTTATAGTTTATAGTTAAGTTCTAACTTAAAGCATTAACACAAATATATATATATATATATATATATTTATTTACATAGAAAATAGTATTGTCCAATTATTTTTAGTTGTTTTTCAAATTATGTGATGCAGTGAAGAAAAGGCCAGAGAAGCAATATTTTACTCATACAAGAGGCACATCAATGGCTTTGCTGCCAACTTGGAAGAGGAAGAGGCTGCTGAAATTGCAAGTAAAGAAGTCATATAAATTTCTTTTAAAGTTTTCCTTCGAAATCGCTTTCTCATCCTTAAATTTTCTCGGTCTTTCCACTTCCAAATTTCATATCTGATGTCATTAAAGAAATCAACAGGCAAACCAATACAAATATATAAGTGAAGAAACATGAGTCTGCAATCATGAGAAACAACCAGAGAATATCATATCTGTAGCGTTCGTTTCAGATATTTTGGAGATGTTAATTTAATGAATGGTTGAAACCGATGCAGAGCATCCCAATGTCATATCGGTCTTCCCGAACCGAGGAAGGAAGTTGCAGACGACACATTCGTGGAGCTTCATGATGTTGGAGGACAGGAAAGGTGAAATAGTACCGAATTCTGCATGGGACACGGGCAGATTTGGCGAAGACACCATCCTTGCTAACCTTGACACTGGTTCGAGTCTGCCCTTTTTTTTCTGCAGATTGGATAAACCTTAAACTGTTCTTGAAATTACTTCACGCTATTCCGATTGATTTCTCGGGCTTTTAACTTCGTCGATCCTTCACGGCACTCAATTTTGGTCATTATTTGTCGATAATCTGCCCAAATTTCAATACCCTCTGATGCCAAATTAAATGGTGTTTTTTATGGATTTTGGTGTGTCAAATTGTCTCTCATTTCCCTATTTGTTCATATCACTTCTCGAGTGTAATGGAACAAACTTGATCTGCAGGTGTCTGGCCAGAATCATTAAGCTTTAGTGACTTTGGCTATGGTCCGGTTCCGTCGAGGTGGAGAGGATCTTGCGAGAATAACACCGATGCCGGAGTTGTCTGCAGCAGGTCCTTACATCTCCTTCTCGTTTGCAATTCAATTCGGTCCATGTCAATAAAAATTCTGTAGGAAAAAGGAGAAAGAAAAATAAAGCTCTTTATTGGCTTTGAGGGAATTATGCAGAATGTCATGGAATATTCATGCAGGAAGCTTATCGGGGCTAAGTACTATGCCAAGGGTTATGAGCACTATGCTCGGCCAATCGATCCATCCATGAAGACCCCGCGGGACTATGACGGGCACGGGACCCACACGCTGTCGACCGCTGCTGGAAACTTCGTCCCCGGGGCAACCCTCTTTGGAGTTGGCAGTGGAACCGTCAAAGGCGGGTCCCCCCGTGCTCGAGTCGCCACCTACAAGGTACTATCGGAAACATGGTGGCCACTAATATAGAAATTCAAAGGGTTATGTGGAATAGGAAGATGCTCAACTCTGCTAGGATTTGTATTCTAAAAGGTCACGTTTGATTTCCAATAGGTATGCTGGCCGCCAGCCAAGAACGGGGAATGCTTCGACGCGGACATGCTGGAAGCCTTCGACGAGGCGATCCACGACAG
Source organism: Lagerstroemia speciosa (assembly GCA_037672795.1). NCBI lineage: Eukaryota > Viridiplantae > Streptophyta > Magnoliopsida > Myrtales > Lythraceae > Lagerstroemia > Lagerstroemia speciosa. The sequence goes on along the minus strand of CM075291.1, from coordinate 526,615 downwards.
GGTGGACGTGCTCTCGGTCTCTATAGGCGGGGAGCCCACGGACTACTTCAACGACGGGATCTCGATCGGGACTTTCCATGCTGTTAGGAACGGTATAGTGGTCGTCTGTGCAGCGGGCAACTCGGGACCGGGTGCTGGCACGGTCACGAATGTCTCCCCGTGGATAATCACCGTGGGGGCTAGCACACTGGACCGCGAGTTCCAGGCATACGTGGAGCTCCGGACCGGTGTCCGGGGCGGAAGGTTCAAAGGGCTCAGCCTCTCCGAGCCATTACCAGAAGATAGGTTCTATTCCCTCATCACCGGTGCACAAGCTCAGGCTCCTAATGTTTCCGTGGACGACGCGTAAGATATTCTCGGAATCTCACTCGTTGTCGGAGATTAATTTGTCTCTTTGCTCGGGAGATTTGGTTTGGATATTGTTAAATTATAATAAATAATTATATTATATTAAAAATTATTATTTTACCTGAAATACAGGTAATAATATAAATTATTGTGTTTTGTAAACTTTTTTGTGGTGAATGACATTTGGTAAGTGTTTTAGATTAATTAATTCAGAAATATAATATTAAAATATTTAATATGATAAGATATGAATATAATTTTTAATAATACCCTTAATTTAAGTTGAAATATTTTAATTTTTCCTCTGATTTTATCAAGTTGGGTCACACCCGTAATTTCAAAATCCCACTTTTTCATAACTAAAATGCCACCTTTTTCAACTTACAAACTGTTTACCAATAATGTAAAATTGCAAATTTACATCTATGGAACCATACATCACCCTGGAGAAAAACATGTCAGTTCAGCTTTATAAAGAACCGCTTGGCTCCTTGTTTGATCTGCAGAATGTTGTGTAAGCCGGGAACCTTGGATCCGGACAAGGCGAAGGGCAAGATCGTGGTATGCCTGAGGGGCCAGAATGCCAGAGTTGACAAGGGTCGGAATGCGGGTCTAGCCGGTGCGGCTGGGATGATACTCTGCAACAACAAGGATTTCGGGAACGAGATCATCGCCGATCCTCACGTCATTCCCGCGACGCACATCAACTACGAAGACGGCAATGCAGTCTTTGCTTATGTGAACACTACAGCGTATGCTCCCTATCTCCATCTCCAAGCCTCTAGAGCTGGTTATCTTTTGTAATCCCCAGCTTATATCAATCTTACGACGAGTAGCCCCTACATTATAACTTGTTTCTGTCATGTATATTACATCTTAGTCGAGATCTAATTTTAGCATCTTTTTCACTTTACCAAATCATTTATTGGCGCATGGGATTTGATCTTTTAATAGCAAGTAAATTAAAAAGCAATGAGTATAATGGTAAATTGACCACCCACTATTTCTCCACTCGTACTTTCTCTCTTATTTTCATTATCTTATATAAAATATTTCTTTCACTTCATTTCGAGAGACCATACATTGACGCATTGTGATTGAATCACGCCAAGGTACGGTACTGTCAAGATTTTATAAAGTTTTTCCCATTTCAAACCCTTTTCATTGTACATAAAAACAACATGCTTTTTTTTTCTTAAACTAACTAAGCCCGCATTTAATTCATCAGATAATCACATGCTCGGGACTGCTGTAATTGAAAGTTTATCTAATTATTTAGGTGATCGCTTTTTTTTAATTAGTTCCATTGCATAACAAAACTCCTGCATAACACGGATCAATGTCGATTATTTATATGTTAATGCAAATATATTTTGAGCAGAGATCCGCTCGGGTTCATTACAGCGCCAAGAGCAGTAGTGGACACGAAGCCAGCCCCGTTCATGGCGGCCTTCTCCTCCAGGGGGCCAAACAGCGTTACTCCAGAGATCCTCAAGGTTTTTATTCCAAATTATTATATTACATTAAAGTGGAGTTTAATTTCCTCGTATTCTCTATAAATTCTTGGGTTAATCATAACACAAATCAATGTCTCGGTTGTGGTGGCAGCCTGACATTACTGCTCCGGGAGTGAACATCATAGCCTCGTACAGTGAAGGAACCAGCCCGACAGGCTTGCCCTTCGATAGCCGTACTGTGAAGTTCAACGTCGACTCCGGCACGTCCATGGCCTGTCCTCATGTCTCTGGCGTTGTGGGTCTGCTCAAGTCGCTGCACCCGGACTGGAGCCCTGCTGCGATCAAATCCGCCATTATGACCTCAGGTAATAAACCGCAACAACGAGGGCATAATAATACACCATCAAGTTAGTGTTTGTTTACATATAAAGTGGAATTTAACATCACATTACATTGCACTCTACGTCATGTATATTACAATAAGATGAGATTACACCAATACAAACTTTACAGTGTCATCAGTGAAATTTTTATATTTAAAATACATCACTCTCAGATTACATAAACTCTATAACTACTTAATTTACTATAGCTATCAAATTATAGTATACTTTTTTACTATTTTAAATACCACAACCCTGCATTTCGATTCATTACTTATATTATATTTGGTACCTTTTTCTCTTTTTCAAAATTACCATAGAATTAATTTTCTAATAAAAAAAAGTGTCATAGTAAATTTACCAATGTACGACCCACCTGCTCTTTCTTCACTCTCAGTTTCTCTCTTCATTTTGTGTACTTTTTTTAAAATCTAATTGCACTTCAATCATTACGTGTTGCATATAAAATCACATAATTTTGTCTCAATTTATTACTTGCTTTTATATTTGACTTACTGAAAAATTGTATATGAAAATATTAGTTGCAATTAACATTTTATTTTGTCATTTATTTACATGTTCGGTTTCGCGGTCGGCATCTAACCCAAGAAAATTTTATCGTACTTGAAACTTCCCCGTGATCTTGCATTTTTTCCTTCAAAGTGACATGTAGGGTCTTATAACTCTTTTGAAACTCATGACACAGCTAGGACAAAGGACAACACCGGGAAGCCGATGCTCGACGGTTCCTTCGAGAAGGCCACGGCATTCAGCTACGGCGCAGGACACTTGCGGCCGAACCGTGCCATGGACCCGGGACTGATATACGACATGAGCACCGAGGACTACCTCGACTTCCTCTGTGCCCTGGGCTACAACCAGACGATGATCCACCAGTTCACCGATGAGCCCCACATGTGCCGGGACTCCCTCAGCCTGCTGGACGTAAACTACCCCTCGTTCTCAGTCCCGAACTTCACCGGCAACGCCTCGCTCAACCGGAGGCTGAAGAACGTGGGCTCACCTGGAACTTATAGAGCCGTGGTCCACCACCCTCTAGGGGTTGCCGTATCCGTTGAGCCGAGCCGTCTGACTTTTGATAAAGTCGGGGATGAGAGAGAGTTCAGGGTGACCCTCCGTGCTCACCGGAGGATCCCTGTGTTGGTTGCTGCCGCGAATGCCACCAAGGAATATACGTTCGGTAGGCTGACTTGGACGGATGGGAAGCATTTTGTGAGGAGCCCGATCGTTGTTGGTCTTGGCAAGTAGAGGATTTGATCAATCTGAAGATGGTATAGAGCGTAGGAGGACGAGAAGGATTTTTTTTTTCTACGCATTGATGAAGAATTCATTAGCTAGAAGAAGAATAAGGAAAAAAAATTCGTTTTTTCCATTTTTAGTTCACTATTTTTCTTTAGGGTGTAAATGGTCACGGTAGCGTTCGTCAATTTAGGATCTTCTACCGTCACTTTTCTCTAGCGGTGATGGATTTTGATGCAGTTTTCTTGCCTTTGATTTGGACCTACATTCTCCCTGGGCTACTCGTTGTTGGAAATCGGTTCGAGTGAAATAATTAACAAACATTAAAAGAAGAGAGAAGAGAGAAGAGACATGGACATCCGATATACATGATTAGGACAGGACGTGATGTCCGTACATCAGCAGACAAATGAGAAGTGACGATTTTCACTATCTATAATGTTGCTTAAAGGTCGATAGTGTTGTTTTGTCCCTCCAAGCAAAAACTATTTGGAAAATTACATGCATAAATATGGTTGCCTGGACTTAGGTTTTTTACTTGAAAAATTAGAGGAGGGGTCTGGTGCTCATTATGCAGCATTATAGATAGCGCCGTGGCAAATTCTGGATGGAGATCTATGTTCCCTATTGGCCATTAGATCTGGTTACTGCCCAATTCTTGTGAAACTTTTTATTACTTTTTTTTTCGGTGAATAAAGGAGACACGTGTGCTTAGTAGAAGGAAAATGTGATAAGAGGAGCACGAGAAATACCTCTAATAAAATTGAATTCGGGACTTTTAAGTTATAGAACTAGAGTAATATCAACCATATTAAACCATTGTTTCTCAAATGTTACAAACCGTATGCCCAGTAGGAGGTTGTTTGTAATGTTTGGTATAACGACGTTAGAGAGTAATAAAGTGACACAAAAGGACAAAATCACCAAGCAGAGCTTAAGAAGTTGGAATAAGCCAAGTTTTGGTTTTCTACGACCAGAAAATCACTCATTTATAACTGCATTTCACAAAAAGGGAAAAAAAAAGTTTTAATAGGTCAATCGAAAATTCTTAATTTCAATGAGTACGTCACGAATTCAAAATTTAAAAATTAATTTTATACATGATAGGGTCCAGATATTATTATACACTATACCGTATACGGACAACTTGGTCATATGTGAGTCTCATGGACTAAAATGAAAATATTATTAATTCAAAATGCCGCATTTCCATTGTTGATGAAGACGGTAAAGTGAAGCTTCGCTGTTAAGATTTTCAACACCATCTCCCGCCCCGGTTCCATGATCAGCCATGGATTGTCATGAGAACCTAACATCGTCACCGCCGTCATGCATCGCATGAAACCCCTGCGCTGTCTGGATCAATTAAAATGCATTCCCGCTAAAAATCGATCCGTAAGATGCGCTTCCCACGGAGATGTCTCCGTAACCAAGAAGGCGCGCATTCCCCTAGTCGAGATCGCAAACTCTCCTCTAATTCCAAGCGGTTCTGAAATCCGTGAGTTCAACGCCAGGATCAACAGACTGGGCCGCTATGGCAGAGTTGAAGAAGCACGGGAACTCTTCGACAAAATGCCTCGACGGGACACCATGGCCTACGCCACCATGGTAACCGCCTATCTGAAAAACAATGAACTTCTCAAGGCGGAGACTCTCTTCCGGGCAATGCCTGGGAGTAACATAGTCGCAGAGTCAGCGATGATCAACGGGTATATGAATGCCGGACGATTGGCCGACGCCCGGACGGTGTTCGATGAAATGCCTGAGAGGAATGTTTATTCGTGGACTAGTTTGGTTTCTGGCTATTTCAGGAGCGGCAATGTTGATGAGGCTCGTCAGCTCTTTGACCAAATGCCAGTCAAGAATGAGGTCTCGTGGACTACAGCAATTGTGGGTTATGCTAGGAATGGTCTGATTGATGAGGCTCGGCAGGTTTTCGATGTCATGCCTGAGAAGAACGTTGTTGCTTGCACTGCAATGATCAAGTCATACATCGAGGGTGAACAGTTAGGTGATGCTGAGAGGCTTTTCAAAGAGATGCCACAAAAGAACCTGCACACTTGGAACATCATGATCTCCGGGTTGATGCAGGATCCTAATACAGTGGAAAAGGCCATTCAGCTGTTCAATTCAATGCCTCAAAAGAATGAAGTTTCTTGGACAGCTGTGGTGACTGGCCTTGCTCAAAATGGAATGATCGAATTAGCGAGAAATTACTTCAATAAAATGCCCAACAAAGATATTGCGGCTTATAATGCAATGATCACAGGATACATTGATGAGGGTCTCGTAGTGGAAGCAAAAGAACTCTTCAATTCAATGCCTGAGAGAAATCTTGTTACGTGGAATTTGATGCTTGATGGGCTCAGGAGAAGTGGGCCTACAGGTGAAGCACTGGAGCTCATGAAAAGCATGCTTTCCTGGGGCATTCAACCCCATGAGACTACACTAACTAGCTCATTGACATCTTGCAGAGGCTTGCTTGAAGTTGCACAAGTTCATACAATGGTAATACGTCGTGGTTTTGATCACGACGTTTCACTCACTAATGCTCTCATCTCAATGTATTCGCGAAGTGGAGACCTCCTTTCTGCTCAAGTGGCCTTCGAGCATCTCAAGTCTAAGGATCTCGTGTCTTGGACATCCATGATTCTCGCATATTCCAACCACGGGTGTGGTCTGCACGCATTGCAGACTTTGCTCAAATGATTAGGTGGGGAGAGAAACCAGATAAGATCACATATGTGGGGGTTCTTTCTGCTTGTAGCCATGCGGGATTGGTCAGGAAGGGCAGAATGCTATTTGATTCGATGAGAGTTGCTTATGGTTTTGAACCAACAGCTGAGCACTATTCCTGTCTTGTGGACATACTTGGACGGGCTGGAAAGATAGATCAGGCGATAGAGGTTGTTACTAGAATGCCTCAGTCTGAGAAAGATGAAGCAGTCTTAGGGGCACTTCTTGGTGCTTGTAGGTTATATGGAGATGGAAATTATATGTTGGCAAATTACATAGGTAAGAGACTGATAGAGATGGAGCCAAGTATGGCAGGGAGTTATGTGTTACTGGGGAATACATTTGCAGCGAGTGGCAAGTGGGATCAATTGGCACAAGTGAGGAAGAAGATGAAGGAGAGGAATGTAAAGAAGGTCCCTGGATTTAGTCTGATTGAAGTTAAGGGTGAGACTCATGTGTTCTTTGCAGGAGACCAGTCACATTCCAAGATGGAGGAAATTTACAAGATACTCCGGGAAAGGCTTGTCCCTGTAATGTGTGAGGTTGATCATAAAAGAATATCGTTGGCATAGGTGCAGTTTTGTGAAATGCAAATTTGAATGCATGCTCTTGACAATCTGCCAGGAGAAGATGATGTGACAGTGATGCTGTGACGGAGATGAGAAGCCTCTGCCGGTTACGAAGGACCACTTAGCCTATCAGTCATGCAATTCTGGAGATATATGGAAGCATTGAAAGATCAGCCCGTTTCCAGCAGTTGAACATCTTGGGGATTCAGCGAGTTCCCGCCCAAGACAGGTACTCTCTGTCCGTGCGATGGGGTCTCATCTTCTCCTGGCATGGGAGAAGCGTATCTGAACAATGCTGGCAAACCTGTTTGACTATGGAAAACAGTTTCCGCTTCTACACTCGATTCCATCTTGTTTCGAGTTTTTTCACGTGCAGGAGGAAAATATTATTTCACTACACTGAAAAGAAAACTGTTGAAAATCAACCAGACGCATTTTCCTTCCCTTTTCCTAGCTTTGTTCAACCCGATAAACTTTGCAGCTCGCAATGTTTGAGGGTGAACATTTTTCTCGTCTGCAATCGACTGTAGAGTGACTGACTGGCATTTTCTTAGGACAAGTTTGCTCATCATATATGCAGTTTGAAACTTGAAAAATGTTACTGTGATCCCTTAATTTTGTCATTTCATGCACCGATGTTGCAGCTGAGTAGCACAGAGACATGTCGAATTGATTTTCTGAAAATCTCGAGAAATTATTTAATTTAAATAATTAAATATGAACTGATAGATTAAATCGTGTCATTGAATAGTAGAAATTTCGTTATTTTCAATTGACAGCACATCTTCTCCATTTCTTCGCCAGAGTGTTAGTTAAAGATTAAAACTGCAGATTTGTCTAAAGAGAAGTATGCTGATACACATTAACTAACTCATATGAGTAGAATTGACTCATTATTCATAACAGAGCCCTGCAACTAAAACTCGACAAAGTATTAACCCAAGTCGATAGGTCGTGAATCTAAATCATGAAAATGTTCACAGGGTCGGTAGTTCGATTCCTCCTTGAGCGCATAACCGTCACTCTCACGTAAAACTTAACTGAATTGATAGGTTTGTGAGGGTATTTACGAGTCCAGGAAATAAACTTTTCGTTACTAAAAAAACTAAGTAAGACCTTTTAAATTTGTTTTATGCTGCATAATATAATTTTCAATAAATTTATTTCAACTATTTATCAAAAAAATAAATTTATTTCAACTAAAATTTTGTGGTACTCCGCGCATTGGACAAGAGGGGAAACCCGTGCTTAAATATATGGAGGGGTTTTTCTTTTTTTTAAATCAGTAAAATAGATAGAGAAGTTAATATAAAATAAGTAAGATGTAAAATTAATCATGGAATCTCAAATTTCACCGTCAACTCAATAACTTGAAGAAGGACTTATCTGTAGCCTCTCTTGAAAATTACAATAAGAATAAACGAAATTTTCTGGGTGGTTTTTTTTTTTTGTTTATTGATATTTTCCATATGTTTGGTTTTTATTGCTTACTGAGATTTTCTAAAAAAATTAAAATTGCTCTTATAATATAGCCGTCTACAAATGTTATGGTTCTTTTGTCGGTAAATCCAAGAATAATGCCGCGACGGGTAACCAGCCCCCGCATATCACGACTATGAGAAATTCCTAAAATTAAAATAAAGTTTTAAAGCCATATAATTCTGGAAAAAATAAAAACTATAAGCCGTTCGACAGATTGCAAAATTGTTTGAAAAAGAATAGATTAGAGAAAAGTAAATTGTCTATTAAATCGCGACTTTTAATGAAATTTTTATCATGACATTCAATGATAAAGAAAATTACTACGCGTTTCCTCTTTTCCTTGCAAAATGCCACGGAGTTAAATTGCTTAATATTTCTGGTCAATCAACGACATTGCTGCTACTGAGGCATGTTGATGTGTCATTTTTATTTGCACAAGTAGAGAAATATTGGAATTTGACCGGATAAAGTCGGATTTATAACTGTTATAGAATGAGATCAAATTTATTACTGTAAATCTACTCTGTTACCTGGTAAAATCTAACAAAGTCAGATCGGATTTATATTCAAGCAGCTGCCTAAAGTGAAGGTGATAGTCTGTGCTCATATTTATTATATTATGTAATTCTTTTTATTATCTGACTAACGTAAGATCTACTTTTGAACATTTCGCCACATCAACCAAAAAAATGTCATATCAGCATGCCACATCGGGATTAAATTAAGAATTCTAACAGAGTTAACTTTCCAATATTTCAAAAAAAAAAAAACATAATAATTTCTTATATTATTCAAAGTCATCACAAAATAGAGAATTTTATCAAACGTAATAATTTTTCAGGCAATTTAAACATTTCCAAACCAATAAAAAGCATTGATTTTCCCAGCAGTAATCTGTGCCTCCACAGCGAAATTATAATTAGGAACCGAAATACTAAATAAAACAATTTAAACGCAATAAATTAACAACCTTAAAAATGCGTCATCCGAGCATTGCTACTGGGCGAGATCTTCTACAAAACCAAGCGCATGGTAAAGCACAGAAAATTATTGATGATCAGTTGTACAAAATACATGCAGATGGAGGCAAAAGCATAATCTCGAACAACATCTCACCGATGAGTCACAAGTATGTGATATCAAACAAGGTACTACTGCTTTCGAGTCCAAGAGAGTCGAAAGCGAAAAGGAGTAATCAACGCATCCACAACACAATTTCACCGATGGGGAGAAGCAATAGGGCAAAGGGCAACTTACAGGTCAAGTCCGCCTGAAAGCATTGCCTTCGCTTGTTTGAGACCTGTGCTGTGAATAATAGGTCCGACGGCGAACACTCTCCTCTATGGTGGAGCTTCCTCCCTTCTCTGCACCGTAAACGCTCTTCTGAACAGCATCCAAGAAGCTTTTGCCCCGTGATGCAGCATCCTGCTTAGCTTGTCGTGTATCATTATCATCAGCTCTCTTCAAACGCTTCCATCTCTGTTCCTCGTGCAGCTCTGCATCCATTTGCATCTCCCGCAGCCTTGCTGCCCTCTCTTCCTCAGACAATTTAGGAGCCATGCTTCGCCGCTTATAATTCAACGATTCATTCCCAACGTCTATTCCTGAACCTAACTTCGACTCACTCTCTTCGTGAGAATTTTTACTTCCCCGTTCCCTTCTTGAAACATCAGATCTTGAAGAGCCTTCCAAATGATATCTTTCATGCTGGGGCCTATCACGATTCCTCCTGTACACATCTTGATCTGAATCCCTTCCAGATCTTCTGTCACGAAATCCATCAGTTGCTCTTTCCCTGTGCTTGGTGTTCTCTGACAGAATCTTCGGCCCATGAGTTCCCCTATCACTGGATTCATCTTCTGAATCTGATCGTGCTCTTCTCCTGCTCTCATTGCGATATGAGCTCTTGCGATGCCTGCTTCTTCTTTCCTTTTCAGTCTCTTCAGAGGCATCACCAGAATCTGCTGACTCGGAAGACAAATGTTTCTTACGCTTTGAATCTTTGTGACGGTGCTTCTTCCGTCGCTCTTTCCCATCAAGTTTGTCCTTGTTCTTTTCTACAACCTAAAAAATGATGCAAGAACAAAACAATTATCTGCAACAGTATCCACGTAAGAATCTAGGTTCATGTCAAAGATTTTCCATTGAATAAAGAGTTGCAGCACATTTTCCCACATATTTATTCATTGAATTAACCTTATCTTGGTACAGCTATCTTGCAAAAGCACTAATTTATCCTAGCTGATTTTGGGTACTTCAGTTTCATGAGCTGTTGTTGGAAACAGTCAAACTTTTGATCAATTAGAATTGTATCATATATCACAGGACATTAACCAAAACCTCTTTTTGCTTTTTTTCTAGGGAAAGTTGATGATAATATTCCTTCAAAACAATGTACACATCAGAGTGCTAGATACTCCCTGCCACTTAACAACAAATATCAAATAAACCTAATAAGCATGAACTACTACTTTTAGAATGCAAATTATAGAAAGTTAGGAAAACCTCTGTTTTTAATCCTTTACAGCAACTAGAATTTGAATAAACCCATAAAAACTAATCTTCAAGAGGGAGAGGGGAGGGGGGTGGGGGGGGGGAACTATAAACAAAAAATCATCATTTCATAAGGATGGATCCCCGACACAGTGTAACAGCAGAAAGTGAATGCACTCCTGTCCTTATTCTCAAAACTGCCAACAAAAATCACCGAAGCCCTATCAGTCAAAGATTTTCCATGGTCAATAAGTTCCCTGAATAAAGAGATTCATCAGAGGAAGCCTGTATCTCCAGCAATTTTTGGAATTTTTCTGTCTCTCGGCAAATGTAAGGAAATTCTTAAACCATAGCACTCAATCTTTTACTTTGCCTGCAAAGCAAGCGGTTTAAGAGTTTGTCAACTTCTGGTGCCTATGAAGCTCTCAATCTTTTACTCTGTGTACAGAGCAAGCAGTTTACAAAGTAGTCAACTACTGAGTCCCCTCCCCACCTCCAACATATACATGTATGCATGCTGTAGGATGCTGCTCTCAATCTTTTACTTTGCCTACAGAGCAAGCAGTTTAAAAAGTTGTCAACTACTGAGTAAAATCGGATAAGGGAAGGTTTTAAGGAGCTGGACATAAAACCTTACCTCTCTTTCCCTTTTTTTTTTAATGATAAGACGGAAAAAATGGAAGCAAAATTAAAATGCAGCTAAACTAATGAAATCTTGCTCCACCCCAACCATTTTCAATACTTGTTTCTAGTGACCTAGAACTATTATTTGGCGGCCATTAGATTAAAGGCGTTATCGGTATTAAAATAGACTAAACAAAGCAAATCATATTAGATAGTGTAGTTATTTCAACTCAAAATTTAAAATGAGATTTCCTTGTAAAAATTCAACTGAACACAATTTGTTTTTAATACAACTCTCAAAGGATTCGTCCCCCTGAGAAGAATAATTTTGCCAGGTCTAGTTGATAAAGGGGGGAAAACCGATTGAAGTTTAAACTCACTTCCTAGGGAAAATTTGAAGACAGCCAGATCAACGACTTCTAAAATTCTGTCCTTAATCTGTTCCAAGAGCCTAAACTTAGTATTATTGACTCTATACAAAGAAAACCAAGAAAAAAGATATTTGTGGAGACCATGTACATAAGCTCCTCAACCAAAAAACAAAATCACTCGCAACTATTAATTTCACATGAGATAACTCTGGCCACGTATCACAGAGCAAGGCAGAGATCAACTGATTAACAGATGCTGCCTTATAACCAAAAGCAATTATCTTCTAATTTTGTACACAATAATTTCGAGGAAAAACGTACTTTATAAATTATGGAAGCATACTAGGACCCATTCTAACAAAAAAGTGAAATCAGACAACAAGATAAATCATTCAACTTACAGATTTGCGTATCATGGCCATCTGCACAGGGTTGTTCTTGATATGAGCAAGTGCCTCCTGTTCCCTTTTCCGAATCAGTAATAAAGGATCAGAATGCAGCTTTCTCCATGAATCATTGGCTGAGTACTGCTTTTCCTCAAAGAGTGCTCCTGGAACAGCCGAACCAGACGCCTGGGCTGATGAAGAAGGAGCTCCCTCACTTGGGGCATCCGCTTTGTCAATTGACTTGAACAGGACACCTTCTGAACTTCCCTTTCCAACGGCCAAACCTGAATCGTATAAAAACTCCAATCTCTCTTGCCTCCTGAACGAGGGAGACACAAAACATTAATACATCCAACCTAGATCCATAGCAGCGTCTATATGACTTGATTGTTTATGAAGATTAATGAAATTTTGCATCCACCAAAAAATCCATAGGCAATAACTATGAAATCCTGCGACAGCTCCAGCAAAATACAAAGTAAATCCCCAACATCCCATCGGCAGTTGCATAATTTTCATCAATCAAAATTCAATTGGAGCTATAGTGCCTTCATCGCATAAATTGTGAAAGGAACACAAAATTGCTGAATCAATCGATCCAAACCCTAAAGCTAACCCTAGCCGGAACCACAGAAATAGAGAGACAAGCTGAGAGAAGGGGATAGGCTTACGGGACGATTCCGGCCTGTTCCTGGAGAAGTCGGAACTCGTCGCGGTCTCTCTCCTCTTGTATCTGCTTGCGGAGTTCCTCCAACTTCTTCTGCTCCGCCTCGTGCTTCTGCTCCGCCTTCCATACGTTCTCGATGTTCCGGAGGCTCCCCGTGTGCCATCCCTTCTTGTTCAAGAACTTCAACGCCATTTCTCTTCAAATCTTTGCCTCTCTCTCTCACTCTCTCTAGGCTCTGCAGAATATGAGGCTTGCGGATCGGATGATGCAGTAGGCTGCAGGCTGCGGAGAACGAGTTTAAAACTTGTGCACAGACAACGTTTTTATTTTGATCAATAAAGGGATAATATTTTAAACGAAAATAAAAATAGAACCATGTAGAAAATTTTTTAAAAACTAAAAAAAATAAAAAAAAATTTATAAAAAATATTTAAAATTTTTTAAAAATTATATGAAAAATATTAAAGTTGTAAAAAAGCCAAACATATAAATTAGTTTTCCACTTCCGTAAACAATATAATTGACAACTCGAAGTTGCATATTATCCTTTTCTTGGAACAAATCCGGGGGGAAGAGTGTTGCTAAATTTATACCGTCCAATATTTCATATGTCACTACGGGTCGAACCAAAACAAAATACTTTTTCTTAGTAGATGTGATCCTTTGGACATAGATCCAATTTTTCAATTTTTTTGATTCCTTAGAATTTGTTTTTCCCGTTCCTGGTGGTATCAAGATGCCACTGTATCGGGATATCTTATCCGTTTCTCCAGGAAAATGGATATCTCCCGAAAAGATTTTAAGTTCAATCCTTTTATTTTTTCTCTCCACTCGAACTTATAGAAAAACATTATCAAGATATTATAAAAAATTTAAAGTTGCATTAAAATTTCTAAAAATTATATAAATTATTTTAAAATACATTGAACTTATAGAAAAATATTGTATAAAAAATTTAAAATTGTACTAAAATTTCTAAAAATTTATTAATTATTTTAAACTTACAGAAAATATATAAATTTTTCTTTGATATTTTTTTACTAGCAATGACCATAGCCAAAGGATGGTACTTGCTCAATCTCTCTCTCTCCCCCTCAACCATCCCCTCTCTCTTTCTGGATTGCTTTCTCACACCCATTCCCTCTCTATTTCGCAGTTTCTTTCACTGCCCTTGTTTGACATCGTTCAGCCACGCCTCCTCTGACTTCCTTGTCTCCCGCAGGTGTGCCTTGACCCGTCCTTACTGACCTCCCTCCCCCTGGATGTCTGCCTCGAGGGCACCACCCAATCACCTACACAGTAGCCTCTACTCCTGTCAAGCACCCTTGCTCTGATCCCGTGTTCTCCATTGCTACTTGTCTTACTTCAGTTTTTCATTTTTATTTTTTATCTAATTTTTATGCAACCCCTTAACTTTTAATCTTTATAATCTGGCCACAATTGATTTTCTAATATTTTAAAATTATTTATATAATTTTTAAAAATTTTAGCACAATTTTTAAAAATTTTATATAATTTTTCTAATTTTTTAGTAATTTTAAATTTTTTTATAAATTTCATTTATTTTTTCAATTTTATAAATTTGGAAAAGGTAGGAAAAAGAATGGATAAAAGGTGAACAAGAAGTCCCATAGATTAAATCAAGTTCAGGACTTTTAGGTTATAAGACGAGCCCAGTATCGACTGTATCAACTCTCTTCCTCGAATGCATGACAATTTAATGGGCAAGAAGTGGAAGGTGCATATTTAATGCCAAGATCCTGAAGTATGCACCATTCTCAGGAATAATTTCTAAGGTATCACATAGTATCTTTTACATTCCTTTAATTTCACTAATGATAAAATTATTTAAGAAATTAAAATAAATTAGCAACTCAAAGAGGAACTAAAACATTTGTTTTTATTTTTTTGTAATTGAGAAAAGTGTTAATGAAAAAAAGTGGCACACATATCTAATCACCTTACACAAATAGCACCGGTTTATACATAATTTAAAAAATAGCACTAAATTATATAAAATCTCCCATTTGTCCTTAAAAAAAAAAAGTAGGCCCCTCCTCTCCACTGTTTCCAACCCCTTCTCCTATGGGTGCTCTCTCTCTCCTCTATTGCACTCTGTCCTTTGCCTAGGATTTTCAGCCTTCTCTTCCTGGAGCTCACTCTCCCTCACAAGCTTTCTCCTTTTTTTGGAGGGTAAATACAAGTTTTCTTCTTAGTCGATGGGAACGACGGCAGGAGCGACGAAATCGGGGAAGGGAAGGAGTGACAAGATCGACGAAGGGAAGGGGAGACAGGAACGATAATGGAAGTTGTGATGGGATCGACAACGAGAACGGTAGTGGAGGTGTAAGATGACTAGCGGTCGAAATGGCGGAAGATGACAAGAGGAGGGACAGCAATGGCAGGTGGGGAGGGGAATGGCAACAAAGAGAGGGAGAGAGAGAGAATTAGGTTTAAGAGAAAAAAGTAATGGGAAGGGTAAAAATGGTATTAAGAAAAAAGTTTATTAAAAATGTTTAAATAGTGGTGCAAGATTTAAAAATCAGTATAAACTGGTGCTTGTATTAAAAGAACCTAACCAAGAGGGGTTGGGCCGAGTGGTAAGCAGCTCGGTGCCGCTTAAGGAGGTCTCAGGTTCGAGACCTCACGTACGCAGACACCCCTCTTGGGAGCCTCACCCGCCATTGCCAGGCGTGCGACCCGGGGCGACCAACGGATTAGTCAAGTATGGTTGGCTGAAAGATGCCATCTCACCGCTGGTGGGGCCTGCTTGGATACCGTGGCTGGCGACCAAAAAAAAAAAAAAAAAAAAAAAGATTTAAAAATCAGTATAAACTGGTGCTTGTATTAAAAGAACCTATTTTTTTTGTGATATATAAATTTTCACCTCATTGAGAAAATTGTTCTGAGTTTATCTCTCATCACATCTTTATCACTCTTCCATTGCCGCCTTCTCTTTCCTGCTTTACCTGCATCTGCTAAGTCGCCTTTATATTGCTGTCTTGCCCTAATCAATGTGACATAGTTAATGTTGTCTACTGATTCATCTCTACAAGGGAAGATATGATCTACCCACAAATGGGCAGCTCCACTAGTCGAGTTTTGTGAGGTCCTCCCAAACCTCTTGAGTTCGAATCCCCAGACACACATTGCTAAGGGGTGCTTTCTCGTAGGTGGGGGTTTTATAACTTTCGAGCCCATCAAGCTCGTCTGACTTACTCGGAATGTGATTTGTGAGTTATTGCATGTGCCCCGAGGAGGAGGTATCGTAACCCCTAATACTCGGGCTCGGAAGACGCTCGGATATCTCGGTTATCAAAAAAAAAAAGGGAAGATATGATCTTGATTCTGAAAATGAGGCACTTGGGGAACTCTAGATACGGGGTCAATATTAGATGAATTAATGAGATTAAGCTAAAACCCGACATAATCTCTATCCCATCTTCCAATGGATTTTACAGCACTGCAGGATAACTAAGGTCATCCAACTCTCAATGTTTGATTCATTGGTTCATGGAAGATAAGCGATGAATCGATGGATCTCGGTTAGCTTGGCATTGTTGAACATGTGAAGCAAGAGCTTTCTTCTTGGTGATGGATATGACAAGAAAGATTACTCAAAAAAATGTTGGAAGCATGTAAATGGTATTGAAATTTTCAGATAAAATCAACTACAATTGTAGCAGTTAAGCAAATTGGGAAAATGAATCAAGCACCCACTAATATGATCGAAGTCATATTGGAGCTGTATAAAATTTAGAATATTAACAGATAGTAAGTAGAGATAAAAATAATGCTAAAAGTCGAGACCTGTAGAAATCACGATTGTGTTAAACGGATGACTGAACACTATCAGAAAAACGATGCATGAAAAATAGAAAGAGTGAAAAACTTTACTTTCTGAGTTAGGAAACTGTGTATCTTTGAGTTTTGAGCAAAAGTCTCCATTCATAGAGGATGGAACAACTTGTCAGTTCATGGCAGCCATTCTCTTATTCCACGTAAAGAGACTTGGGTCCGACTATGCTGAAGGGTAACTTTCAGTCTTTTTTATTTCTTTCCCCTTGTCTTCCTTGCACAAGTGTGGGCTGTTCTTCTAAAGATGATGGGCTATCCTTTTTGTTTCCTTTTTCCTTACCCAATTGCGTATATTAAACATAATTGATATATGATACATCCTATATTTATATCCCACCCGATCCATACATATTTAAATTTTTTTTTATAATTTATTAATACTTTTATCTCAATAAATTTGATAATAACTGTTTTATATTACTAAAATTTGAATTATTTTAAATTTACTTAACTACATTACTATAAAATGCAATTTTATAACATATTTTAAATTATATTTTACGCACCGTTTGTTATTTTTTCATAAATTGGATCGACCAATGCCTTGACTCGATAATTTTACAATGTGTTATAAAAAATTCCGTGGCATAGCGCGATGTATCCTCTAGTTTTATTTTAAATCTTTGTATCTAATGTCCATAACATTCGCTCAATTTTCCTCTACTTTTACGCACACAAATCTTAAACCTCGTCCCTTTCCGAGCCAGGAGGGCGTGAGTTCCCTTCTTATCATACTCACATAGTGCGTTTCGACCTTTTTCCCCTCTTGGGCAGTGCATGCTCTTCCAAGAGCCATCTGTCTATAACGTGTGAATAATTTGGAAATCCGCCCGCTCCCTCGTGCAATGCACGTGTGATATTAATATCATAGGTAGTCAAATCAGAATTTGACGTGTGATCAATAATTATATAATAATAGTTATTAAATTCTTTAAAAATAAAAAATTTAAAATAAATGGTTAATTATAATAAAAAATAATATATAGATGATAATAAAATTTTAAAAATCTAGTAAATTAGAGCTCTAATTAAAAAAATATAAAAATTAAATTTTAATTAGATAAATATATTATATCAACATCACTTATATAATATGATTCTTCCACGAAAAATATTCTCCTGTAGAAGGTCCCATTCTCTCTCGAAGGAGAAAGTCTGGAATGGAGCGGCTCTACCACGGGGCAGCGGCCACGTGGTGCATCCATCCAACGACGTGCTGGCGAAGCGGCACTGACACATATCAGCACGTCGTTGGATGGAGGCACCACGTGGTCGCTGCCACATGCTCCACCTAAGAGCTCCTCCTCTCGAAGAGCCCATAATCTCGTTTCCATTTTCTCCATCTTCTTCTCCACAACTCCATTTCATCTCTTCACCGCTGCAAAATTCTCCAATGGATTCTCGTCGACGCTCGAGACTTGTTGAGTGTCCGGCGAATTATCTACTCTTAGCCCATCAAGTAACGACGCCGGGGCTCCCGACGCTGTGTGAGCTTCTCCACCTTCCTCTCCTTCTTTGTTACCAATATGAATTTCACTGAATTGTAGTCCACGGTTTTTGTTGCTTTTTAAGGATCGGTTTACTTCGCCATGGATCACCCCATCCCCACCTCTACAGATCATTCGATTTGGCTGATCAGCGAATCGGCCTGCCTAGGATGAGTCGCTCACTCATAAGGTCGGCTGTTGGTGAGGGAGGAATTGAAGAGTAGGAAGGAGAGGCAAAAGTCAATTCCTTTACATGATTAACCAGTCTCAGAAGGAGCTTCTCGAGGGTTGGGGTAGCCATCTCCTCCCGGGCCGCGGGTGGACTCCCTTGCAGATGATGTCGACAAGCTCTCCCGATCCAATCAGAAGGTCTGTATGCCGACTTATTCCGAGTTTGAGCAAGCTGATGGAAGTTCAGCCACCAGCGAAGGTGTCTGTTGACTTTATTTTTGGGTTGTGTGTTGCAGGAGAAGTTGTTGACCAAGAACCGATAGCTCTTTTGACACTGTTAGAAGCTTAACAGAGATGTCTCCAAGGATAGTTTGAAGCGGTATGAGGTTTGGTTAATTGTGCGAAAGTACAACTAACTTCAGAATTTGCCTCAGGCCTATTAATGAGTTGATTTGAGAAGCTGCAAAGACAATATGAATTGTCTGTCTGACTACAATCCAAATCTCTCATTTTCACTTGTGGAGATCACAAAGATTATCGTCCCGGCCCAATGAATTGCTCTATTATATTTTGAGTTTTTTTTTTCCTTTTTTCAATTAACCGAAGAAAGGCCATCATGCAGTCAGTTCAAGAGGATGAAGAATCACTGTGTATGTCAAATTCCTTATCCTCAGTAACTCAGACATTTGCTCCTCTTTGAAGAGAACGGAACATTTCCTTATTGGCATAATAATGCATTGATTAGATTCAAACATACTCTCTGGTTGTACTGACTGCAGGCTAAATCTCCACAGATCATTGGCAAGCTGATATCGGTTGGTAGGGTTTATTCATTCATTCTTATAAGTCGTGTATCTGTTACCTGGATGATGAATACATCTCCTTTATGCATAAATTAAGGTACGCCCCTTCTGTGATATACTGTGCGGCATGGATATCCAATATTGGCTGGCCGAAGGTTATGAGGATTTGCCCAAACTATATATAAAGTAGCATGAGATTATTCAAGACGTTGATCGCTTTTAGTGTTTCTACATTTTTGGATTTTCCTCTTATCATCTTCATATCTAGTGCTTACGCTCAAGCATTGTGCTAAGGATTGAAGATTATACGATTATTATATACGTTAACTTGGAAGATTTACGTGTGCACATTTACATAAAATTAACTGTTTTTGTTCAATTAGTAAGAAAGGTGGGTGTCATCCAAAACGCATCCAATACATTCTTTACAATTTTTTTTTTTTTGCAAAGGGTGGGGCCGAAATATAAACATGGTGATGCCAAAGATTCTCACCTGCTCATGGCCATGCTTTTATTGGCAGGTGGATAAGAGTTATTGATGAATTCCTTTGCATCCTCCACTCATCTCCATTCATGCGAAGAAGAGGAGAGGTATGTAAGATTTACATATTATATGAGTTTGAATGTGCTTGGATATTTTATAATCCTGCAGCTACCTTCATAGAAGTGTTGCTAAACAAAACCTACTCAAGTTTGCATAGTGTATGGATTTCATTACTCTAAATACATGCATGAAGTCAACACATTACACTTAACAATAATTCTGCAGATATGGATATTATTGTGATTGCTGCCTCACCCTACCTTTAATCAAAGCGAACACCTCAATAGACTGCTGATTTCTTTGTATGTCAAATGATTTAAATATGAATCATATACACCATATTTTAGAGGCTTCTCCGACAAGAAGTGCTTTCCGCCTAACTCACCTGGTTCACATTTCAGCAAGGAGTGCACGTAACTTACGGTGGTAGTGATTGGGTTGCAGAGACTTCCAAACTTGAATGGTCAAATTGAGAATGAGGTTAGCTAGTGAACTTAAATCACCGTGAGCAAATTAAAATTTCATGTGATTTGCTTTTTATCTTGAAAATTTCCTTAATAGAGACCGTTCGCTGTATAGAAATTGTAATGCTTTTTGAGTTGCTATATTGGACTGGTCACTGGATAGGGAAAGTTAGCTCTAGCATTTGGCAAATTATTGGGGAAGCTATGGGCACCTGTACGGACTCCAGTTGCATCTGGGCCCTTCAAAGCCAAGCTAACCCATTTTGCTCCTCAATTTAGTGCATACAATCAGCATGGTTCTCTGGTTTGATATGCTGCCTATTGTTTAACATTTACATCATGCATTTTCTTCCTTTTGAAATCAGTTACATGATGGTTTTTATGCTTTTTTAAACCTAAATATGGTATTTATATTCCTTCGGGAGCTGTTGGCTTTTCTAGTAGATGGTCTTCACAATGATCTAAACTGGGCTAAGGAGAGCCCCTATATTAAGTCCAGGGATGCAACTGGCCAATCAGATGAAGAAGCTGCCAATGAATATTGGGCAAATAACTTCTGGCCACAATGATTCAGTCATTATTGATGTTTGTTATAGGTGTGTATCATGTTGCTGATTGATCTTTAAAATTCAGTAGAGAAATGGGCTTAAAATAATTAGATGTGGCCCACCTTGAATTATTGTTTTGAATTCAAATCAATGTATTTCACACACACAATTATTTCTGTAGATTTCATATTATTTGCTTGTAGTATATATAACTGCGAATGGACAAAATGAATTGTTGTATCTTGAAATTCTTGAACCCAAAACTTGAAGGTGATGGAGTTTTCTTTATTGCTTATTTCTCTTTCCTAGAAGAAATCTCTACACGCAGAGTTGATAGGTCTCCTTCTATTGTGCAGCTTCTCAAAGTTTATACAAAGTGAGTGGTCACTTTAGTGTCCATTTAGAGATATTCTGCAGTTGCAGCTTTTCTATCAAAAAAAAAATAGAGATATTCTGCAGTTGCAGCTTTTTTCTTGTAAGAGCTTTTTCTTGACTTTCTATCTGATGATATTTCTCATGCAGGTGCTCTGCAGGGATTAACAAGTAGTGCTGAGAGCATAACATGCTTGCACTAAACACCTTCGTAAAGCGCATTCTTGCGGTTTTTGGCTCTGCTCAAGTGAAGCTTCACCTTTATCTGTATTATCTGTCCATTCCTGCCATTCGCTGTAAAATTACAAACTGGGGTTGAACCATGAGATAAAATATCCTTTGAAGTAGTTTCTTAGCTAAAAAAGATACTTGGTTGCTCAGCTCATGCACAAGAGAAAAAGGTGAATTTTTGCATCATTTCCCATTCTTACAACATCATAGCTGAATAATTTATAGAGGGGTCTTGCACTTTTTTGTCCACAAATCGTTTAGTTTGATCCTGCCTCTATTCTAATTGTTTTAGAGCATAAGATTGATTTAGTGTCCTTCAGCTTCTCCTCAACCTACAGCTGAAAAAGACATACGAAGGCCCGCCGTGAAGCTTGGGTGATCAACCTAGTACTTAGAACATGACTAATAGTAGGTACGAATTTTACTATGTAATAAGATTGGTCCAAAAATGAGGGAAATGATTAAATAAATTTTCAATTGCAGTAAATCCTCGGAGCATATCATCTCTCAATCATTTATGAAAATTAAGAAGATAAACTGAGATTTTACAAAGGTGAAGAGAGAGAAAGATGGAGAAAATAAAAATCTAACAAGAGGGAAAAAAGGAAGTGAAAGTGCATAAAAATAATGAATATAATAGTTAATAATATGCGGGAAGCCCTTGCAAATGGGGGAAAGTTTCAAGTACAAATAGTTCTATCACGTGATAATTTTGACATGGTATTTCTTATGAAAGTTGTTTGAGCGGATATAAAATGAATTCACTATAACTCCCTACTGGGACACCGATAATGATGGAGCTAGTAGTTAATAACTTGTAGATTAACTATCATGTTTTTACTCTTCTTTTTTTTTTTTTATCTCGATAGTGTTCGGTACTGTAACAATCGACTAATTCACCGGATGGAGTATTATATGACCCATTTTGAGTAATACAGGAAATGAAAATGAGATCCAGAAGGTAACTGTTCCCTTAAAATAAAACTAGCGGCAAAATTTGTATTATGCACGGTATGTATTATCTTTCAATTGAATATAAACTTTTACATGATTGAATAAAGTAAATAACTATAATTAATTGCCAATATAATATTGATTCATGTATTCTTATAAATTACATGGTTATAAATGAGAATTGAGTAAAATAAAATTGAAATATCCGATATACACAGAGTTATCCGACCCGACTATCTTGAACCGAGTAGTATCAATAATTATATTATCGATCACAGACCCGAGTTAAATTAGGTAATTAATTTATTATCTATTTGTCATAAGATTACACCCGGATAAGACACCGGGACCAACCACGTTGTGGCACAGGTATGGGATTTGCTGGTAAAACCTATTCCTTGACCTCTCTTATTCTTCACCTTTTATATATATCTATATATATATATATCTCTCTCTCTCCCCTCCATCTTGGAGGAGCATGCATACACACAATACACATCTCATATGGAGATCTCTCTCATTTTTACTCCCTTCATACTTTCCTCTCTAACTTGAGCATTGGAGAGTCGATCTGAGCCTTCGCGCTTGGACTCGGCTTTCTTGTAGGTTGCTTGTTTTGGATACGGACACGAAGACGAACCCAACCTGGGTTCGATGTGGACCTCTTCATCATTTTGGTGCTCTCCTTGAGAGTACAAAGTCGCTGAGCTACGACAAGCCTACAGACACCCACCACGAGGCACAGATTCTGCACGTTGAGAGGCGAAGCCACTAAGCAACTCCAAGGCAACAGACACCCAGCACTGCATGCAGTTTCGAAGCCACTACTCCAGCCATTCCAGCATGGTCCACCCACTGCTAGCAAGTCTTTTTCTCTCTTCGGGCCATGCAAAATCGGAGTGGTCGTGCCAGTGTTCCGACTGTTCTAGCAAGCACTGCCAAATTTGAAACCACTGCATCCAACAGCTCAATCATTGTGCCGGGCCGCCGCTTCCTTCTCAGGGAGAACATCGATGGAGCCTAGAGATCCTATCCACGGCCTCCTTGAGCTCATCAGGATAGTAAGATTATAGCTTCTGGTGCAACCTTGTCGGAGGAGTCTCGTTATCTCCTTTGCCGGTTGAACCTCCACAGAAACTACCTTGAAAGGAGTTTCTATTATCTCGCGCAGTTCTCCGACAATAGTTGTTTCGTCCTCGTCGCCGGAGAACCAAACCACCACCGCATCGAAAAATTGGTACGTGATTGCTTTTGCCTTACCTGATGCATCTGCAGACCCGGTGCCGAAAGTGAACAAAGGGGCAGAACTTTCTGACAAAAGGTAGAAAAAGAAGTCATTAATATTGTAGACAAAATTTTTATGGGCAAAACAGGCGCTGGGAGGAAATGAGAAGACCCCAATTAAGCCCAATAATTTCAACCCAGACCATTAGACTACAGCAACAAAAGGCCCAGAATCACCAACTATTTTCTCGACCATCGAGGCATCGATGAAGAAAGTAGAGGCCCCCATATATATTGTCAGGTATTCACCTCAAGAATACTCTTGAACGGTAAATTTTACATAATTTATTTGGTGAATCTTGATACTTTAATTTATCTCTGCCAAAATTGAATGCCTTGAAAATGGGTAACAACTGAACTTTGACATCCCCATGCACGTCTTTCAGTTAAATTGATGATAATAGCATGTTTAATCAAGGTCAAGCATGTACATTACGAATATTCTTGATAATGCTTCTATCGAGATCTCTCCTTTCCCATCTTCCTGTGGCCGAGACCCTGATCATTTCACTGTCAACCATCTCCTATCCCCGTCTCGAAGCTTGCACTTAATGGTTCTTTCTGAGGCTTGATGACATATATCTCAAATTCATTATCTCATCCCTTCACCTATCTGAGGTTTGATCTTTCGAAACTTTTGAGGGAAAGTAAATTCATGGTTCTATCACATAATGCTTTATCGCACATGACTCTTGTTTACTGTTCACCACTTGGGGAAAGAGCCATTAGATATGACATTGTTAGTTTTACTCTCTAGTGGATAACTGAAGTGAATGGAGTGATAAAAGATTTCAACAATCATACTAAGCCATCAATAGACAATGTACAGGGTCTAAATTTCTAATCTGGAGCTGAGATTTGGGCGGGACTATTTTCTCTTAGATGTAAATGTCTAATAGAATGTGCTCCACTCTCCATTAATCCGAATAGTATTGGCCAATCACTTGTAAGTAACGGAGGTCCTATATGCCTAATTGTGCTAACTCAGCAGGTGAATATGGCTAATTAGAATGTTTCTCGAGTCATTCATGATTGTTTGCTTTGCCAGTGGCTTTCCCTACTCTCAACCTATTTTAGTATGAGGAGATGATTCACTATATTTGTTAGGTAGCTAGACTCTTCCCTATGAGACTCTGTTGTCTAAGCACTCTATAGGTGTCATGACATCATTAGAGATTCCGATATGATGATTTGAGTTCACTAATGTTGCATCATTCACCTGGGCTCACATTAGCATAAGCAGAACCATTAACTTACTTATGATACGATTATGAGCGCATCCATATACTCACGTCAACTTATAATCTCTTATTCGAATATCATGCTAGAAGTAGCAATTATGTTTCGCCTGCATCATCCCCTTTACTTTCCTGTTTAATGCGTATTCTCATGGCATCTTTGAGATGAAGATTGGAGTCGACTATAAAAGAAAGAACCAAGAGGAAACATACCAAATAGGAGCTAAGATGTTCTGCAGATGTTAAGCCTACACCGAGATCCTCACAGTCGTTTAGTATAAGGCACTCATATATTATTTATATATTTTCTTTGTCACTATCGTGTACGAGGTGCCCTAAGCCCTTTGCCCTATATACTGTATCCAAAAGTCCAATGCCTCCGATGTCGGCCACAGGCTCCCTTGGACCTGTGCAAAGACTCTGAACTCATGCCAAGTCAAAGCCCGATGCCTCCCGTGTTGGCTGCGGGATACCCCGGACCCGTGCCAATCTGAGCCCGATGCCGATGTCGGCCACGGAATTTTGCGGACCTGTGCCAAGCCAAAGCCCAACGCCCCCGGTGTCAGCCATAGGCTCTCCCAAACCTGTGCAATGACTTAAAAAGTTAGATGCTCCCGCTACAAGTTCCCTTGGACTCGTGCAAGGATTCAAATAGTTTGATGCCCCTGATGTCACTTGCATACTCCCCAAACATGTGTCCAAGTGTGATGTCTCAAAATCAATCACAAGTTCCTTAGACTTATGTATTTATCATTTCTCAGGCTTGCGAAATCCTCGCCCACGTATCTGTCGTTGATAAGCTCGAGACATCCTCACCTATCATCTTCAACAGTGTCAGGCTCTAGATGTCATCACCTGGT
Source organism: Lagerstroemia speciosa (assembly GCA_037672795.1). Classification (NCBI taxonomy): domain Eukaryota; kingdom Viridiplantae; phylum Streptophyta; class Magnoliopsida; order Myrtales; family Lythraceae; genus Lagerstroemia; species Lagerstroemia speciosa. The sequence continues at coordinate 501,025 of CM075291.1, read as the reverse complement.
ATCTCTATTACTGATAGATTCGATTATCCACCTAATATCTCTATCCACAATAAGAATCAACATTTGTGCCCCTGAACCCGATGTTCATCGTCGATCACAAAGGATCCACATCCATGCCCCTAAACCCGACGTTCACCATCGGTCACGGAGGACCCACATCCATGCCCTAAACTCGACATTCACCATTGGTCATGGACGACCCGCATCCGTGTCACTAAACCCGATGTTCTATGTCGGTCACGGATGACTAGCATCTGTGCATCAAAACCTGATATTCCGCATCGATCACGGATGACTTGCATCTGTGCCCCTAAACTCGATGTTCATCATCCGTCACGGACGACCCACATTCATGCCCCTAACTCGACGTTCAACGTCGGTCATGGACGACTCGCATCCGTGCTGTAAAGATGACGTTCACCGTCGGTCGCGGATGACCTGCATCCGTCTTGTTCATGGACGACCAGCATCCATGCATCAAAACCCGATGTTCCGTGTTGATCACGGACGATCTGCATCTGTGCCTCAAATCCGATGTTTTGCGTCGGTCACGGACGACCAGCATCCGTGCCTATCAATGTCATCTGTGCCCCTTCAAAGTTCGGCGCCCCACGTTGGCAACGGACGACCTGCATCCGAGTTCAAATTAAAGTCAGTGCCATGCACCAACCACAGTCTCCCAAACATATGCATGTAACCTTCACTCCTCAGGCTTGAGAAATCCTCGCCTAGACTATTTACCATGGCAACCTTAGGTTTTGTGTAAACTCAGCTTCCCTGGAATCGATCACGAGCATCAGAACATGAGCTACCCAATGCAAAACTCTCGGCATGAGCATTCGGTGGATGAAACCAACTATTACCTGCAAGCACTCAAGCGACAGCACCTACCCACTTGGGAGACAACCAACTCAGTACTACTTCCAGACACTAAAAGTACCAAGAAATCGGGGGACAAATGATATAGACAAAGTTATCCGACCCGACTATGTACCATTCAACTTGAACCGAGCAGTATCAATAGTTATATTATTGGTCACGGACTTGAGTTAAATCAGGTAATTAATTTATTATCTGTTTGTCATATAGGGTTACACCTGGATAAGATACCGGGACCAACCACGTTATGACATAGGTATGGGATTTGCTGGTAAAACCTATTCCTTGACCACTCCCATTCTTCACCTTATATATATATATATATATATATCTCCCCTCCATCTTGGGGGCATGCATACACACAATACACATCTCATAGGGAGATCTCTCTCATTTTTACTCTCTTCATACTTTCCTCTCTAACTTGAGCGTCGGAGAGTCGATCTGGGCCTTCACTCCCGGACTCAACTTTCTTGCAGGTTGCTCAGTTTGGATATGGACACGAAGGCGAACCCAACCTGGGTTCGATGTGGACCTCTACATGAAAATCTAATCTCTATTACTTTAAACAATCCTTCAGTTCTAAATTTGCCCTTCTTTATATGATGGTTTGCCTATATTCGTTTTAAAAATGAATTTATTTATTCCATGTCTTAAATGGTCATTTGCATATCTACAGTTATCACGGCTCCCACATGACCACGTTGAACTCTGTGCAATTTCATGCCCTCCATTACTCTCCTACCACTTAAGCCACTTTCACGTCTCCTATCCCCGCTTCCTGATCAACTCTCCCCTTGCCTGTTTCCTGTTGGAGCACACCTCACTATCCTGTTTTCTCAATTATGTTCTTTTCATTTCAGCCACTATCGAACCTCTCGGTGCACCACCTCCAACCAACTAATCGAGGAACCCTTTCCAAGCAACTCTCCTTTTGCTGGCTTACTGTTGGACCATGCCTCACTGCCCTACTTTCTTAGCTCTGTTTTTTTTCAATTCTATATTCATGATTTTCACTTGATTTTTATCTCTGTTCATTAGGGAATGCTCCACTTTTTTTTTTGTAGGATGAAGGAAGAAGTTATCGAATGTGTAGCCGTTCACCACCTGTTCGACGAAATGTGTCATTTAGCTGCAGCACCATCACTGCCCCAAAGTCTTTATTTTGTTTATAATAATTTCTGTATTCATGATTTTGGTATTATTTTTTTAATAGTCAAGTAATTTTTAGATCAACTCTTCCAGCTTCATGTTGGACCACGCCTTGCTGCCACATTTTCTTATTTCTTTCTTTTTTTTTCCCAATTCTACCAACACCGAATTGCTCAGTGCGCCACGTCTGACCAACTATTTGATCAACTCTCCCTGTGCCGGATTACTATTTTTATAGTTCTATTTTTTTCAATTCTATATTCATGGTGGGTTTAAATCTTTCACAACAAGATAGATTTCTTAAATTGTGTTCCTTAGGTGTGTCGTGAAGCCACGATGTACATGCATCTTTACACGGAGCTCAAAGATTTCTTGAGGATGAAAGTCTTCTCAAGTATAGAAGACTTTACAGGGTAAGAATGTAACTGGCTTTGTTATTGTAATTTGATAACTTGAAAAATAATGAGTTACACTGATGGGTGTCAATTATATTAGTGTTAATTTAATGTTTTAATAGCAAAAGTGGCACAATTCTCCACTCACCGTACCCAGATAGTATCAACTTACACCCTATTCTAAAAGTAGCACCACATTATGTATATCTCATTTTTACCCTTGAATTATTTTACAAGAACCTTCATTTTCTTTTCAAAATTAAAATCTACTCTCTCTCATTCTCTCATCCCACCACTCTTTCTTTTTCATCCCACCTCTCTTTGTTGGCTCCCTTCCATCTTGCCTCTCCATCGTCCCACATCTCATTGATTCGTAAGTCTCGGTTCCATCAATCTCAATCCCTCTCATCTTTTTACTCTCTATATGTCATTGTTCGATTTCTTTCTCTCCGTCTCCGCTCCATCTCACTAGTCGCAATGAGTAGTGTGACCAACAACGAGTAAGGCAACCAACATCGAGCAACATCCTTAACAAGCAGCAACGAGCAACTTCACAACAAGTATCAACGAGCTATCTATCACCATTTCTCTCATTTCTTTGCTCTCTTTGTGCCTCGACTTGGTCTCCCTCATGGGTCTTGGCTCCATCTATCTAATCCGTCTTGGTTCTATTTCAGAGCTGATCCGAACCTCAGTCTATCTTGTCTCTTTGTTCATTAGATTTGATTTTCTTTATTTTTTTGGGGATTCTACTTTGCAGCATCGAACAGGGCATGTTTGAACTTTTTAATAGTGATTAGGTCCTATTTATGTAGTACTGGAACCTATTGATATGGTTTTTCCGGAGATTCGATAATGTAATGCAAACATGTTGTGTTTCAATTTATGAATATCAAGAAGGACCTATTTATGTAGTACCAGAACCTATTTATATGGCACCGGACCTATTTACATTGTACCAATATCTATTTATGATACCAAGATATGTTTTGTGAAAATGCATAAAAGATGTATCATTGTCATGATAAATATCACGTATGATGAGTTGTACATAGGTGGGGAGTCAATCGTTTCATATGACTATAATTGATTCAATTTGATGGATGTTTTATGTCTTATTGAGTTTAATGTGACCTATTTCTACTATACTGGGACTTATTTATATTGTATCATGACCTATTTGTATAGTCAAGACCTATTTGTATACTTGGACATTTTAATATACGATAGGGACCTATTTACAATTAAAAGGGACTTGAGTTGAACCGTTGGGATAAGAATTATAACGTCAACTCCATCAAGTAGAATAGCAAGAACAAATGCATGAGAAAGTCTATCAACATAACATCAATATTAATAATGATGTAAAAATCAACTCATCAACTTAAAAGGAAAAAAACATGGTGCAAGTCACTTGTGTCTAAACGAGAGCCTCCATATGTTTTTGGGCATAAAACTTGATTCTTATATCTATGGTCCTAGGATATGATCAGATGAACTTTGAAAATATTATTTACTATTTCTTTTGTTCCGAAAAATATTATTTACTATTTCTTCTATTTTCAAAAAATATTTAGATTTCTATAATCAAGGGATATAACAATTCAGAATTTATCTATATTTCTATCAACTATTTTTTATAAGTGATAATCCATCATTTCCCACATTTCGATCCCCTTAATTGTTCCTCCATGTGTATACTGTTACAATGTGTACTTCTTAGCTTTAAATTTTAGTTTTGTAATACTTTTTTACTTTAAGGGATAGCTGAATAGTTATGTTGGATTTTGACGGACATTAAGGTTGTGAATATTTTCTTTTAAATATCAATGGCATTTGGAAACAATTTGATTAGCTTTCAATATTTTTTATTGATTCTTCTGTTATAAAAAATATTTTGATCCCTTCAATAAGGGGAAGTATAAAAAAGAATTCAAAAATATTTAAATTTGTAGTGTATACAAAGTGGTTGTCCATTGTCTATAATTCTCAACACTTCCAACAGACTTTCTCTCACTATCTTAACCTTGTTTGCTATAATAAGTTGGAGCTTATACTATATGCATGTTGGTTTCTGGGAAAAAATAGAGGAAAGACTCTCAAAGACTCAATCTTGCCATAGGTCTGTTGCCAATATTCCACGCCATTTTCTTTATCAAGTACATGTCTTTTCATCTCAAATGACAAAGAGCTTTCTTAAGTTTCGTGGCTTAATTCCACTAATTCTATAAATTTACATGAATAAAAAAATCAAACTAACACAATTCTTTCTTACTCTTTATTATTTCCTTTTAATATGGTTGTTACTTATGTCTTTACTTAAGAGAATTGTTGTTGATCTTAGGAACTTTGTCTCCCAATATAGGTCGTTGCTTATTTTATTTGGCAACTTTATCTATCTCATTCTTATATTTCATCTTGACGATGGTTTCCTCAAGCTGATGGTTTCAAGATTCTCAAATAAAGCATGCTTTTCCAAATTACATGCATCGGTGGATAAAGATAGCATCTGCACTATAGAGTTTGATGACTTTAGTGCAATGCTACTAATGCGTTCATTCAATTTTATTAGTTTCTCATTCAGTACTATACATATATTTGTGTAACTTAAGGATTCGTATCAGATTCTTTACGCATCCATTACTCTTGCATCTTTCTATTCCAAATTTATACTAAGTTGAATCTTACCATAATTATGTATATATATGTTTAATAAGCTGTACACATCCTTAAAAAGGGGATCCACATACTGACAGTCACCTCTCTGCAATTACCAATTACCTGGATTTATCATATATGCAAAATTGCTTGACAGAGATTAATACCTTAAATGCAGACTTGGTCTCGAGGATAACATGTATCTTGAACCAATATAATCCTTTTGTTCATTGATTTCAGCATTTGGGAAGAAGAGAAGACATGCAATGATGTCGTCTCATTTTAGGAGAGTAGCCACATAATCTTTCACAATATGCTCTTCCAACATCTTCGTAAGTTGTTGCAATTGCTATTGGAGGAGATGTCGCCAGCCATTTAAGAGGTAGAGATATTATGATAGAAGTAATATCATGAAATTTAAGAAACATTGAACATATCGCAGGGCATTATGACCCATTATAGTATCCTCTAATATTACCTTATGGCACATATGGTTGGGACATCAATACCCGATGTCCCAATGGAAGAAAAGTTATATATTGTGACTTTTATGCCTATATTTTATAGGTAAATAAATTTTAAACTTTTTCATCGCATCTTTATATCCAAAACTATAATAAATAAATAAATAAATTTTCTCTCTACACAGATTGAACATAATGAGCAAAACATTGTTCATGTGTAGTCGATTGTTCCAACAATACCTGGTTGACAACTATGTTTAGGTTGGGGCACATAAGTGATAATGAGTATGTTTTAATCAGAGCATAATTCATGCTGAATTCTATCAAGAGTTGCAAGATTCACTTAACACTGGAGAAAATGATGCTGGTACATATTATACCTCTTTACCATGATATTAAGTAACATCAAAAGCATATAAATGTATAATACATTTATCCTTTAACATCTCATAGGATCTCTTGGAAGAAGAATTGTCTTACCATCATTTTTCTTAGGTAGCCCTTGAGATATGCACTGGTGATTTTAAGATGTAATGGTCCTAGCCCGAGAATTTTGAAAGCATGATTTATTTTGATAATGACATGCAACCATCATGGAGTGAAATTCAAAATGAGTTGCTATTAGGTCAAACGGCCCAAGATCGGCCCGGCTTGCTTTACAAGATTTTTTATTCATGATTTGAAGAGTTCAAGCATGATATCATCATAAAGGGGCTTCTAGGCAAGGTAATAGCATATTCTTACATTATTGGGCTTCAGAAGAGAGAGTTACCTGATGCATATATGCTCCTTATGTTAAAATAAGATGATAAAGAGCTTCAGAAGAGAGGGTTACCTCATGCATATATGCTCCTTATGTTAAAACAAGATGACAAATTGTCCTCTCCAAATGACTATGATAAAATTATGACTAGAAATCCTCCAACAACAATTAGGGCCACAACTTCATTACTTGGTGCTTAAGCATGTGATTCATGGTTCGTGTGGCGATATAATCGCACTGAACATTGCATGAAAGAAGTGAGTTATGACCATGGCTTCCCCAAGCTATGTTTTGAATGTACCGTGCAACGAAATGATTCATATTCTATCTATAAAAGACTAGGACCTTGGATTAGTCCCTCTCATCAATTGGCCCAATGTAATAGTTGATAATAGTTGGGTTATTCCTTATAACGCTTGGTTGTGTTAAGGTACGATTGTCACATTAATGTGAAAATTTGTGCAAGTATTAAAAGTATCAAGTTTCTTTACAAGTATATTCATAAGGGTCCAGGTTGGGTGGCTGTTGATGTACGTATAGAGACAAACAAAGATCGGATTCAAAAATTTTTGGATGCACATTGGGTTTGCGCTCTAGAAGCAGTTTGGTGGTTATTCAAATTTCTAATGTATAAGTTATACGATTGCAAGTGCATCTATGGCATATGCAACAAGTTTACTATTATTGAGATCAAATAGTTGAATCGGTTCAACAAGATAACAAAAATTCAAGGACAATGCTTGTTGAATTCTTTCAAGTTAATGCTACCAATTCAGAGACCCATGTTTATTTGTACATAGAATTCCGTCAACATTATAGATGGTTGGATACAAAAAAGATATGGTAACGTAGGATAAGCGTACAAAAAGTTATTGGTCGAGTGTACACAACTCCCCCTTCTTATGAAGAGAGATTTTACTTACGTATGCTTCATGTTCTGAATCATGTTAGATGCCAACTTCATTCCAAGACTTACTGACTCATAATAATATTGTCCACCCAACATTTAAGCAATTAGTTATTAGTAGAGGCATGCTGGAGCATGACGATAGTATAAGACAATGCTTGCAAGAAGCTGCATCCTTTCAAATGCCATTAGTGCTAAGGAGATTGTTCATAACTTTGGTCTTTTGTCAACTAACAAATGTAAGATCAATGTGGAATGAATTCAATAGTTACGCGTCAGAATATTACACTTGTTTGTTAGGGTCAACATGTTCCTCTCCTATGGGGAAATTACTAAAGGAGTTGAAGACGTCATTGCAACAATATAAAAAAAGTGTGGGACACTTCGATTTAACCTCTTCAAGAGAATTTCCAAGATAGTATAAGTTTGCCTAGAATTATACAAGGTGAGTTATCAATTCCTATAAATGAAAATGATCTTTATTTGGTACAAAACTTAAATGATGATCAGCGACATGCATTTAATGCGATCGTGCGTGTGATAAAGCATAATGAAAGACAGTACTTTTTATTGATGGTCCTGGTGGAATAGAAAAGGCCTACTTATATCGTGCTGTCACATACATTTAATCTTCAAAAGTGTTCTTTTACCTCAAAACTAAGTTTCTCAATTTACTTTGTGCTTGATAATGCTCACCGTACATGGGTCATGTGCCTAGTTTTTCTTTAATTGATGGGCTTTAGAGATCCCCATTTATTACCAAAAAGATAGGTTTTCAAATTTTATGAATAAGATAAGTAATTACCTGGGTACAATAGGGTAAAGAATAATAATTATCTTTTATTTATAAAAAAAATGGATAGTTAAATCTGAGACAATAGATTAGCAGAAAAAGATCATGGAAAATTTTGTGGTTCAATCGCTAGGTATTTAAGCAGGTGCTTAAAATTACTATGGATCATTAAATTCTTTCTTCTATTTTTTGGATAACTGGGATTTATTCTTATCTGAACCATGGATCTAGGTAAGTTCATGTCTAATACAAATGTATAGTCTCACCAAGGACTACGCATTCAAGGGTGAATCAAACCTTCAACCTCTTGAATGTCTTCATGATTTAGGCACACGTCCGGTCCACTTGAGCTAACTCTTGAGAGTTGAATCCTTTATTTAAAACATTGATTGTGAGTTTTTAAATTAAACTATTAAATATTTTAAATAATTGGATTGTACAAGTTTCCTCAAGACTATTGGTATTATGGACCGAGACAAGATTCCTTCTAATGTAAGATCATTGTGAAATGAATTCAATAGTCACATGTCAGAAGCTTACACATTTTTTTTATGGTCAACCTGTTCCTCTCCTACTACGAAATTGCTAAATGAGTTGAACACATTGTTACAACAATATGAAAAAAGTGTGGGACACTTTCATTTACCACCAGTTCAAGAGATTTTCTAATAGTACAAGTTTGCCCAAAATTATACAAGATGAGTTATCAATTCCTATCAATGAAAATGATATTCCTTTGGCATAAAACTTAAATAATGATCAACGACATAGATTTAATGTGACTATGCGTGTGATAGAGTATAATGTAAGGGCATATATATATATATATATATATTTTTTTTTTTTTTTTATCGATGGTCTAGGTGGTACAGGAAAGACCTACTTATATCGTGTTATCATAGCATTTAATATTCAAAAGTGCCTTTTACCTCAAAACTAAGTATTAACTTCCTTTTCATAGAACATGTGGAGACTTTATTAAATGTGCTACACTGAATATTATATATATATATATATATATTAACTTTCTTATTATTGATTATAATTGATTATATGCAAGATTTTCCTCATGTAGTTGATGATGTAGATGCTTAGCTTGACAAAGGATGAACTGTACTACATCTTCAATATGCGACGCAAAAGATCACATTATTCCTTGTTTTATAGTAACCAAAGTTACTTTTGTTGATTTTGCTAGATAGTTTTTATTTACGAAGTTTGGGTATCAAATAAATGTTTTCACTAGTTATGGTTTCCATCTGGATATGAATACAATGTTACACTATGATGAATTTGACTTGAGTGTTCAAGGTTGTCATATGATTATGATGAATTGAGCCGAGCAGTGCATGTCACATATTAAGAAATTGCATCTTAAAAGGACATAAATTATAGAACTGTCATTGATTCATCATCATTGATTTAAGTAGAGTGTGGTGTGTAACATTAAACTCTTGATTTTTCAAACTTTCCCTTGATATTGGTAGCGATTCTTGGCACCTTATAATTTTTTTGTTTGTCAGTTCACTCCGTGCTTGACAATGGTCACCATGCAAGACACAAGTCATGTGGCTAGCTTTTCTTTAATTGATGAGATTTATAGGGCCTCGTTGATTGACAAAAAATAAGTATTCAAGCTTTATGAATAAGATAAAGTAATTTCCCGGGTACGGTAGGGTAAAGAAGAATAATTATCTTTCATTTATAAGAAAAATGGACAGACAATGGATTGGCCAAAAAAGATCATGGAAATGAGAAGTGAAAACCTGTGACTAGATCATCCTAAAGACAGATGCGAGTTAAAGTAAAATGAATAAGAGACTTGTGCTGGATTAGCATAACACTAGATAGATAATATAGATAACTAGAAAAACAGCAAACATTAGGGACGAAATAGGAAAGAATCTCGTCTCGGGTTTATTTCTTTGTTAATGCAGTTACAACAAAAAACTCCCAATTGGAGAAAATGCCAAAATTTGATATGCCTCGTCGATCCAATTACTTCATTTATTCACCTGATCTTTTTCTATCTATCTTATATCAAATTATATCAAAAAAACAGATTTTTGTCATTATATTATATTATATAAGATGGTATTCTATGGTAATAATAATAAATGAAGTAATTGTGGGGGTAGTATAGCAAAAAAAAAAAAATTATACAAAGCTATATATGAATCACGCCCACCCTCTTTTCTCTCTTTTTTTTATTTCATAAATTGGCTTTCGTTTGATTAAAATTCAATTCTGTAAAAACCCCCGCCTTCTTTAAAATATCATAAACAGTTTCTGTAGGCTGAGCGCCTTTTTCAAGAAAATATAGAATGCCGGGAATATTTAAATAGGTTTGATTTTTTATCGGATCATAAAACCCCACTTTACGAAGATCTCTTCCTTCTCTTCGAGATCGCACATCAATTGCAACGATTCGATAAAGGGCTCATTGGGATAGATGTAGATGAACTATAACCCCCCCTAGAAACGTATACGAAGTTTTCTCCTCGTACGGCTCGATAAATTGGAAGTTAGATCTATGTATAGAATTAGAATGTTAAATAGATCCATAACATCATCAAATCAATTAGAGGATTATTTAATCCTTTTTTATTCCTCTTTATCAAAAAAAATCGTTTGTAAAATCATTTTAGGGACAAATTCGCTCCCCAGGGATGTTCCTTGGATTATTTACGAGTGGTATTCAAGCTCTCGTTTTTGCAACCTTAGCCACTGCTTATATAGGTGAATCCATGGAGGGTCATCTTTTACGGTTTAATTGCTAGGTAAATTCTTTTGGATAACTGAGAGTTTATTCTTGTCGGACCATAGATCCAAGTAAGTTCATGTGTAATACACATGTATAGCCTCACCAAAGATTATGTGTTCAAGGGGAAGTGAACCTTTGACCTCTTGAATCTCCTCACAATTTAAGCACACATCTTGTTCACTTAAGCTAACTCTTAGGAGTTAAATTCTTTCCTTTATTTAAAACATTGATCGTGAACTTTTTAATTAAACTGTTAAATATTTTAATAATTGGATTGTACAAGTTTCCTTGAGACTGTTGGTATTGTGCACTTGGACAAGATTCCTTCTAATGTAAGATCGTTGAGGAATGAATTCAATAGCTACATGTCAAAAGATTACATGTCTTTGTTATGGTCAACCTATTCCTCTCCTACTGAGAAATCGCTAAATGGGTTGAACACGTTGCTGCAACAACATGAAAAAAGTGTGGGACGGTTTGATTTACTACCCCTTCAAGAAAATTTTGAAGATAGTAAAAAGTTTGCTCATAATTATAAAAGATGAGTTATCAATTCCTATCAATGAAAATCATCTTCATTCAGTACAAAAATTAAATGATGAGCAACGACATGGATTTAATGCTATCATGCGTGTGATGGAGCATAATGAAAGGCTGTAATTTTTATCAACGGTCCTTGTGGCATAGGAAAGACCTACTTATAATGTACTGTCACATGTATTTAATATTCAAAAGTGTTGTTTTACCTCAAAACTAAGTATTAATTTCCTTTCATAGATCATGTGGAGACTTCGTTAAGTGTACTACGTTGAATATTATATATATTAACTTTCTTATAATTGATTATATGCAAGATTTGCCTCATGTAACTGATGATATAGATTTTTGGCTTGACAAATGATGAACTATAACTACATCTTCAATAAGTGAAACAGAAGACCACATTATTCCTTGGTTTATAGTAACCAAAGTTAATTTTTTGAGTTTGCTGGACAGTTTCTATTTACGAAGTTTGGACATCAAATAAATGTTTTCACTGTTTATGGTTTCCTTTTGGACATGATTACAATGTTAACACTATAATGAATTTGACTTGAGTGTTCAAGGTTGTCACATGATTATGACGTACTGAGGCGAGCAACGCACGTCAGATATTAAGAAATTGCATCCTAAAAGGACATTAAATTGTAGAACTATCATCGATTCATTGCCATTGACTGTAAATAGAGTGTGGTGCATAATATTAGACTCTTGATTTTTCAAACTTTACTGTGATATTAGTAGTGATTCTTGGCATCCCTTGATTTTTTTATTCTCAGTTCACTCCATGCTCGACAATGTTCATCGTGCACAATACAGGTCATGTGGCTAGTTTTTGTTTAATTAATGGGCTTTTATAGAGTCCTGTTGATTACCAAAAAAATAGGTATTCAAGCTTTATAAATAAGATAGAGTAATTACCGAGGTACAATAGGGTAAATAAGAATAATTATCTTTCATTTATACAAATGGACAGTTAAATCCGAGATAATAGATTGGCAAAAAAAATATCATGAAAAATTTTACAGTTAGTCTCTAGGTATTTAAATAGGTGGTTAAAATGATATGAATCATTCAATTCTTTCTTTCATTTTTTTTAATAACGGGGAGTTTATTCTTCTTTGACCCATAAATCTAGATAAGTTCATGTATAGGCTCACCAAGGACTACGCATTCAAGGGGGAATCGAATCTTTGACCCTCTAAATCTCCTCACAATTTAAGCACATTTCTTAACCACTTGAGCTAACTCTTAAGAGTTAAATATTTTTCTTTATTTAAAACATTGATTGTGAAAATTTTAGTTAAACTGTTAAATATTTTTAATAATTAGATTGTACAAGTTTCCTGAAGACGATTGGCATTATTGACCCAGACAAGATTCCTTCACATGTTTCACACTTATTGGGGATGACATACATTGATTGGTAGACAGTGAGTGACGTCCCTCTGTGAGGAACCTCATTCATTGTTGCCGACCTTGGAAGGAAGTTGTCCATTAAAGGGCGTTGAATGCAGCACCTAATATAACTGACCAAAATTTTATTTTTCAGAATAATAAGTTGTGCACGTTGTCAGTGTCCTAGCTCCATGGATGGGACTAGGGATTCGGGGGTAAGCACGTCGATACTGGGAAGAGTCGGTGTCTGAGCCATATTAGTCCTAGCAATTCGTTTGAGGACGGCTAATGGCATTATGAAAACCAGATCTTTTTAGCACTAAGAACGGTGGTTTGTCTCGCTCTCATGTATTTTAATGTATTCAAGGTCCAGTTCGAATCTTTTTTATGCATTTACACAAAATATCTTCTAGAAGCATGTTGTTTGGGCCTGCATCTGGTGAAGGACAATGATTTCTTGTACCGTACTAGTTTGTCTGATATGCTTGTGAATGAAAATGAAAGGTCGAACATTATACAGAAGGGTGACATGATTGCTATTATTACCAGTATCCTCTTTTTTAAGAAAAAAGAGAAGTGCTATTCATAATACTAGACAACAGCATGAACAACCTGATCTAGCCATTATTTTCCATTGCTCGTGGTAACAAGCAGTGCAAACATCTTTTCCTGAGCCATAAGCACTTGGGTTTACTCTACTCTATGCATTTATTAGCGTGCGTACAAGGTTATGTGATTATAGTCGGGCGAAATCCGGATGCTCCTTAAAATAATTGAAAAAAAGGTAAACGAGTTCTAACCATTCAAATGATTATGACAAGAAAATACATTTAACATGAATAGTTCCACTCGATTGAGGAGAAAATAAGTCGGGTCCCTACTAAAATTATAATTAGGGAAAGATGGATAGTTGTAATAAAAGTCCTATGTGTTTGCTTTTTTGATAATTGAGTTTTATAAGTTTGAAAATGATTAATTCAGTCATACAAGATTAGTTCCATTACACTTTCAGTCCAAATTGTTACTGTAGGACTAATATCAAATATATAGGACTTTTAGTATTATTTTTTTTCCGGGAAAGACGTAAAAATTCTTTGTGGATAATAATTTGTCGGTCTTTTTTTATACAAAATTGCACATAAATAGAAGTTACTACGGCACGGCTGATTACGGAGGAAAAAATTTCGCCATCCCTTTATCGGAAAAACAATTTAACCTAATTTTTGAGCCATTACTCCCTAATTTCTTGTTGTCTAAACAAAAAATAATTGTCAATGTACATTTCTCTCACCGCACCTTTGGTTTGCTTGAATGAAATATCTAGACAATAGACTTGACAAAAATAGAATTAATGGGAAATAGAATCGATATTATATTGTTTGGTTAACTGGAATATAAGTTATGAATATGGAATAGAATTATTATTATTATTATTATGAGATATGATTGAGTTGAATAAAAAAATGGAATAGATAAGTAATTATTAAAAAGATGAAATTGCTGTTCATACATAAACTATTTTTTTTCAAATTTTATTTAATACTGTCATTTTTATGAAGAAAAAAATCAATAATCTAAAATTATTTTTAAGATATAAAATTTAAATAAATAAGTCAAATAATGATGTATATTTAAAAAATACAAAATAAGAATAAATAATTATGAAAAAATAAATCGAAGAACATTTTAGAAATTTAAACCTTTATTCTACATGAGCTTTTCCTAATTCTAGATAATTGTGTAAGGAATATTATAATTTCCACTATTCCTCTTCTATTTCCATTCTGGAAATCATATCCTTATTATCAACAAACTGAACATGCCCTCCATTTATTTTTTGGAAGACGATACTCTTTAACTAGAAATTCTTAGGTATTCCTACCTCACCGTGTGGAGTGACAAAACATCAATCAGAATGTGAAAAAAGAACAAATTAGTACATCAATCAGAATGTGAAAAAAGAACAAATTAGTGGCAGTCACGGACAATTATCATAATCATTACTAATCAAATTATTTCACTATATCATTCGAGGGAAGACCATCTAAAATTTTTTCTTCTTGACACATTCCTAGGGCTGAAAACATCTATTACAAACTTCTTCTTAGTGAGCATTTGCACCTTCTATGAAAATCATGAAAGTCCTTTTCTTGATGACTCATCACACGCGATGAAATTCTCCTTTTTCTTCCTTCAACCCTCATTTTTTATGAAGGGTTAATTCGCTCGCAGTCACCTATGTACTATCCATCGACAGGCTAAAATTGGGAGCACAATTTATTTATTTATTTATTTATTTTTCCTTTTGCAAAGAAAGATTCAACCAACCTTCCTTTTCAATTAATGTTGGAGGAAATATATTAAATAGTCTTGGATCTTGATGGTCACAAATACAACAAAACTACGGAATTTCACGATTCACAGTTGTGCTACGACTATGGAAAGTAATAGTATAAAATCAAATTACAAAAACATAAAAGTTACTGAATGTCGAGACTTGTGGATCCCACAGTGTCCTCAAGACTAATTCGTCCTCCTCTCTTCTATGCTGATGATGCTTTGACGTCAGTCTCTTAGGATACAACGATAACTTGAGTTGAAGCAGCACCGAACTTCAACTCCTCCGTGAACCGAACAAATGCAAGAACCACCACAATAAAGATGCAGAACACAAAGAGAGAATGTTGCCTGTATGCAGAGTTTCTGTGCGTCTATCTATTGTTGTCCTCTCGACAAATGCATCTAAGTGCATTCAATACTGGTTGTAGGAGTTACAGGCATAAATGACACTGAACCGGGAATTCAATGCTTGAACCGGCTAAATTTAAATTTTGAACTAGCCAATAAATGGCATGAGCTAGTAGTTAAGGAAATTAATCCGACCCATTAAGTGACAGCTTTAATCTGCCCTTAAATATCCTTTAATGTCTAGCCTAAATGCTGACCAATAGTCAAAACTCAGACTTAAATGCTGATTGCCATAGCAAAAGAGTATCTACGCAACTCCCAATACAAAATTGAAGGAGAAGGTAAAATTCGGCCTTGCACTAGACCCAATAGTCGAAACGAACATTCAGCGCACCCGTCGCCCGCGCACACACGAATTCAACTAAATTGACCTAGGTGAGCACGGGTCTTATAACTTGGCCAAGATGTTTACTCCATATAAGAACACTATTCTCTTATAAATTATTTGAACTTTCCTTCCCTTTTCCATGTGGGATAGAGCTCTTCCCGTTCTCCACATGGGCTTTATTGGCTTGCATATTGGCTCCAATTAGTTTAGCGCTATATAACTTATTTTGAGCCCAATCTTTTCCTTCACTTATGGGACCCAATTTCCCATTCACATGTCATTTTCCAATAATCCTCCACATGAATGGAAATTATTTTGTTTTGACTCTGTGGTGGTTTCCAACATGTGAATTCTGCATAGGATAGGCAGATTTTATCCTTTGAACCTCCCCTTATAAAAGTATACTCACTTTACTAGTTGTCTAGTAAACACGATACTCTTAAACTATCCCGCTTTCTTATATAAAAGATCATATACATCACACTAGATTCCACAACTCATCTATTCAGTTCTCACGATTATGTTCAGTTGGCCAGAACACCATTCTCATTTTGTAAGAGTTTCTAAAAAATTAAGCCCTTAATTCTCATTTGAAGTGGCCCTACTTCTCCCTCACATTGGTGATTTATAAACTCAATCGCTTACTCTTTATAAATCATTAAAGCATCTAAAAGGCTAACCTCAACCTTATAATATCGCTATTTCTTATTAAGGAACGGGTTGAGGAATAATCTCCCCATAGTGACTTCATCAAGTCTTATGAGTAGGTTGTTCCTTTGAACATAGATCTTAAAATCACCGGTCAACAAGGTAGGGTTTTCCTACATAAAACCTTTCCTCTCATGGGCTTAAGTCCCATTCATTTCAACATTTTCTCAACTAGTTCTTTGCTTAACCCTTTGAGACTAATTGTTTAATGTTATCCTTTGATTTCACATAGTCAATAGTGATAATTCCAATTGAGAGTAATTGTTTAATATTATTGTGTCTACGACGTATATGTCTAGAATTACCATTATACATTTGACTTTGTGCCCTTCTAATAGCTGATTGACTGTCACAATGAATGCATATTGGTGACACCGGCTTTTCTCATTTTGGGATATCCTTAAGAAAATGTCGTAGTCATTCTACCTCTTCACCACATTTATCTAAGACGACAAATTTAGATTCCATTTGGATAGAAGTATCATTGTTTTCTTTGAGGACTTCCATGATATTAGCCGCTCCCACTTGTACCCTTCAAGTATGGCTAGCTACTTGGTATAATACAAGCCATAGCCCCGATTGTACTTGAGGTACCGTAATACCGTTACTATTGCCTTCCAATGGTCGATACTCAAGTTGCTCGTATTTGTACTCAGCCTACTAACTGTGTAGGCAATAACTGACCTAGTACAATTCATTATATAAATCAAGCTACCAATAACTCTTGAGTATTCTACCAATGAAATACTCTCTCCTCTATTCTTTAATAGATTGAGGTTTGTATCTAAAGTTGTTCTAGCGATACCATAATCATTCTTGTTAAATTTCTCAAAAATTTTGTCCATATAATGTGACTAACTTAAGATAAGTCTTTATGATATTCTCGTAATTTTAATTCCTAAAATCATATTAGGAAGGGCCATATCTTTCATGTTGAATCTTGAATTCAACATATTCTTGGTAGTTCTGATGATTTCCTCATCGCTACCTACCATGAGTATGTCATCTACGTATAGACATAAAATGACATAACTACTTTCCATCCCTTTAATGTATATACACATATCACACTCATTGATTCTGAAACCAGTGGTGATTATTGTTTTATCAAATTTCTCATGCCATTGTTTTGGCACTTGCTTTAAGCCATACAATGCCTTTACCAATTTACAGACTTTCTTTTCCTTTCTTGGAACCACAAACCCCTCGAGTTGTTCCATGCAGATTTCTTCATCTAGACCATTGTTTAACAAAGCTTTTTTTTCCATTCATTTGATGTACCTCTAAATTACGTAATACTGCAATTACAAGTATCATCCTAATGAAATTTATTCTCATATGAGAGAACAAGTATCAAAATAATTATGACAGTCCTTTTACTCGTATCCTTTGATAACAAACCTAACCTTGTATTTGTCTATGTAGCCATTTGCTCTTATTTTCTTTTTAAAGATCCATTTAGATCCTAAAGATTTACAACTTGGAGGAAGATCAACTAGCTCCCACGTATGATTTTGCAAAAGAGAATCAATTTCACCGTTGATTGCCTCCTTCCAAAAGGGTCCCTCTGAAGAAGTCACGGCTTCTTCATATGTCTGTGGTTCCTTTTCCAACAGATATATTATAAAATCATTTCCAAATAATTTCTATTTTCTTGCCCTTTTGCTATGCCTTGGCCCAAAGTCATGATCAGAACTATGACTCGATTCATGATTTTTATCATTCATAACTTTGGCTCTTCGTTTCAACGAACTAGATCCTTATTTCTATCTATATGGAAATACATCTTCGAAGAACGATGCATTTTTGGATTCCATTATCGTATTCTTATGTATATTGTGAATCATTTATTTATACACAAGAAATCGATATGCGTTACCATTATGTGCATAGCCAATAAAAATACAGTCCACTATTTTAGGACCTATCTTTACTTTCTTCGATGTTAGAATTGCTACTCTAGCAAGACACCCCCACACTCGTAAGTGTTTGTAGGATGGTCTCCTACCATGGCATAAGTCATATGGTGTCTTTTCCTCCTTTTTTTGAAGTATCTTATTCAAAAGATAATTATTAGTTAAAATAACTTTCCCCACGGGTTTTGGGGTAACCCTAAACTCAAAAACAATGCATTCATCATTTTTTTTAGCGTGCGATTTTTTCATTCAGTAACACCATTCGATTGAGGGGAGTATGGCGCAATTACTTTATGGACTATTTCATGTTGTGCATAGAAATCACCAACCGGTGCTTCATATTCATCGCCTCTCTCACTTCTCACTCATTTTATTCTCTTGCTGAGTTGATTCCCAACTTTATTTTTACAGAAAATAAATTTGTCTAAGGCTTTATCTTTAATTTTAAGTAAATACACATAGCAGTATTTTGTACTATCGTCGATAAAGGTAATAAAATACTTATTACTGCCTCTTATTTGCACCAACTTTAAGTCGCAAACATCACTATGAATAAGTTTAAGTTGTTCGGCAATTCTTTCAATGGTATAAAATGATGACCTCATTAGTTTTACTTCTACACAAACTTCACATTTGTGTCTAGCATAAACTTGAAATGTCGATATATGTTCCATGTTAATCAGTTTTTAAATTGAATCGTAATTAACATGTCCTCATCTACCATACCATAAATTGGAAGACTCCATCAAGTAAGCGGAAGAGGAATTCTTATTATTGACCATAGTCATTATATTGAGTTTGAACAGCCCATTACATTCATATCCCTTCCCCACATATATTCCGGACTTAGGCAATATGAATTTTTCTGACTCAAATACCATACGAAACCTTTGAACTGAAAACCAAATTTTTATGTATCTCAAGCACGTACAGCACTTCAACACTACTTTGCCTTTCCCTTCGACCTCAGATGAGGCCAAGTTCCCCATGTGGAGCTTTTCTCCACTAACCGGCTCAAAGTTCGTGAGGAAGCTTCTGTCATAGCAAATATGTCACGTAACTCTAGTATTAATCCACCACTCCTTTGAATTTAACCCCATGAGATTTACCTTTGAAACCACAGTTAAAAGGTTGATGTCGAAACTATTCTAGGCAGTGGCATCAACAACGTTAGCCTCGGCTTTCTTCTTCTTAGGAAGTCGGCACTTAGTAGATCTGTGACTCTTCTTGCCACAGTTGAAGCATTTCCCCTAGAACTTTGTCTTGGAAATACCTCCCTTACGCCCGTTCTTATGCTATTCTTATGCTGTAGTATACAATTAGCATTTTGTCAAACTGAAATTTGTATAAATATAATTTGATTATTTTGGTGTAGATCAACTGATATTGAAAAGTTCAATGAATTTAAACTAATTCAAGATTGAGTTGATTCGGTCCATTAAGAGATAAAATCCTCACAATATAAATTTTCTCTATTCACAAACTCGAATATGAGGTTTTACTTAAACGTAGAGATATCGAACCATTTCAACAAAATTATATTGGTTAATTTGACTTTTGATATTTTGAACAATATTCTTATAGATAAAGTATGTAGTCATTGTAGTCTCATTTCATACTAAAAAACTTTGAATGTAAAATTGGATATTTATAATATCTAAATTTCGTTACAAGAAAATTCATATGTTGTGTATGTCCCATTGCACTCCATATTAAGCCAACAATGAGCCCTTATAATGACATACGATAAATTTCTATTAATGCCATTAAGCTTTCTAATAATGTCATCTAATTACCTCTTAGTTGGGCAACCCACATGTTAAAATTAACATATAGATGGAATAACTTTTACCGATTAGTTCTTCTGTAATTAAATAATTTAGTTATTTATCAATAAAAAATAATTTAGTTATATAATGTATGAATAAGTTAGGCTATGAGTGAATTAGTAATATCTAATAATCATTCAATTTTATCTCAGACCTCTAGTATTTAATGAAAAATCATGAACTATTTTATGGCTTCTCGTGCCACTTTATTCAATAACCATACATTTTCTGAGTAAAAATTTAAATGAAGGAGGCCTCTATAAAACTTTTCCGGTACAGTACTTGGCCTGTATACAACCAAGGCACTGCGGCGCGACATGATTGAGTGTCGCGGCGCCTTGACTGTATATAGGTCAAGGTACCGTACTGGGTTATAAAATTTTCCTTTAAATGAATACATCTGACATCCTAGTCAATTGTCGGAAGTAATTATTCACCTATTGATTAACCACCTGTCTCTATAAACTTTTTACTGGGTCCATAGTACGTATATCACAGTGACCCGTGCTGAGAAGCATACAAATTCCACCAACTTGGGGTTGACCTAGTGGTTCCCTCACTAGACCCTTAAATGAGTGATTCTAGGATCGAATCCCAGGTTGGGAGGGTTGACGGGAATTTTCCTAGGGATCCCGACCCGATTGTAGATTAGTCTTGAGGTGCGTTTCGGCTGGCCCGGGGATATCGCGTGGTACAAACCAAAAAAAAAAAAAAAGAAGCATACAAATTCCCAAAAAATAATAATTATGATTTGATATGATAATATCAAGTCTAACTATTACTTAAGCGTCACTAAAAGAAACAATCAAATTAGTCTATGGATTTAGTTCATAAACTTATCTTCTAACAAGTACTTACACTCTTACATCGAGAATCCTCATATGATACTACTTGAGATCGATTAGCCTACAGATTTAGGGTTGCATGGGATGATCGTCCCTGAACTCAGAAAATCTGTAAAATATTATATAAAATTTATTATTTTATCTATAATTTATTAAATCATCTTATTTCGTCCATCGAAACCTATCATTTAACTTTGTCGTTCCTTCAATTTCGTCTCCTATTTAGGTCCTCTAGTATATCCATCCCCGGCCTATACAATACAGTGTGTAACGAGAATATTGCCATCGATCTCTTACTCAATATTCCCATAACTAAAACTCTTTTCAAACTAAGATATTCAAGATTATTGCTCCTACATGCATTATGATGCTAAAATTATTATCTTGATCTGTGGGGCTCAAGCAGAGTCCAATTAAATTAGGAACAACACGTGATAAATAAAAAATATTTTAATTTTTTTATTTATGAATTGGAAACAATAAGGAATAGATAGAAAAGTTACATCAATATACAAGTTTCTTATATGGCGTTGCAGGGCACATGATTTGTATTTAAAAAAATTGTGCTTATTGGGCCACTCCTCTTATGGGGAGGCGGGTGGGTGGTTGATTGCCAGCCCATCTCACAGTATTGCACAGAAGGTTAAATAAAAACAATTTTAAAAAAATTCATTGGAAATATTAAAATATATTTTTTATTGATAAGTGAAACCAGAGATGTAATACAAAGAAATAAGAGAAATAAATGGGCACATCATTCCCACATTGAACATGTCAGAACCCCTTCTGCCATTACACTAAAACTATACCCTCATAATTAAATTATTTTTAATTATAATAACACAATTAATAAAAAAATAAAAAAACAGATATAATATTATTGAATCGAATACTGGGATCATGGCAAGAACCAGCACATGTTTTATGCCTTTAATAGGACCTGGATGACTGATCATGCAAATCTCTTGAGAATCTCTGTTGTCCACCGACAGGGATTGATAATACTAATCTTGCGCGTGAGCATGAGTGGTCGACTAGACATTTAATGTAATCACAAGACAAGTGGACAAGTGGGCACATAAAAATAAGAGATCATATTCATTATATATATTTTTTACTCATTTACGATAAATGTGTAAGAACCAATAAAAATTGATTTAAATTGAATATGTGGGATTATGAGAGCACGGTTTTTCAGTTAAGTTAATTTTTAATTCATAATTACATATTTTGTAATATATGGGTAATATACATTGAAATACAGATGTACTAAATGCCTTAAAGAAATATAGCAACTTTGAGTTACAACTTGCGTAGTGTCAAAATTTCGTCGCCCGTCGCTTTCTACAAATCTTTCGTCCGTGGACAGCATAGGCTAGTTTTCTTTCTCTCTATATGTCCGGAAAGAGTAAATAAAAAAGAGCTGTGACAGGAGAATTCCCACGTGAATTGATTGAAAAAGTTTGGCCCCGCGTTTTTTCTAAATATTACGTATTCAGGTCTTGTGAATAGATAGAAATCATGATTTACCGATATTACTCTATGTACAAACCAGCGTCGAATCTAAATTATTTAGGATCTATTAAATTTTTTGATAGAAAGTGATTTAAATTGAAAAGAAAAATCATATTCTGAATATTTTGATCTGAGGCTGGTCTTGGAATAATACTTATATGGGCTGACAGTTAAAATGTCCCTTGTCCCTCTGGATTCCATTTATGGAAAAGCTGAAGCTTCATGGTTTCTCAATAAGCCCCTTCAGTCACAGAGTGATGTGGGCGCTGAAACTGAAGGGCATCCCTTTCGAGTACATCGAGGAAGATCTCCGGAGGAAGAGCCTGAAACTCCTCGACTACAACCCGGTGCACAAGAAGATCCCCGTGCTCGTTCACCACGGGAAACCCATCTCCGAGTCCCTTGTCATACTCGAGTACATCGAAGAGACATGGCCCGGGAACCCACTCCTCCCGTCCGATGCCTACGAACGAGCCGTGGCTCGGTTCTGGATCAGTTTTGCATCTGAGAAAGTAAGTATAACTTAACACCATGGCGGAAGGTATCTTCCTGATCTTACCTTGCATTATTAGAGATCGATATAATCTCAAAATGTCTGGGTAAATGGGGAAGGTTTGAACAGTTAAATATGCCTCGGGCATGAACACAGGAGCCGCGGAGAGGGCAATATGGGAGATGGGTATATCTCTATTTCATCTCCCAAATAAATAGTTCACGCAAAACATATTCCACTCTTCTTGAAAAGCATCTTTACGATGCTTTTTTGCCTTTTCTCGAGAATGACTGATGATGGTGCCAATACAGTTCTAGGTAGGAAAGAATGAGAGTCTTGAAATCTTTATAGAATCTAAGAACATCCCTCTCCCAATCCCCCTCAAGAGGTATTTTTTAGAGGAAAAATCGTGTGAACCTGTCAAAAGCAGATAATACCCCTTGATCGAGTATTTCTTATGTGGACTTCATCATGCTATGCTAGAGTAAGTCTTATATGTAACATGTACACTATGTAACAGTACTGATGTGGTATTCCGAACCAATCAAATCAAACCATTCTTCGGGTTTTTTTTTTCTTTTCAAGTTTTATTAAAAAATTTTAAAAATAATTGAATCCTATTGGGTCGTGATACCACATCAGCACTGCCATGTGTTTCTGTTACACGCAAGACTCTCTCACTATGTTGGGTCGACGGTATCAACCCTTTTCAATTTCCTTATCAATTGGTGCTAGTGTTGAGAGGAGACAACGAGTTATAAACTGCGTCTCAAGCTCAAACTCACGACCCTCGTCTTGAGATTGGTCCTAATGATGGGTACTACCGATGTCTCATACGGGAAAGGAACAAGAAATCTTTATAAAGTCTAAGAACATTATTCTCACTTAAGAGGTGACTTTTAAGGATAAAACCATATAAATTACATTTAAAATGGACAATATCTTTTAAGCAGATCTTCTTCTGTGTGGACACTATTTTGAGTCAATTACCTCGACTTCACCAATTTCCTTCCTTATGATTAGATTTAAGATTGGTAAATTCTACAAACCACTTATTTAATTTCAAAATAACAATAGCACTCTCAACTTTTACATTAACTAAGACAAGCCATCCCAATATTAAGTGACTACGAAACATGAATTTTTCTTCTATTAATCTCAAATTTCTTTTATGTAGAACATAAGTTCCCACATACAAATATGGCGATGTATGAGCCCCATGATATATTGTTCTGGTACAATGTCAGATTTGTACTTGTAATTTTCTTTTATTATCCTTTCGATTTATGTTTGATTTCTTAATATGCACCGTGAAATCACAAGATTTCTTATTTCTTTTATGAAATACAAGACTGGGAGTTGGAATTTACCCTATATAAAAGGTTGAGATGTTCGAATGTTGTGTGACATGAGGATAAGTAAAGGCAACGTTTCTTCAAGTTTTCTTTTGACGGCCACAGGTCCCCCATCATCTTCTGGTATGTAATTGTTTTTAAGCACACTCCCCTGATAAAGATTTTTTATACAAACTGCAGCTTTATGACAGGCTCGATTTATTGTCGCAATTAATAATTTAAGCAAGAAACAAAAAAAAAAATCTCACAAGAGAAGAATTTTTTTTTTTTTGAACTACAAATCTAGACCTGGCCATTGGCCGATTTGGGTATATGGAATTGACCCGGTTGAAGGTCAAGCCTGGCACCAGGCCTGAACCGGCCGAGACCGTGAGGAAGTCGGTTTAGGGCAATTCTCACTTTGGTAGAACTGGAACGGATGGTACGCTTCCATATGGACATTTAAGAATTTTAAAAAAAATGTATATTAACTTTTACTTCAATTTAATTTTCAGCTATGTATTTCTTTTAAAGTACAGGGCATTTAATTTATCTCTAGTACAATTTCATTATAATTTATTATAATAATTTACTATTAGTGTACTAATATTTATTACATACCGGAACCAGACAGTTCTAAACCAGAGGTTCCAAGCAGTCAAAATGTGACGTCGAACCAATACCTGCAGTTCCAAACCGGCTTAGGGGTGGTTCAGGACAGGTTCCGTACTATGACCAGGTTTAACTATATTGATTTTTGCTATGGCTTGAGGTGTCAGGTTGAAATTTTATGGAGTTTCCCATGAATGCACTAAGTTCAAGGTAGATGGACAGCTTCCAAGTATTTAGAGAGGGATTAGAGTGAGTTTTAACCTACTATAAGGAGAATGTCTTGTACATGATGGTATACACGTGACATTTCTGTCATAATACTACAAACTAATATAATTCAATTACTTATAAGATTATTTCCTTAATTTTAGAGTTTTATTTAAAAAATCTTAAAATAACTTAGTTTTATTGATTTATAACACTTTATCAGCACTATCATATAATGTATCGTTTCATGCAATATTCTCTCCTACTGGAAGACCTTGATTACCATTAGAATAAGGAAATTTCGGTAAACCGCGACCCAAAAGAATTTTGATTTTTGCTAATGAAAGATCGGTAACCGTATAGCAATTTTGCTAAAGGAAGCTGAAGTGAACAAATTATCCAGGATGCGACCTTGAATGCATTCTTCCGAACTACCGGCAAAGCACAGCAGCAAGCAGCCAATGAAGCGCTGTGTGTGCTCAAAGTCTTGGAAGAACAGGCCTTAGGAGACGAGAAGTTCTTCGGCGGCGAATCTATCAATCTGGTTGACATCTCTTACGGATGGCTAGCTTATTGGTTCCAGGAGATGGAAGAGGTGGCTGGCATTGAACTGATTGAACAGGGCAACCTTCCTCGGCTCCATGCATGGGTTCGAAACTTCAGGTCCGTCCCAGCGATTAGAGACAACCTCCCCGATCGCAAGAAATTATTGCGCTATTTTAGACGCACGAGGGAGAAATTCATTGC
Source organism: Lagerstroemia speciosa (assembly GCA_037672795.1). Taxonomy (NCBI): domain Eukaryota; kingdom Viridiplantae; phylum Streptophyta; class Magnoliopsida; order Myrtales; family Lythraceae; genus Lagerstroemia; species Lagerstroemia speciosa. The sequence goes on along the minus strand of CM075291.1, from coordinate 475,030 downwards.
CGCGGATTCAAATAACTAGAGAGTTGGCAGGCTATCATTCCAGGTGTGCGTATGTTTTTCCGTGTTTGAACCATATGGATGGAGATGGTCGGCCAATGACTGGTTGGTGACCTTATGTACTGTTAAGAAAACAATAAATGCTTTTGTGTGGTAAAGAAAAAGAGGCCGCCCCATCTATGTATTTATGCTCAAATGAACAAATAAACATAGGTTGTCCCAGAAATTCTTAGTAATCCTACTTGTCATTTCTCATGCGGAACATCCGATTAAACTACAGTAAATGACTAAATAAATATTAATTACCTGAATAATTCTCATAAATTTTGCAAATTAGAATAATTTTGTTGCTTGTTACCTATCACATTATTGTGAGATGGAGTTATATCAAGATTTTCTAAGGTGGCATAGGTCCTCTAGAAATTCTTGTATAATACTTGAATGCATCCATAAATAATAAATCATAGATTGAATGCTGACAGCTTACAACTTTCATCGTTTTGTACTCTCCCGAGAGCAACTCTTCTCAAAATCTCAGGGATACTCAATTGAAATCACACCAGCTATATGAGAACCAAGAACAAAGAGATTTCCCCTTCTTTTCTACCCAACTCTTTGGCATTAGGAATTCTAGTTTTACGAATGAGTGGTTGTCCTTCTCCGACTCTTACTACTCAACCTTTCTAAGTTCAATCTACACATGTCCTATGAAAAATTTGTGAAACCTATAATACATATGTGTCATTTAATAGAATCAAGTATACATATGACTTCTACACGAATGAAATAAGTGATTGGTTTGAGCAGGAAAAAAGAAGAGAAAAGAAAAGAAACAAGTGATTGGTATAATTAGTTTTCGAAGTGAGGATTTTCAAAAGAGGGAAAGAAAATAAAATCTAGGAAATAATTTAAATTTATGAGTTGATTGATGAAGATAAGATAGAAAATGTCTAAAGTGGAGAAAGTTTTGTAAGTGACTCTGTAACCAGGAGGAATGCCTATGTGATAACATCAATCAATAATTTAAGTTATTTTAGAATTATTTTTCCTTTTAGATTTTATACCAAAATTTTAAACATGTCAACTAATTTTATTAGTTGATATCGCCATGTAAGTAGTGTCACACGAAGAAACCATTACACATAAGAGTCTCTCCAAAAAGTGGGAAGAATGTGAAAGAAAGAGAATAAGAAATTATTGTAATATGAAATTGTTATTTGATTTCTATTTTTCGGTAGAATTTGATTTGCATTTTAGATTAGTGAAAAAGTAGTTTGAAATGTAACATTATAATATTTAATATAATAAGCAAATATAATTTTACGAAATTACTCACTATATTTTTATAATGACTGGACATGATTCTAAAAATGATTTTAAAAATGAGGCGCAATTGCATAAATAGGAGGAGAGAGAAAGCTGAGCCCAATTGGATGGGGTTTTGAAGTGTGGTCCCCACCACCGGAAAGTAGGATGCATTCCTTTTGAAGGTGTAAATAAGATAGCATGGTTGATAAATAATTTGTACTCGACTCGATGAAAGCTTAAATTTAACTCGATCTTAATGAGCTCGAGCTCGAGCTCGGCTGAACTTAAGTTCATCAATTAAACGAGTTAAGCTAAGCTAATAATATTTGGCCAAGTGTAAACAAACATATGTTTATACAATAATAATTACTATTATTATTTACCTTTAAAATAAGAAAATTTATATAGCACTAATACAAGAATTATTTTTATCAATAGTACCAATTTGTAGTGATTTTTTAAAATTACCAATATTATTTAAGGATATTTAATAAATATTTTTATAATGTCAGAATTACTCCTCTCATTCTTCACCACCATACTCCACCTTCTAAGAATTCTCCCATTGTTCACTACGATTCTCATCAACTCTTTGCCCCGTTATTTCCGAAGGCACCTTGCCCTAGTATTCTCGTCACTGTCCCATAGTCGTTCTAGCCATTGACTCCTACTATTCCCGTCGCCCCTCCCATCGCCTCCCGTTGTTCCTATCGTCCCTCCCATCTCATCCTACCGCTCCAATCGTCTCTTGGCGTTCCCGTTGCTCCCATCTCCTCCTGCCCCTCCCACCACCTCTCCCATCGTTTCGGTCATTCCCATCGTCGATCCCGTAGTAGGAAGGGGGAGAGAGCCCGTTGCAGGATCTAAGGAGGGAAGAGAGAGCTTAAGGGAGAAGCGGCTAAAAATGGCATGAGGAGAGAGAGAGAGAGCTCACAGGAGAAGAGGATGCAAATGGCAAGAGAGAGAGAGGGAACAGGTTCTTTTTTAAGGGTAAATATGAGATTTTATATAATTTGATATTACTTTTTAAATCATGTATAAACCGGTGCTATTTATGCAAGATGATTGGAGTGGTACGCTATCTTTTTCTATTAATAAAAAAATAACCCACCTACCATCTCAAATTCTTATTTAAAAATATTATTATAATCTTTTTCACTCATATATGAAATCTTCATCCTAATTAACTCTCCCATTTTCCTCCTTAGCTTTTCTCGCTCACTATAATTGATATACACCCCGCGCCCATGCTGTATTTTCTTTCTCGGTTCGACTCGTATAGTTTAGACTAGTTTTCATTTATTATAACGAGTCAAGGCAAACCAAAAATATTTAGCTCGGCCAAGCAATCCTGACCCTAACTCGCAAATCGCTAAATGAACCGAGCTTAAACCTTATGGATTCGAGCTCGGTTCGACTTATTTATACTCCTATTTCCTTTTACTGGGTCATTGGACAAGCCCAAAAAATTTTTGGTGGTCCGGCAAAATAATATTGAGTTGAACCTTCCATTCAAACATTGTCATGTCAAAATTTAGGATTTTATATAAAAAAAAATTTTAAAATATATGAGTGTTATTTATTTGTAATATCGTGTAAATATTATCACGTAATATACACAGTTGGACGGAAGACTTTCTCCTCAAGTTGGGCCCTGCCATTGTCCTCGTCGATAGTTAATGCATATCATAATTTTAGCCCATTGGAACATCTTGGCGACCTTTGTTGACTTACATTATTGTAAAGAGGCATATTGAAAGACTTGCTCGTTGGTTCTATTTGACCTTCCCGTCTCTTTCTTTCTTTTTTTGAGTAAATTAACACTTTTAATAGATGAATTTTGCGTCACTTGGATTTTTTTAGAGATTTTTCACCTCAGTTAACTCCTTCAGAAATGCATTTTTCGTCAATTGAGTCCTTAAGTGGATTTTTTGCCTTAATTATACCCTTTTAATGTATCATGGGTCCCATATGACTTCAATTAGTTCCCTTATGACTTCAATTGGATCTCTTATGGTTTCAGTTAGGTCCCTTATGGTTTCAAATAGGTTCCTCATGACTTCAATTAGATCCTTCTGTTAAACCGAACACTAACGACTTCTCTCTATTTATTTTTCTTCAATTTATTCCTCACTAATAGATTATTATATTATCAATTACGTCCTCATCTTAATTTATTTTTTATCAATTAGGTCCCCATAAATTTTTTATTTTTTAATAATGTGACATAAAAATATTAAATTTTTTTAATTAGAAAAAATTTCAAAAATTTAGAAAATTTCATCAAAAAGATTATAAAATATAAGAAATATTCAAAATTATGAAAGAATGAAGAGTTTGAAAATTTTTTAAAATATTTGAAAGATATAAAAATTTGGAAATTTTTTATATTTATAAAAATAAAGAAATATAAAAAAAGAAGAAAAATATAAAAAAATTTCAATAATTTAAATAAAAATTTATAATTACATGTTCAAAATACATAAAAATTTCCTTTTTTTAAATTAAGAAAACTTAAAAATAAACAAAATTTTATTAAATTGTGAAGGGTATAAAAGTTTAAAAAACCAAAAAAACTTTCATAAAATAAAAAGAATTAAAAATTTTCCAAAATCATGAAAATTTTAAAATTATTCATAAAATTAGAAATTTATTTGAAATTTATAAAAATTTAAAAAATAGAGAAGATTCCAAAAATTGTACAAGATATATATTGCAGACGGGATAGACAGATATTTTACTGTTATAGGTGACATAAAGAGATACTTGTATGAAAGGTAAAAAAAATTTAAAATTTTCCTGGAAAATTTTCATAATGCAGAGGTGATGGACAAGTTTTTTATATTTTATTTTAAATTTTTTTTATAATTTAAAAATTGTTTGAATTTTTAATTTCTTTTAGATATTTTAATATTATTTAAAAATTTTAGAATTTTTCCTTAAGGTACTTTAAAAATTTTTAGAATTTTCTAAATATGTTTAAAAAATTTTAGAAAATTATCTAAAAATTTTAGAATTTTTAAAAATTATTTTAAATTTCAATAATTTTTTAAAATTATTTAAAAATTTTTAAAAATTGGCTAAGGACCCAAATGATGCAAAACTCATCTCCGAGGGATGAAATTGCAAGTATTTTTGTTAAAATAGATAGAAAAGTTAACCGAGAATCTCTTAGAGACCAAATTGATATCATGAGGAACGAAATTGATACCATGAGGGACGAAATTGATACCATGAGAGATCCAAATGATGTAAAATGCATCTCTGAGGGAGTTAACTGAGGCAAAAAATCTCTAAGGGACCCAAATGATGTAAAATCCATCTCTCGAGAACGAAATTATTAATTTACTCTTCCTTTTTCAACACCTTTGCTCTGCTCCATATTTCGGAAGCTCCGGGATGAGTTTTCTAGATTCTTTATTTTATCAAGTTAAGTTTTCACAATAATTAATATGGGCAAATAGAAGAGACAAGTAAGCCGAGCACTGCAAAAGATTTCCATAATCTAAGTAAATTTAGATATTGATTTGTTTCGTGATGAAATTGTTCAATTTCTAAGTAGAACAGTATAGACAGTTTTAGGATCTGTTGACTTTTGGAGAATTATATATTTTCACACTTTTCTATTATGTCTAGGAAAGTATGAAATTGAAAATGTGTGCATTGTAGAACAGAAAGCTAAGGCTAAAATTAGCAAAACAAAATAATAGAAAAATAAAAAATAAATATAAAAACAGAAAAGAAAAATGAAAAGAAAAATAAAAAGATAGAAAAATAGAAAATGAAAAGATAAAAAAGAAAAATAAAAAACAAAATGTGAAAAACATAAAGATAAAAGAAAATAAAAAAATAGAAGACTGAGGTAACAAAAAATAGAAAAAATAAAATGGAAAATATTGGGAAGAAGAGGAAATTGAAGAAATGGAGAAAGGAAGAAAATGAAAGAGAAGAGATCGGATGAAAAGGCCACCGGTCAAAGGATAAGTTCCCTGATCCTTTTTATTCAAAATTAGGTCTTTATACTCATTATTAAATTTATTAAATTTGCATCAAGAGTGACTTCAAAGAGAGGTAACTATAAATACCTTATTTAGGCTTGGAAAAGGTTATTTTCGCAAAATTAGGTAAGTTCGCGCCTTATGTGTGATCCAAATCAAAGATCATGGTCGAATTTGACAAGTCAATTGAAGCCTAAATAGAACATAGTATGAGCAGGAATGATCGGGTTCAAGTACCCTGTATTTTTTTTATAGTACTCGAACTCTACCCTATCTCTAACTTAATTTGAAATCAAGTGGGGATAAATATGTAATTTTCTTGTCTTCTTCTTCCTCTCCTCTTCCTTGACAGCAACCTCCTCCGCTCCTCGTCCACAGCAGAGCCTCTTCTTCTTCAACCTCAAAACAATGCATCTCCATCAGATCAACGACAGTGCATAAATTTAATCTCTATCTTAGGTGACCATAGAATTTCCGTAAACAAATTTGATTGATGACAATGCAATGCCAATTTAAGTGACCATAGAATTTCCCATAACTAGTAGGGCAGTTCTGCTACCTTCTTTGATGCCAGGTGGTCAAAGTTTGACCATTGTTTGAAGTCATAAGTTTCAGGAGGCATTCTAAGATTTGACCTTGGTTTAACGTCAATGTTGTGAGGAAAAACTGAATCTCATGTGGAAATGGCTGCATCTCCTTTGGGCAAATGAAGCTGCAGCATTGGTAATTTTTAGCGGTTAAATGAAACTGCAACAGATAGTTTTGACCAATAATTGATTATGAACAGTTATCGATTTTTCTTCTTCTTTTTCTTTTTTACTTCTTATTGAAACTTTTATGCTGTTGATATTGTGGTGATTCCAATTTCTTCCCCAGATGTATAAGAGTTAGTGGTGGTGGAACTTACATTAGTCTCATTCAAAGAATAAATGGAGCTCAGACGGCACTGCTGATGTTTTCAGATGTTTTGTGCAGGTACAGTGTGGACTGGTCGAGGATCAGATGACCTCTAAGGGCGTGGTGGTCCAACGACGGTGGGCTTCTCCCGACGAAAGATTGCAGCCTCAGGACTTGCTTCGCGGTTGCACCGATCGATCTCCAATGGATACCCAATATCGACTGCCCTCAATAAATAACTTTGTAGAGGCTTCAAGTATATATGTAATGGTGGAGGATAGTGAAGGCTATTGCTGCGAGTTGTGGAGATGCATTACTTGAGGATGGGCTGTAGGCAAGGGACGGAGCTTGCTATGGAAGGAGAGGAGAGGAAGAAGAAGAATAGAAAAATACACTTTTATCCCCATTTGATTTCAAATTAAAGAAAATCAAGGAGGGGTAATATTGTCTTTTTACTTATCTTTACCAACATCATTTAATGTGGCTTTGTCACGTAAGCAACATTTGCCATATAAACAAAATTAACCTGCCACGTAGGACAACCCTGTTAGTTTTAACAGAAATAGTAACGCTGTACTAAATGAGATAAACATCTCATAATTCATGCATTCTTAAGTCACGCCAAAAAAATCATGCCAAAAGAGGGAAATTGACCGAAGTTCGGGCCTAATTTGGTTATTAACCCTTTCTCTTTAAGCCAATGGGAGCCCCGTCAATCATCTTCCCCTAAGATGAACAGATGCAATGGATGACCCTTTCTACATTGAGCCTCCTACTCATTCCTTCCCTAGCTGGGCATGCCCTTGCACAAACTCCTGGGCATGCCCTTGTACGAAATCCTCAACCAGGCCCTATCTCCATTTTGCAAACCATCGAGCCTTCTTTGGGCCATTCCCAAGCTTCCCCCGAGCTCATGATCGCATCTCCAAACCATCTCGATCACTGAGCTCCTTCACCACATCCTCTGGTGTCAACCTCCTTAGCTCGGGCAACTTTTGACCACGACCTTACCTTACCTGTGGTTTCTCCACCAACCCATCCCATGCCTCTACCGAGAACCATCCCCAACCACCACACCCCTGTCAGTGCTGCTCTGGTGCGATCGTTCAAGCCAGCATCAGACCCAAGCCATCCCGGAGACTCGAATCTGAACACAAGCGGTTGGATTTCTTAATCATAATATTATGGTCCAACAATATATTACTGACCGACTACCTACGTTATCCCAAATAGTTGTCCCAATTAAGTGGTCTAATTAAGTTTAATAATGGACCTTAACGATATCTAGTATATTGAGGGGCTAATGTACAGATACTAGAAGTTTATTTCTGATTCTTAATAGATAGAATTCAAAATTAATAAAATCTCTGACACTAATATGCAATAGAGGGGGTTATGGTCCATTGGTCACATTATATAAATCCGACTTCTGTGATATCCCATTAGTTAGTTGGATAAGATAATCCCACAATCCCTGGAGAAGCTCTCAAGAAGCTATTATATACCTCCCAGAGCGGGTGAAAGAGTTAGAACATTGTGAGAGGAATGTTTAAGAAGAGGTTTAGTGTATGCTCTTTCTTCTTTGCGGCATTCGCAGTTTGTCTTTTTCCTAAATATTTAATATAAAATTCCGGTCTCCCACAAGCTTTATCTATTGCTTTGTCTCCCTTGAGATAGTTTCTAACAACCTTCCTTCTGTTGCATATATCTTTGAGCGCAATATGGAGTTCTTGCCAGATTTCTCCGACAGTACAATCAATGACTCACTTTCCCCGGAATCTGTGGTTGCTGTAGAGGTCATGACCAACTAATCTAACTCAAACTCAGATACTGCATATCTGCTATCCAACCTGGAAGCAGAACCTCTCAAGCCAATTCAAAATCCCGATCACATGACAGCTGTTATGAATTCAGGCACACTTTCACTTTATGTTTATGCACAATCGATTAATGATTTCGACAGTGTACTTGGGATTTAATTAGATTTCTAAATCTTTTACAAGCTACTTCAATCCAAATTGTGCCTCCCCCATTCAATTCAAGCTCTTCCTTGATGTTTCTCACTTTCTAAAGCACAGTTCAGGTGGCAGGTATAATTCCCTTCAATATTCGTATAAATTGAGAGTCCTAAGAATTGATTGGTTGACAAGTATCTTGTCCATGCTCGTTTTCTTCCGTATGCAATGGCCTGAGTTGATCTTGATGTGATGCATTGACGAAGCTGTTTACACAGCTTTCTGCTATGTTTCTGGTAGTGATGGCCATGGGTCGGCTCGGTCCTGGAACCGACCATGAACCAGTCAAGAACTGGTCAAATCCGAAAACGGGCTAAACCAGCTCGAAATTGTGAAGGGGGGCGGGTTCGGGCTAGCTCCACCATTGAATGGAACCGGAATTTGAACCGGCCTGGAACAGGTGGTTTCAGACCACAAAATAAAAAAATAATTCAAATTTAAAATTTAAGATAAAATATCTCACAAGCTCTTTAAGTTTGGATAAGATTAAATTCATATAAATTTTAAAGATTAATATTTAGTATTTTGTGTGAACAAATAAAATGTGAATGGGTTTCTCCATTTTATAGCCAAATAATTTCATTTATCCCACATTGATAAGAAAAGCAAAGGAGCCATCAAGGAGCTTATAAAATGGGGGAAAGCTCTTTCGCATTATTTATTGAGATTGTCATGTGCACAAATGAGTCTTGTGCTTGAAATTTCTCATTTTTTATTTTTTTTTTTAACAAAATCAATTGATTCCAATTTGTTGGTTTGGAACCAAGTAGAATTGTGGCTCATAATCGGTTAGAACCGTGATTTGGAATAGGAACCAGACGGTTTTAAACTGTCCTTGAATCGTCCTAAAGGCGGTTCAAGGCCGGTTCCACCCGTCAGTGGAACTGGGACCGACGATTCCAAACCGAAACTAGCGGGCTCTTGAACCGTGGCTAGAGCTATTTTTTGGGAAAGAGTGCGCAGAGACATTTGCTTCCTACGTGTGGTGGGATCATTTAAGTATTTTTTTGGTCTTTGGAATTGAACTCGTGTTCATTGGATGAACCGAGTTAACTTCAAAAATTCCAATTCCATCTATTGCTGCTGAGGCTCTTATTAGATCGATGTGTGTTAGTTTGCTCCTTTAGTTGTTCTGCCTTGCTCAGGTTTTCTTTGATCATGAAATCGGATGTTCCTGGAGTTAATTTTCTTGATGAAAAATGGGAAACAACATCCCCATCTTTTTCATAATATTTTTACAGGAGGTGAGCTATTTGATGAAATGATGTGATTCCCTATTTTGTCCTTTATTGAAATCTTGATTTATACCTTTTAATTAATTCGAAAACCTGTATTGAAAGAAAAATATTTACATACTTTTGATCTTTGATTCAAAATGCAATGACTCATGTGCTTAGGTTAATGTAGTAGAGGGAATGAGTCTGCATGAGGATTTATTGAACACCGCAATAGTGAAAAGGCTCATTTCTTTCACTATTGTTTTGAGGATTGAGTTTCGTCGGTTTAGAGGAATATTTATTGGGCTTGGGGATTTGGATGTGCTTCAGAGAATAAAATCGAGCTTAGGGTCTAATTGAGCTTGGAACTAAACGAGTTTAGGATCTAATTGAGCCTAGAGTAAAATGGGATTGAATGAGTTCATTGAACCCGGGAGAGCTTAGGAAGGGGATTGATGAGCTTTTTCTTCAACGCTACTGGAGGCGGTCAATAGATAACAATCCTAGGCCCTTCTTTTTCTTCTTTGTCCTTTGGCCCTTTGATTTAGAAGGTTGTCGACCTTCTCTGTCTTTCTTCCTCTCGTGATATGAGAAGATTACCCAAATCGGCCTGAGCATCCACTAGAAGCCTTTCAGGCTATCAGTTGCCCATGGGCCAACTGTTTTTTAAATCAAATTAATTTGGTTCAGTATGGTTTTATTCGATTTAAAATTGAACTGAACCGAACAGAATTGCTTATATAAACAGTTCAGTTCGAACCGATTAATCGAAAAATTTTAAAGTAATTCGATTTTTTCATCAATTGGTTACAGTTTTCACTCATTATGCCGATCCAAACCAAACTTATTTTTATGGTTCGGTTCAGTTCAAAACCGGTTCGGCTTCTAAACCGATTCTTGCAAACCCCTATAGTCAAGTCCCTTAAATTTAGGAATTTTGCAAATTAGTCCATATGTTTATGAGCTTTAATCTTGGAAATTAGACCTTCATTTTTGAATTTCGCTAGTCAAACCCCCAACTTCCTGGATTTGCAAACTAATCAATTTGTTTATCAGCTTTAATCTTGGAAATTAGACCTTCATTTTTGGATTTCACAAGACCTTCATTGTTTGATATCTCAATGATTCTCTAGGTGAATAGTAGATTTCAAATTGACCTTAGCACTAGTCTTTAAGTGGTCAATGGCGGCTTTATTTCCAATCCAATTAAAGTCTTAATTTAGGTCTTGTTGCGTGCCTAAACACTTTAGTCGAAAATTTCAACGTTCCACAAACATTTTGTGGTAACTCCATTTTCATCTTGAGGGGTATATTGTTTTCATTTTTAGGAAATTGAATTTTAGAAATATATCGTGTCGACTGCATGTCAAAAATATTTGGGATTTCTGAATATCTATATCATGTTGATATATACAGTTCAACTATTTCATTTATTCTATGTTAATACAAATAGATTGTCCCTGTTTATATAATTATTTTAAGTCATTGAATATAACAAATTATCTTTTCTTGATATATCACTATCCTCCTCCTCCTCCTCCTCCTCCTCCTCTATTATCTTATTTTAAATTTCTTCTGTTTAAGACGTTGACTCCGTCCATGTCTCTTCTATTTGTCCTTAACAATAATTGTATGATTCAAACTTGATAAGATATAGAGAATCTATGAAAGTTGTCTTCGATCTTCCAAAATATTGGTATAGAAAAAGAGAGGAAAAAGGAAAGATGGGGACAACAAGGTCAAATAGAACCAATGATTAATCTTCTACGAGGTTACTTAACAGTAATAAATTGTCAAAGAATTGCTTATACTAAATAGGAGTATAAACGGATTGGTTCGAGCCGTTTTTTTTTTTTTTTTTGGTAAACTAGAGTTAAAAGTCCGCACTTTACTGCAAAAAGAAAAAAAGTTAAAGAAAATAATATAAGTGTGAAAAATTAATGAGAGAAGTGCAAATGCTAAGTATCAAACCTAAAGAATATAGTTTTGTTCAGTCACTACTAATCATCCAATCTTTTTTAAATAAAATTGTGATATATTAATTTTTAATTTAAATTATGTAAGGCTTACATGTGTGCACAATACTCTCTGCACTCGCCCTATGGAATAAGAAAGGGACTGCTATTTAATGCATTTTATCTATAGATAACTATACAATTACAATATTAATATATTTAGCCAACAAAAAATTACAAATAACAATATGCAAAATGACCATACTGAAGTTATTCTCATTTTATAATATTGATGTGTTTATGAAACTATATTCTTTTCTAAAGGTTATATCATCTTATCTAAAAATAAAAAATATTTATACATAAAATTTTCTATTACAGAATGTCTATATGGAAATATATGGAAGAAATGGGTAAATGATGAAAAAGATGTAAATAAAAAAATTCAAATTTATAGAAAATATTAAAAATAAAAAATTTACAAAGTAACAAAAACATCCATCAAAGATGTTGAGAATAGAAAATTCATCATATAAAAATATAAACTTTATCCTTCTCACCCAGAGGAGTCATTAAAACCTATACTCTTTTAGTATAGAGGAGAAAATCGTAACCCTGGGTGATGGATTTCCACTGCCTCAGTGGTCTTTGGATGACTTTTGGGCACTTGGGAGAAAAGGCTAGCCCATCCATCCATCCATTTTCCTTTTTTTTTTTCACCGATAATCCCGTTCGTCCATTTTCAGCCTAACACAGCGTACTTGAATATTTATAAAGAGAGAAACCGAAAGACAGAAATGCCCTAATGACGTGGCCGATAGGGGAGCAGCTCGCCACAACTAGGCCACTTGATACTCTCTTTTAGAATATAAAAACTGGTGCAGCGTGCTGCGCTTCATTGCAATGGGTAACTAATATTTAATAAAATAAAATAATTTTAAATTAAATTATTTTTGAATTATTCTTCCATGAAAAATTATGTTTGGGATTGTTTGTGCATATAAGTATAATAGTTGGATTTTATATGAGAAAAAGAATAACATAACTAATTACTGACAACAATATATGTTCATCTAACCCACTATGACCGGTCAAATAAAAGAAAGAAGAAAGAGATCGGAATTTGATACTTTTATTTATAAATAATTATGTATGTATCATATTGGCATGTTTATGTAACTGTACTTTTATGTTATATAATAAAAATGCTGCAAATTTAGCTTAAAAGATATTTTGTAAATGGACAATATTTTCTTGTTTTATAAACTAATTACATCTCCCATATATAAATTTTTTCGATCATAAAATATTCGTATAGAAAGAGATGGAAGAAATGTGTAAATGACAAGAAGAATGTAAATGAAAAATTATTAAAATTTGTTGAAAATATTAAAAATTAAAAAAATTTAAGAAAAATAGAAAAAAAAAGTCCATGACGGGTTTTGAGAGTAAGAGACTCCCTATACTCTCCCTTAGATGGTTGAAAGTATGATATTCATCCTACTCTCTCTTAGAGAAATTGTTAAAACTCTCCTTCAGATTAAAAGAATAGACTAGCTTAGAATCTTACACTACGTTGTAGATTAAAATAATAAATGCAATTGTATTTTTTATAAGAAAGTGAATAAATTATATTAAAGTATGGAAATATTTAGAAGTATGATTGTATTCAATTGACAAACAAATCTCTTTTTTTATAAAAATATCATTTATAATTTAAAAGAGATATCTTATTATTGGTATGCTTATAAAGCAAATATTTCATCAATTTTATTTACCGATATAAAAATAATATATATTAAAAATTAGGCCATAAATATAATGTTTATCACTTTCTCATAAACAATATATTAATTGTATATTGTATTCTAGTGCAGTTAATTATGATAAGATGTCGTTTGTTTTTTGTAGAGGTAGCACATGAAAGGGAATTGGAAATACTAATTTCCTTTGAAGATATTTATTAAAAAATAATTTCATTCTGTTTCCCTTAAATGGGAGATTTGATTCCCCTAAATGAGGGAAGACTATTCATTTGATATACACGCAGAATCAAATTTGAAATAAAAAGGAAATCTATAAACGTTATTCTTACAATCAAAATAAAATTTTTTTAATAATAATTATGTCAATTGTTTATGTTATAACTAAGTCCGCACAATACTGCAAGAAGCAAAAAACTAAAAAAAATTACATATATATATGAAAAATTAATAAGAGAAATGCAATGATTGAATCAAATTTAAGATACATAATTTTATCCACTCATCATTAATCATCCAATAATTTTTGAATAAAAATGTGATATATCACTTTTTAATCCAAATTATGTAAGTCTTAAAGGAAGACAAACATATATCCGTGTACCATATGCTTTGTACTCATCGTATGAAATAAGAAAAGAATGATAATCTAATTTTTATTTCTAAATAATTATGCATTTATCATAATTATAGTAACATATCTAACAAAAGAAACATTATAATTGATAATATGTAAAATCGCTAAATTGATGTTCTTCTTATTTTATAATATTGACATATTTATATAATTATACTTTTTAAGTTATATTATCTTATATAGAAATAATAAAAATACTAAAAATTAAGCATAGAAAATGCTTCATATATAGATTATTTTTCCAGTTTCATATCATAATTTCATCTCTCATATATAAATTTATTATAATAGAGTGTTCATCTGTCAAAAACATGTAAGAAATGGGTAAATGATGTGAAGAATGCAAACAAAGAAGTATTAAATTTGTGAGAAATATTAGAAATAAAAAAATTGAGTAGAAAGAGAAATTATATGATTTGAGAGTATGAAATTTATCATACTCTCTCTTACAGGTCGAGAGTAAGAAATCCTACTCTCTCTTAGAGGGTTGCTAGAATTCTCTTTTAGTATATGCTAGTGCAGTGTGTTGCGCTTCACTACAGGGGTAATCAACATTTAATAAAATAAAATAATTCTGAATTAAATTATTTTTGAATTATTTTTCCATGAAAAATTATGTTTAAGTAGGGATTGTTTGTATATATAAGTACTAGCATAACTAAATATTGATAGCAACATATGTTCATTCGACCCGATGTGACCGGTCAAATAAAAGAAAGAAGAAAGAGATTGGAATTTAATACTTTTATTTATAAATAATTATGTATTTATCATAATTATAGCAATATGTCCAACCAAAGAAAAATTATGAATGATAATACGCAAAATTGCCAAAGTAATTCTTTTATTTGATAACATTGGAATATTTGTATAACTGTACTTTTTTAGAGTTGCAACATGTTATATAAAAATAATAATAATGTTAAAAATTTAGCTTAAAAGATACTTTATAAATAGATAATATTTTCCTAATTTATACACTCATTACATCTCCCGATATAAATTTTTCAATTATAAAATATTCATCTAGAAATATATGGATGAAATGTGTAAATGATGAGAAGAATGTAAATGAAAATTTATTAAAATTTGTGAAAAATATTCAAAATAAAAAGTTAGGCAAAATAGAAAAAAGAATATTTATGAAGGGTTTGAGAGTATAAAATTCTCTATACTTTCCCTTAAATGGTTGAGATTAGGGTATTCACTCTACTCTATCTTAAAGAAGCTGTTAAAACTCTCTTTTAGATTAGAAGAGTAGAAGTATAGATATAGATTATCACACCCTGACTTTTTTCCAGTTATTTTTTCATGCTGAAAAAACCATAAGGAGAGCCATTAAGGGTTTGACAACCGACCGCTTTGGGTTCAGTTTTTTTGGACCCCATTTTAATAAAATAATAAATTAAATATGAAAATAATAAATTTCATTATAATAAGTGAGAAATAGTAATTATAAATTTTTGTTGTATTGATACAACAGAAATATAAATATAAATCAAGATTCAATTTTAAAAATATTAATATATTATTTGTATGATCAAAATCTAATAATAAGATAAATTAAAACAAATAATGTTAATACTTTTATCTAGTTTTCAGGTAGGTCTCAGGCCTGGTGGATTTTTTAGGTCAGGGCTTGAATTTTTCAGTCTGAGTTTTTCCATTATCCTAAATTTAACTTGCGACACGTAAGTTAAATTTTTTAATTTCAAGTCAATCAATTTTTCCCTTTTTAATTTTCCTGTTTTTATTTACACACCTAAATTATTTGATTACGTTCTTAAAAGTTATTACATGCATTCCATTTGTAAAGATTTTTATTTATATTGGTAGAATAATATTTCCTTATAGAATATAAGAATTTTCATTTCATTACTTCTAATAAGCCATGTCGAGAGCTGACTTTAAAAATATCAATATATTACTTACATTGTCAAAATTTAATAATAAGATAGAATATTACATGTAATATTATACTTTTACATAATTCTCAGGTCAGCCTCGGGCTGCGCCTAGTTTTTCTAATCGGGGCCCTAGTTTTCTATTTATTTTTTTTCCATTTTAAGTACCACCCTAAATTTTTCTCGGGACCGACAAATAAGACTTTTTAGTTCAGGTTGGGTCAGTTTTTTTATTTTTCAATTTTTTATCTATACCCTAAATTATTTAATTACAATCTTACATTCCATTTGTAAATATTTTTTTTTGAAATTGGTAGAATAATATTTTCTCAAAAATATAACGATTTTCATTTCATCACTTCACAATCACGTTCCTTCATATTTTAAAAATGAACTAAAAATTTACTGATTTTCTCTATGTGCTCTTGTAATTCATTTTTATAAAATTCATTTTATTTCATTATCTTTTATCCTTTCATATTAAATATTTCATTTTTTCTTTTGTTACATAAGATAAGATCATTAAAGAATTTCTCCGAACACTTACGACACAATGCAAAATAATTGGCTTGGCATGAAAGAATTAATTACATTATACCAGCTGGCTTAAAATGTGTAGTAATGGAAAGGCAGTGAAAACACATCTACATTTGACAATCTCATTCCACCGAAAAATTTTTCGAATGACTGCAATAACAATGAAATATATCTTTGATGGTCCTACCTTATAAGAAAGTATTCAGTGGAGCGATAATATCATCTAAGTGATACTGATATGATATATCTGTTTAATTAGAATTTACTATTTATATATTTTTTTCAATTAGGATTCGCCATTTATTAGGATTTTTTTTAAAAAAACTTTTATCATTTATATATTTTTTCAATTAGAATTCATCATTTATTAGGTTTTTTTTAAAGATTTTTAGGATTTAATAATCATAACCGTATAATTATTGATTACATGTTAAATCTTGACTGGACGAATATATCACATCAGTATCGCCCACGTGATATGAGCGCTCCACTGAAGACTTTCTCCTTCCTCATAGTGATGTGGCAATGAATAATCAATTAAATTGTTCTGATTAGTAATAATTAAGACAATTGCTTGGAATATTAATACTAATTTATTTATTTTTCACAACCTGATTGATATTTCTTCATTTTATATGATGAGACAGGATCATTAAAGAAATTACTAATAACAACCTATGATTAATTTTGAGAGATAAATATATTTGTTACCAAAGAAAGGCTATTATCCCTCTTACCAAAAAAAAAAAAGGCTATCCCAGGTTATGTAACTGCAAATGGTAAAAAAAAAAAGAATTACCTGAAAAAACGAATGGATAATATTTAATTTAGGCAAATAATTAGGAGAGTCGACCAATTAAGGAAATTTGGTTGTTTTTCCACCCGAAAAAAAGGCTAATTATGAACTAACCCTACCGTATTTCAAAGCTTATAAATAATACCGAGACAGGTTGGGAAAAGGTTGGATTAATTTGCTGTCAATGTAAATAGAACATTACAATCCCCAAGTTTCCTGCAGTGTGTTTCTTCAACTTCAATTGAAGAGCAGACTGGGAACGAGTTAGAGAGGCAACTTAGGAGACAGGTGGCACCCCGAACCAGAAGATCGATGTCGCTGGCCCTTCGCAGCAGCCTTAATCGGTAAAGCATTTTACTGTTGATTTCGCTTTCAACGGGATTGACTGACTGTGGTTGTTGACGATGATAATTTTACGTCGAAATCTTGATAAAAAATCGGAGATTATAAGGGAATTCGATGAAAATTCAGAGAATAAAAGAGAATTGGATATCAACGCATGTTTATATAAATTTTTAGATTGAGATGAGTCTCACCCCTTATGAGTTCAACAGAATTTTATATAGTACCAAAAGCAAGTTAACATGTCGGTTTATAGCTTTGTCAGGCGCTGGTATAAAATTCATAGGCAATGAGGCTGTGTTTGGTTTCTTGTAAAGTTTCAAGCTTTATGTGAAAAGTTTGAATTTTGAACCTATTTTTACTATATTTAGATGTAAAATTCAACTCATTTTCACTGTGATGGGTTTTCACATTTCACCTGTAATCACATTACAAAGAAGGAAGTCTTCATTTTCAAATTCCAGTAGAGCAAAAGCGCACTTTGCCCAGTATAAGATGGGGGGAGGAAGGAAAACAGAAGGGAGGGAAGGTGAATTAAATTCATTGCATATTACACAAAATATTATAATAATATGTTTTTAACAACTTTTTTAATAATTTAAAATGCTTACAAGACACAACTACTTAATATTACATATATATTCTGTGTAAAATATTAACTTTCACGGACATTTGGATTGGGTATTGTTAGATTATATGGAAAATTATATTGCATGGAAAATAATTATTTTATATGAAAAGTATATTGTTGTGATATGAAATTATAGTATTTGATAGGGGTGTGCACAGGTGTCGGGTAGAACCGAAACCGGTTAGAACCTATCCTATCAGATAAGTTTTGAGTAGATACTAATGATATTTGGTAGGGTTCAAGTAATAATTTAAGGACCGGTTAGAATAAATTCTAGTTTCGACTTCAATTTTGGTTCCAACCATGCGACACACGAACCGGAACTGATTATATATTCAACTGGTGATAATTTCCTCATTCCGAGTGTAACTCTCATATTGTTTATACTCTTAAATTTCTAACTTGATAAACTTATTTACATAACAATAATTCATTTATTATATTAAAAATTTCAGTAAAATTTATAGATGAATAACAAATAATAATGAGACATATTAAAAATTTTTTATAAATCTAACTAATATTTACTAATCTTAAACCATTATATTAAACTAATGATAACTAAATTAAAATTATAAAATTTATCACAAATTCGGTCAATTAATTATAAAATGTATGAATGATAAATATATATATATATATATATATTCACAAAATTATTAGAATGAGAGGAGAAAAATGACATGTTCCAATAGTATAATGAGAACCTGATAGGGTCCAGTTCATTTACAGGGTGGAGTTCGGATTCAAAATTTAGGAATCGGTCCTATACAAGGTAAAGTTCTAGTATAATGAAAAATATAAGATATTCGGACCCGATTACTCTCAGTGTTTGATAAGTATTTTAGATTATAGGGAAAGTGAATGAAAATATAATATTATAATATTTGATATGATGGAAAATGAGTTGGCTTTTACAATAGCACCCCTTCTTTTTTGAAAATGGTCTCTTATGTGAAGGGTAGCTTGGATATTTTTTAGTGTCCCTATGTAATTTGAGATTACATTCCTTTTTTTATGTCATCTCTTTCCAGGGAAAAAAGAGGGAACCTGATAAAATTTTTCAGCTCGATAAAATGAAAATACAACCACTTTTACATCCAAATAATATAAATATAGTTATAAAATTTAAACTTTAAATGTAAAGTTGAAACTTTATATCCATTAAAACTCCACCTTAACTAAATTTAGTTTTTCCTCATAATTTAACTATACTCTACCAAAACAGCCCCTAAGGCAGAGCCTGGGAAGAAAACCAGCCTTATTGTTAGCTGTTTCCCTTCTTCTGATCAGGAAAAAATGTCATGCCCATAAACAATTGTTAAGGACAAGTTTCAAGTGTAGTCAAATTATCACATAAAGAAGAGTATTAAGAATTATAATACCACATCGGAATTTTAATTAAAAAAATCCAGAAAATGTATTTGACATGAAAATCAGGAAAAGCACACCGCCCACCAACTTAAAACTTTTATATTTGATATGAATTCAACCTGGTAGAAAATTCATATTATTTCCCTCGGAAAATAAAAAGAAATTTTATTTTATAATATTTAATGCTTTTTCCAATTTTCCTTTTAAAGAAAGAGAGTCATGGGGCCTAGCACTAGGAAAAAGAACCGAGAGACAATTACAATACTAAGAACGGGGACCATGATCGTTTCGAATCATATGGAAAGCGGAACTTTATTTAATATAGTATATCTTTTTTTTATTATTATTTTTGCAGGATAAATAGTATACTTTTTGTTGAAAATGAAAAAGTGCCTCCATCCCACGATAATAGTCAGAAAGGTAGATCTAGGCAAATGAACAAATAAGTAAATAACTAGAGAGAAGATTCATTTTTTTTTTTTATATTATCAATGTTCAGAAGTCTCTCATAAATTCCTAACTCATTCAGTATAAACTGAGTCGGCACATTAAGGAATGAACCTCTCTCAGTATGAGTTCTGTCAGTTCACAAAGGCTCAAATCTGAAACTTTCATTTAAGAAGATCAAGTATCGAATCATTTGAAACGATTCATATCGGGTAAAGTGAAGGTTCTTTAGTGCTTTAGGATATGAAGCCTTTAGGTAGACTAGACGCCATTGTGGAAGATTTGCAAATTGGAAAACGACGAGAGGAAGGAGCACGCCCTAGTGGGATGGAGCAAAAGGTTGATGTTTGCTCATCCTTCCCAAAGGTTATATAAAACCACAACTTGAAAAAGGAAATTGTCAAAATTCACATAACATCAACTTTTACATGGTACAAGACTTATGTAGTTATCTAGATTACATAATATATCGCATCAGAGATGGATTTAGGGGTCACAATGACAATCAACCCCCGGGCTCGTGATAATTTTTACAATATTATATACATTTCACTTAATTTTACCTTTTTTTTAATTGAATTATCATATTTCACTCACTAAATTTGATGAGTTACTCTTTATAGTATTTCGCCTCCTAAACTAAGTTTTCTGGGTCTGTCCATGTATCATGCGCTTTTTTCCGGATACATTCTTGGTGCTTGTTTTTCTTTCCTTAAATGAAGCAATCTAAAGAGTTTTATTTTCTATAAAAAAAAAATATTTTCTCATATTATTGAGATGGATTTGGGGGAGGAAGATCCCGAACTCGAAAAAAATTACATAAAATTTTACTAATTTTATCAATAGTTTTTATAAATTATTTTATTTCGCTCCCAAAATCCATATTATAAATATTGGAATGCATTCGTATAATTATATAGTTTCTTTATAACTTATTATAATATAATTCATTTATAATTCATTAACTTACAACCGTGAGTAGAGCATTCTCAATTTTTATTAATATACTATGTCAATTTTACTTTTTTATTTTTATATTTTTAAATTATTTTTCAAAAAACTTGATGGATTTTTGTTATTAAAATTATAGATATAGAGTGATATGGAGTGAGATAACGAAATATGAGCAGATAACAAAAGATCTTTACTGTAAGGATAGTAGATATATGGTGAGAGTAAAATGGCTAAAATTATTATTTTATCCTTTAAAAATCATATATGTATATATCATAACTTTTTTTCTCAAATATATATCATAATTTTTAATATTTAAATTAAATTGATGGCAACCGTGAAAATAAAAAAGACATTAAACAACCCAAAAGTTTGCATATAACAACATAGAATAGAATATCCCATTTTTCATTGGATTTACTCGGGCTATGAATGAGTGTAGGCTGATTCCGAATTGATAAGAATTTATTCAATAAGATAGATTTCAGGTATATTATTTTTTTAATCGATTCGTCTGGGTAGATTACCTTTTTATCAAATGTTCTCTGAAGATTACAGTAAAATTCAGGTAAGTCCCTAAACTTACCATAATATTCTTATCTATTTCAAACTACCCCTAAACTTTGTCATTAATGATAATTGACATAGTAAAAAAAAATAAAGAAATTGATCTCTCTTTCAATATATTAATACTAGACACAAACACACGTCATATACAATTTTGTTATCTAATAGGATTATGAAAATGGTAAGAATGTCAATGGTTAAAAAAATTTTTAATTATATTTATTATCTCGAATATACATTTTTTTATAATTCAAATATAAAAAGTCAAATAATAAATTGTGAGAAAAAATATGACTGATTTTGTATGGGGGTGGAAACAACAAAGAAAAATGGAGAGATAATAGAGAAATCGAGAGTGAAATATATCAATGACTTTATCACCGCATTCCTATTTTTTAGTTAAAAAGTTACTAAATTACTCTTTTATGCGTTAATGTGTATTTTTAAAAATTGAAAAAGATATTAAAACTCTTATGGATTTACATATAATAGTAAATACAAAAGATATATGTTTTGGGTTTAATAGTATAATGTTGGAATGCAAAATTTAAGAACAAAATTCATATAAAATATAATGCGAGTATCATAAAAAAATTCAAGATTTTTGCTTTTGAATTCACTAGATACGAGCACATGTTACGCATGAAAAGAAAATAAAAATAAGTAAATGTGACATGAACTTATGTAATTAGATCTTTTATTTATAACGTATTATAATTTAACTCATTTGAAATTCATTAATTTACAGTGCTATGTAGAATATTCTCAATTATCATCAGCATATTACGTTAATTTAACATTTTCAAGTTTATAATTTTAAATTATTCGTTTAAAAATGTGACAGATTTTTATTGCTAAAATTGTAGATATGGAGTGAGATGGGTAAATCTGAGCAGTTAATAAAAAAATTTTGTTGCTAAGATAGTAAATATGGGTAAGAGAGATATGACAAATTATTATTTTATCCTTAATCTAGAGGATTTTATAAGGTAAATGCATGTCATAAATTTTAATACATAAATTAAATTGAGTGCAAATGTAGAAAACAAAAAAAGATACCAAAGCTCCAAAAAGTTTACATATAATAGTATAGAAGATAGAAGATATAATCAAATGGTGTGAATGGGCACTCATAAGAGTTTCCAAACTTTATTTTATTGGTGTTCGATTTTCCTCTTGATAAGTATTGGAATTGGATTTTCAGTGATATTAAGTTAGAAGCCACGCTACGTTAAGAATTAAGACAATTAATATAACAGCATATATTATAAGAAAATAAATGTATTATATTAAAATATGATAATGTTTAAATATATAGTTGTATTTAACCCACAATCAAACATCATTTTTGTGAAAGATCTGTTTCTAATTTAAAAAGATAAATCTTATTATAGGTATGCTTAAAAAGTGAATATTTTATAATTTTTTTATTTACTAATATAGAAATATTACAAAATTAGAACATAAAAATAATATTTATCCCTTTTCCATAAGCATTATATTAATTACTTACTATGTTCAAGTCTAGTTAATTATATTAAAAAGTCATTTGTAAAAAAGAAAAAAAGGAAAAGATTTTGATTGAGAAGATTCGAACATAAACATGATATTAATGATTTACTACGTTCAAGTCTAATCAATTATACTAATAAATCGTTTGTAAAAAATAAAAAAAATTTAATGTGAGAAGGTTCGAACCTCAAAACACCTATTCACCTAAGCTGTAATAGTTTTTAAAACCTGCCACACACACATATATATATATATATATATGAAAAAAGAAGGTGAGACGTGTCTCATATGAAGCCTTATAGCTTTCTTTTAACTTTATAAAGTTAGATAAACAGATAGGGTATTCAAATTAATTGACTGACGGGTCAACATGCGTTTAATGCAGCAGTAGCCCCCACAAAATATTCGATCATATCAATGAACATAAAATCGGTTTAAAATATTTTATGAACTGATATAATCAAGTAGTAATATTTATATAGTGATACCGATTAATTAAATTTAACTGTTTTTAAAGATCTTTATTTTTGAATTTTATAAAAAAATTAAAAATAATTTAATATTAACTAAAATACGGTATCTTTTTAAGCTTGTTCTTCTCTCCCTTTATTTGGTTTCGTTTGATCCTCGTAGGAAATCTAGGAGCATTATCAGCGTCTGCCCCTTCGTACGTATAAAATGCATACTCATGCTACAGTCAGTCTGAGCTTGCATTGCATTCAATCTCACCCTCTCTCTCTCCCCGCCTCATTAGTCATTATCCCAAAAAACAAAAAACGAAATATTGATCTCCCCGTGACCCTGTCTCTCTCTCTCTCTCTCTCTCTCTCTCTCTGTATTTAACCTCAAGAGACACCCATTGAAGCGCTTTCAGTTTCAACGTTGAGGAGAATTCTCGGAGGAAGGTGATCCTGAAGGGTAGATTTTGGGACATTCCTCGCGTTGTTTCATTTGTTTATCAGAACTTAAGGATTGTCTTCATCCAACGAGTCGGACAATTTGGGCCTTTTTGGTTCTGTTTAACTTCGTAATTTTTTGTATTTTCTGAAAAAAAATCCTTTCATAATTTTGATGCACATCATTGTTGAGCTTTTATCTTGTTGTTTTACTTCTGAACATGATTCGTTCTGTTGTCTGCCCATCGCTCTATGGTGGAACAATTTCTTCTGCATTTTAGTGAACTAATGGGATTTCGAAATATTTTGTGACTGAGGTTGAAAAGAGAAATTTTGAACGTCTGATGTATTTGCATGTTTAATTTGCATGTCTGTGCAATATAGCTCGCCTTATCATGAGATATGATTTGAGTTTGACTTGGCTTTCACCTCGATTAAGGGTTTCTTTTATACTTTTAAAGTCATGAAATTTTTGCATCTTGGTGATGATCGGCTGGCTACACCGTTTTGATGTTGATTTGGCATGTAAAGATGGTGCTTTTAATTCAAAAAAATGGGTTTTTTGGTCTCAGAGCTTGATACCTCTTGTCGGGAACAATGGAGGGCGGGCATTCAAAAGCTGACAAGACCGAGTTCACAGAATGTTGGAGGACAACTTGGAAGACGCCATATATCATGAGACTCGCGCTCTCTGCTGGCATTGGAGGGCTACTCTTCGGCTACGACACAGGTGACTGGATCTCCTTTGCTATCCGATATCAATGCAATTATCTGAGCTCTTCATGAATGGAGGAGAATAGGTTCATTAGGATTTCGATGTTAAAAAGCATAATTTGTTGCAGGTGTTATCTCTGGTGCACTGCTTTACATTCGCGAGGACTTCAAACAGGTTAACAAGAAGACATGGCTGCAGGTGCTTGATCTCTTCCTTTAAATGGCATGTTATTTGGAACCTCAATCAACAGCTTAAAATTCCTTCCTGTTTTCATTTCAACTTTTTATTTTAACTTCTTAGTCCTTACACGGTAGGAAGAATCAAGAACTCCAATATAATGGATGTGAGTTTGATAAGAAAGATTCAAGGGAGAGATCCTTATGTCTTGGTGGGGGACAGATTAGATAAAGTTTGAGAAACTATGAAATTCCCTTTTGAACTCCTCGCCTCGTAGCTCTGGGAAGAAAACTAATATTACCAACCTTTGTAGCCTTCTAAATGAAAATGGGCTGTGATCCTATTCATTAAAATTTTGCATATTGTTTAATTCCATTCCCTCATCATTTAACTACACGCAAGGATACCTTGCAGTGAAGTTCCTTATCTGCTGATACTGCAAGTTTGCAATTGCAGGAAACAATCGTGAGTATGGCGATTGCTGGAGCTATCATTGGTGCCGCTGTTGGGGGGTGGATTAATGACAGGTTTGGGAGAAAAATGTCAATCTTACTGGCCGATGTAGTATTCTTCTTCGGAGCAATAGTCATGGCTATTGCCCCTGCACCATGGGTGATCATCATTGGGAGAATACTTGTCGGTTTAGGTGTAGGGATGGCCTCAATGACTTCACCTCTCTACATCTCAGAGGCTTCTCCTGCAAGGATCCGAGGCGCACTAGTCAGCACTAATGGGCTTCTCATAACGGGAGGCCAGTTCTTGTCTTATCTCATCAACCTTGCCTTCACTCATGTATTCATTGAAATCTCAAAACTCTCTTGTATCTTTCAATGAGGGATTATATTGTGCTTTCATGATTTTTGAATGCTTTGCACTTCTCTCGAAAGCCAGGTACGTGGGACATGGCGTTGGATGCTTGGGGTAGCAGGACTTCCTGCCTTGGTTCAGTTCATTCTGATGATATTTCTCCCTGAGTCTCCTCGGTGGCTCTACAGACAGGTTATTCTCGAAATCAAACTTCTGAGTTTCTAGATCATCTGGGCATTGGCAGCTATTTATATCATCCTGTGTGTACTAGATCTGGAATTTTGTTCATGAAAAGACCTGTTGGAAAGCGGTTTCTAATGCTTACTTTTTCTTTAATTGACTGTAGATTCGAAGCAACAAATAGGTTGCTTTCATGCTTTCACTATTATTGAAATTAAAAATAAGGAAACAAGACTCTGGATAAAGATTAGATATAAATTGGGTACCTGAGCTGGAAAAAATATACTTTTACTTTGATCATTTTTCTCTGTTGCTTCTGATGGTTTTGTGAAAAGATCTTACAATCATATCTTATTTTTTGTTCTTAATCAAAGTAGAGGTAGACGAAAATATTTACCCTGCCTGGTAGTTCACAGAATGAATCCTTTCTAAAGTTCAAATTTCACTGTCTTTGAACTCACAGTTCAGATGTTTCCACTGAGCTATGGCTCCTTTTACCAGATGGTGAATTTCTTATGATACATTTTTGGGTTCAATATATACAGAATAGGAAAGAGGAAGCCAGGCAAATCTTGGAGAAAATCTACCCTGTACACGAAGTAGAGGATGAGATGAGGGCCCTGGAGGACTCTATTGAGGCTGAGAAGGCCGATGAGAATGCTATCGGAGAAAGCATTTTCGCAAAGGTGAAGGGGGCCTTCAGCAATCCAGTGGTGCGTAGGGGGCTCTATGCTGGTATCACAGTCCAGGTGGCTCAGCAGTTCGTGGGTATCAACACAGTCATGTACTACAGCCCGACAATAGTCCAGTTTGCAGGCTTCGCATCCAACAAAACAGCAATAGCCCTTTCCCTCATCACCTCAGGTCTCAATGCCGTGGGCTCCATTGTGAGCATGGGCTTTGTGGACAGGTTCGGAAGGAGGAGGCTCATGATCATATCAATGTTTGGAATCATCTCCTGCCTCGTGGTCCTGTCTGCTGTGTTCTGGCAAGCTTCTGTCCACTCTCCTACCATTAGTCATGTTGAGTCGCTTCACTTTGGGAGCAACTCAACCTGCTCAGCTTATACAACTGCTGTAGATGCATCATCGTGGAGCTGCATGTCGTGCTTAAAGGCAAAGTGTGCATTCTGTGCCAATGGGGCAAGTGAGGTAAAAAGTTCATTCTTGATGGTACATATACTTTCGTATGATTGTTTATAATACTAGAATAAACTGAAAATTCGAATACTGTTCTTGTGTTGAAGCTGTTACTGAATCCAAGAGATCCTGATCTGTTTCCTGCTATTTTTTTCCTTAAAACTTTGTCTCAGTAACTGTTTTAGATATTGTCTCAAGATTATTTTTGCTCCCCTAAATTTGGCAACCGTGGATGGCCATTTGTCTACTTGTAAGCCTGGCGCACTACATATTTGGTCGGGTTGATTGAGGAGGGTGTTATTTGGTGGAAACCATAATTTTGTTTCGTAATTATTCAGATCTTTAAGCTTCTCTATAATCAAAAGTTGTCTTCTCTTCTGCCTTTCAACAGAAAACTGTGTTTTCTTTCTTTCATCCTTTCATGTCTTTAACTTCATTTTCAAGGATCACAACTTTCTCATCCATGTCTTCTAGAACGCCTCAGCAGTGAAAATCATGTTACATTATCAAATAGTATCTGCAGATAATGCCGGAAACTTGATTACAGAAAGAAGCTTTAGATTTAACTTTGCTTTACCTTGTCCAATTTGCTGAGGGGTTTCTCTGCTGTTGCTTGGTTTCAGTACCACCCAGGAGCCTGCCTCGCTTCCATGGACAACATAAAGGGCATGTGCCGAGGGGAGCACAGGACATGGTTTGAGAACGGGTGCCCGAGCCGGTTTGGGTTTCTTGCAGTGGTCTTCCTTGGCCTGTACATCATCTCCTATTCTCCAGGTATGGGTACCGCTCCATGGATCGTCAACTCGGAGATTTACCCACTCCGATACAGAGGAACTGGTGGAGGGATCGCAGCTGTTGCCAACTGGTGCTCGAACCTCGTCGTGAGCGAGACCTTCCTCACCCTGACAGAGTCCCTGGGATCCTCGGGCACCTTCCTCCTCTTTGCAGGCTTCTCACTCCTCGGGCTCATCGCCATCTACTTCTTGGTGCCTGAGACCAAGGGTCTTCAGATCGAGGAAGTTGAGAAGGTGCTGCAAGAAGGATACAAGCCCAAGCTTTTCAGGAGGAAGAAAAGCGTCAAGGTTGTGGGTTCTGCATGAGATAGCCTGTTGCCGATCTGATCAAGGGACGCATCTGGCAAATGGATTATTAGCTGTGAGTTTCATTTCTGTTTCTATTCTTTATCTCATAGAATAACAGCCCGAGAGTCACCTAGGCTGGCGGCTCTGGGTGCGATCATTAAATGAACTCATTAGTGTTTTACAGCCACCATGTCTCCTTGTATGAATCGGCAACGTTTGTTATAATGGCCCATGGTTGGTGGTTTGGCTGGGTGGTTTAGATATCTGTATATCTAGATACGGATCTCGGTTTGGCTTGGCGATTTAGATATCTGTATATAGATACAGATCTCCTCGTTTCGGTAACTTACAATGCAATCCTAGGCTTATTATATAACATTCTGGGTTCTGTCTACCTGTTACCTTTTGGAGGAGCTGTATGCCATCTCCCGTCATAGTGTTAGTACCGATTAGTTTGTTGAGATCGTGATCCTGTTTAATCTGGTCTGTGGTAATCTGGTATATGTTTATACCTCAGGCAGATCAGTCTAGATTGCAAATGTGATGTTAGCTTTCTATGGTATGGCTCCAAATCTATTGAATACACACAATCTATCCCTAAGTGGAATCATCCATTGAAATCATGTTCTCCCTATGGATTATTGCAGGTCTAAGATCTCAATCTTAGATGGCCAAAGTCCATCCAAAAGTCAATAGGGCACCGGGAGTTAGTTCATCCACTTCCAATTTGCATATTTGCTGATCCTCTCCTGTCTATGAATATCCAAAAGAAGCTTCGTCTTCCTCAACCTTACTTCTTAGTTTTTATAGTCGAGCATCATGCTTTCGCCTATTCGTGACCCGCTTAACCTGAGTCACTTCAAGTCTTAAGCTAAGTCTTAATCTCGCTAGCGCATCCCCAAGTTGATCAATTTGCATGTCTAGGTACAGCCTTCACATTTGTCTTTCCGAGGTGGTAATTGATGGTTGTATCATAATATTTTGACAACCCCAACCAACTCCTCTTACGTGAGTCAAGCTCACACTGTGTGAAGGTGTATTTCATGCTCTTGTGATCAGTGCAAACTTCACATCTTTCGCCAAACAGATGTTATCTCAAGAACTTTCAAGGTAAAAATGGGCAGTACGAGTTCTGAATTGTAAGTGGTGTAATTCTATTCACACTTCTGTAAATGTCGATATGCATAAACCGCTACTTTCCCATTTTGCGTCACCACACTACCTAACCCATCTGTGGAGGCATAACTGTATATCGTAAAGCCAATTACCCCAAAAAAAAAAGGGCCTTCATTCCCTGTGGGTAAGGTAACGATGGGAGTTGGCCCCTGCCGATGTTTAATTCTTGGAAGCTGCTTCACTCCCCTCAAACCAATCGAACTGAACTCCCTTTTGTGCTTGGTGAATCAATGGAGCCGTTATCTTCGAGAATTCATTCACAAACCACTAGTAGTAGCTAGCTAACCCGAGAAAACTTCGATTCTCTGTTATATAAGGGGGTTGACTCGATCAGACTATCCCTTCCATCTTTCCGTAGTCCACTAAGACTCCATATCTCAAAATAATATGCCCAAGGAAGTCCATTCTATACAGCCAAGACTTTAACTTAACTAAACAAAAGACTTGTTCTAATGAAAAGTTTGCAATACAATTTTCAGATGTTATGCATGCTCAACTTTGGAATACATTAGAATGTCATCAATAAACACCACAATAAATTGGTCTTTGTACTCCTTGAACACCTTATTTATCAGGTCCATAGAGGCAGTCAAGATATTTGTAAGTCCGAATGGCATAACCGAAAAATTCGCATTAGCCATACTTGGCGAAGATGCTATCTTTGGCACTTTATTGGCTTTAACCTTCAATTGGCGGTGCCCTGGTTTTAGGTCAACATAAGAAAAGACCTGAACCCTAGAAATCAAATAAGTGGGCCATTTCATGGCCAGGGATACTGATTTTTCGTACTTACCTTGATCAATTCTCAGTAGTTGATGCATAAACGCATGCTACCAGCTTTCTTCATCATAAATAGGACTAGAGCATCCCAACGAAACACAATAGGTCAAATAAACACCACATTGAGAAGTTCTCGTATCAAAGTTCTACAATAGGTGTGGCTTGACAACGAAAGTGTTTGAAACGTTGGAATCTGTACCTACAAAAGTCCATTGCAAACACTGTCTTTGAAATAACAATTGTACCGGCTGAAAATGCCATGGCCTCGGTAGGTGATAACATGAGCATCTTCAATTAGGTTCCAACCTGAAACATCAAGATCAAGATCAAGAATCAGTCCCTTTTATGTTCGTGTCAACTCGAAGTCTGTTTGTTCTTTTTTTAAAAAAATATTTTTGGGTGTCAAGATTATTATCAAATGGGAAAAAGGGTTTTATGTCGGAAATTTGAAGGAGACAAATAGAGTAACACAGAGGAGATCAATCAAGCAACGAGTGACATTTCTCCTAAGGTCAGATAAAAACAAGACTTGATTGCAATGAGAGTCATCTTGCTATTGTCCTTATTTACGTTCAGGGGGATCACATTGTTTGACTATCAACCTTTTTCTCATCTATGAGGATTTCATCATCCGTATCCTAATTCCTGGATTGATTACTTAGAATTTTCTAGTTGTTTCAAGAGAGATTCTTATATGAGTCAAGTTCGTAATGTTGTTCGTAAATTTAACCGATAATTATTTAGCACATTAATAAAAAAAATATCAGATTAACTTTTTAATTTATTAATAACTTTCACTTTTAAAACTTCAACAACATTTTATACGGACAAATCAAGTAATCATTGAGAAAATTGAAATCAATTCACTTGACTTTTTATTCGATATGCAACTGACTATATACACACAATGGATGACCTAACAGAATAGGCAAGTAAAAAATAAAATGATATTCTTCCTAAAATATAAAATAATGAAATGGACAGCCATTATGATCCCAATAAATTTGGAATCTTAACAATCTCGGCAACATATGTAAAATGCATTCCAATAATCATTAATCAAAATTTTCAGTATATTATTTATAAGATCAGACCGAGAAGTTTCGTTGGTCCAATAATTCGGGATCTTCCGCCGGACACGCGGCTCTGGCACCTTACACGTGGCAGTGCAGACCGGCTCCCCCACTCTCCGAGGCAACAGGTCGAGCAGGTTGATCGGGCCAGCGAAACGCGGGCCACAAGGTAAAGGAGTAGCTCCTTGACCACTATGATCTTTCCACGTGGCACTTCCTTCCCATCAAGTGTGGTGGCTGTCGGGGTTTGACCGGGCAAGGGTCAACAGCCAGCCAACTGTACACCTAACCCCCAACCCATCCTCCCGGAGCGCCGTCTCCCCAGCGCTTGCACGCCACGGTAAAAGACATGTTTTTGTCTTGGGTTGACTGCGATCGTTTGAATAAGAGAAGATTGTGTAATTTCTAGTAATTAATAGAGTTTAGTATAGGCTTTTGTGGAACAATTAATACTTGCAAATATCTATTCTCAATAATTAGACATGAGTCGTACATCTTTTTCACACACAATCCAGACGGGTGCAACTGAACATAAGATGGACATCGTTTTTTACAAGAAAGTCTTGCATGTCATGTACATGTTGCGTATGCGTTATTACATAATATTATAAGTTAATAAGAATCAGTCATGTCAGCAGATTCATGAGAGATGATTAGACAATAAAATATAAATTTAGGTTTTTATTTTAAAAAAACTCTTGGAAACCTAAATAAAACTCTAATAAACTCTAACATGTAGCGATATCAATTAGAGAGAAGAAATAGAGGATGTTGTTAAACATTATAAAATACAAGTTTTTAGAGTTTTTAGGGATTTTTTAAAATTTTTATTTAGAATTAGAGTTTATATTTTACCGCTTAAATTCTCATTTATAAATCTATAAATACAAGTAATTCTTATTAATTTATATTATTATGTATCAATACTAATATAGTATTCGCGTAACATATAAGACTTTCTGCACGGTCATTTACTTAATTATCTCAATTATTCTTCGAAAAAAATTATTTGTTGTTTTCGGATGTGTTTTTTAATCTAATTGTACTCTAATGGTTTGAGTATGCTATATTGGGTATCTCGATATCTGTATATATATTTTTTAAATGCAAAAAGGAAAAAAGAAAATAGTTTAGTTGTGGTTCGGTCGAGGAAAGGTGTGAACAGGACAGGGATGGTGGTTGAGAACATAGGAGTTGATGAAGTCCAAAGACAGCCTACCCTGTCATAATCCCAACCATAATTTAAAGCTGCTTAGTCCCCTAAGAATAAGGAGGAAAAGAGTACAAAAAAGAAAAAAAAAGTTTTTTATTCACCAAAAAATTTGACGTAAGATAATTAATTTAGATTCAATTGAATAAAATTCTTTTGATTATGAATATTATTTATTCGATAGATTTAAATACAAAATATTTGTTTAAATGAAATCGATGTCCAACTATTTTAACTACAAATGTAGTTCCTCAAAACTTACGTCTATTCGTGAAAAGCAAAAAGAAAAAAAATATCGATTGTGCTTTGACAGAGGATGAACCGACATGGTAGGAAGACACATTCAATGAAGACTCTTTCCGTTCAACAATGTACTGAATTAATAAGTTTATAATTAAGAATTAGTTCACAAATAATAATAATAATAATAATAATAATAATAATAATAATAATAATAATAATAATAATAATAATATAAGCCCTTAAACACGATCCTGTCAATGTTTGCAGAAATTGCGCTTTCATTCAAATATTGTTATTTTACGGGAGAAATTAGATTATATGAACAATTATTATGCTATTTTTTTCATTCATATTGATGGTGTCTGGTATCATAATAATTAATTAATTTATCGGACAGTATATTATATGACTTGGAATCTACCATTAATCCTCAAATATTGGCCCCAGGAGAGTAGAATCCTGGACCTGCCCTATTGTGTGTCAACTTACCAATGGGACCGCCCATTGGATATGAAAAATTAGTATGTTATATTGTATCAAATACCACACCTAAATTCTTTCATGCACGTAAATTGTCTAAAGATATGTGTGATATATTCCCCGGGTTGGGAGGGTCGATGAGAATATTTCCGGAGACCCCGACCAGATTGCAAATTAGTTTCGAGACACGATTCCGCTAACCCAGGGATATTGTGTGGTGCGAATGAAAAAAATTGTTAATTAAGTTTCGATTACGTTCGAAACTGTATTCTCTGTGAGGAGAAAGTCTTGTATACGTAGTGACACCAACCAACAAAATCAAATTAATTTTAGAGTTTTTCTTTTAAATTTTATAAAAAATTTTTAAAAAATTAGTTTGACATTTTATTGATTGTGTCATTATATACGTACTGTCGTATGTACGCATTGTTATACATAAGA
This sequence comes from Lagerstroemia speciosa, assembly GCA_037672795.1. Taxonomy (NCBI): domain Eukaryota; kingdom Viridiplantae; phylum Streptophyta; class Magnoliopsida; order Myrtales; family Lythraceae; genus Lagerstroemia; species Lagerstroemia speciosa. The sequence continues at coordinate 441,780 of CM075291.1, read as the reverse complement.
TTCTCTCCGCAGAGTGTGACATTAATCCATCGAGATGCTTAGCCACGTGATTTGCATTGCTGCAACATCGACGTAATCTTAATGAGACACCGTATATATATATATATATATATATATATATCAATCCTTAAAGAGTTGCAAAGATCGTGTGGCTTTCATGATCACAGAGAGCATTCTTGTATTGTCCTTTTAATGATAAGGGACATTTATTGAATTTTTTTCTTGATTAAAATCTCATAATTCGAATCTTGTGAATGAAGACTGTTCGTGTTCTGAGAGTTTTATCTCATTAATGGGCGGCCAGCCCGACTCAGCCCTAAATTTATAAGATTCCGTTAGATTTATGAATATCAGTAGTGTATATCGAAGAAAAAAGTAAAACAATGCCATGTCTTCGTTTAAGAAACAATTAGATCAACCTCTGGAAGGATTAGAACACCACAGGTCATAGAGGGCATCATTGATATTCGAATAAACGATCTCTTGATGTTAAATTAGGGTGATGTCTTCAAATTAAAGTGCCTTTCTATTAAGACTCTCCTTTTACGAGAAAGTCTTATAGATAATAGGCATATCGCGTGCAAGCACTTATGTAATTTAATGAACCAGTAAGATTCAGTTATTTTTAAAAATGTTATTTTAGTTTTTAGAATTTTATTTAAAAAAATTCAAATTAGTGAAATCTTATTAATTTATGACACCGCGTAAATATTGCTACATAATATAACCGTTATATAGAAGACTCTCCCTTTTTGTGGTATGCAGCATCTGATATCAAAACTGGCTTAAGGGATAAAGATCTAATAATTATGATTGAAAGAAAAAAATCTCATGTTATAAATTTTCTTGATTTATAATATTCAATTGAATTATCATCTCTATTGTTATATCACTTAAGTATCAACTCCCCTTGAATATGCTACTTTTTTGGAATATCTCACCAAACCAGGAAAATTGTACTATTGGTACAAAACCTTTTTTTGTCAGCTTTATAGTACAAAATATTTTTAAAATGTAACATTTTGATATAAACAGTCAATTTTTCATTAACGGCATTAAGTTGCTGATGTGTAAGTATAGTGTGGATCCTGAATCAATATAACATGGCAATTTAGCTGACATATCACTATAAAAGAACTTTAAATTGCATAAAAAATAAAATAATAATAATAATAATTTAAAATAAAAATAATAAACAATCTTAAAATGTAAAAAATTTAACTCTCTCTCTTTCTCCCTCTCTCCCTCTCCCCCTTCCCCTATTTCTCCTGATCTCTCTCCCTCTCTCTGACACTCGCTCTCCCATTCTCCCCCTTGCTCTCTTTCTGTCTCCCCTCGCTCTCTCTTTCCCTCCACCTCACTCTCGCTCTCTCTTCCTCCCTCTCCCCGTCTCACTCTCACTCTCCCTCACCTTTTCCCTCACCCTTTCACACAAATATATGCACATATACAATACATATACACACAACACATTTCCCCCCTCTCATCCTCGCTCTTACTTATGTCAATCCCATTCCTCCCACTCTCTCCCACCCTTTAATGAAATAAAAATAAAAATAAGAATGAGATACGGGAACAGTGAGACAGGGAGAGGGAGAGAGATTGAGGGAGAGTGAGAGGGGAGAGAGAAGGAGGAAGAGGGAGCAAGAGTGAGGTGCAGAGAGAGAGAGCGAGAGAGGGGGAGAGAAAGAGAGAGCATGGGGGAGAGAGGAGGAGAGTTAGGAAGAGAGAGAGAGGAAGCTAGAGAGAGAGCAAGAGAGAATGGGAGAGGGGGAGAGGCTGAGAGAGAGTGAGAGAGAGTGTGCAAAAGGGAGAGAGGAAGAGAGAGAAAGTGAGAGAGAGTGTGGAGGGAGAGAGAGAGGGGGAGAGAGATTTTATTGTTTTATATTTGAAATTTTTTTTATTCTTTTATAATAACTCATCAGCCAAATTAACGCGTGTCATTGATTCAGTGTGCATGCCATTCTTCCATGTCAGCAACTTAATGCTGTTAATAAAAAATTGATAATTTATACTAAAATGTTACATTTCGAAAATATTTTGTAGTACATATTGACAAAAAAATTTATATCAAAATTTACATTCGTGAAAGATTTTTTTAAAAGTGCAATTTTCTCCACCAAACCACTGCTAATCCTACCATATCTTATAATAAACCCCCATCCCTCCCCCACCAATTTCCACCTCCTCAGCCCTCTTTTATCTTCATCCTCCATAGAGTTCCTCCATTGATATCCCACAGAAGAAACCACTGAAGCCGAAAAACATAGAAGAAAATCTCCAACAAGCACAAAACAAACAAACTCCACACATAATATAAAACAGCAAGGTTTCCCCAGGAAGAGCAAGGGTTTCGTTTCAGCCATGGCTGGAAAGAGAGCTCTCCTTCTGGGACTTTATTCGTGTGTGTTCTTTTCCTCCATGTTCGTGTCGTCCCAGGCTCAGACTTGCACCAGCTACAAGTTCCCATCGAACCAAGCCTTCAGCGCCTGCACCGACCTCCCGTACCTCAACTCCTTCCTCCACTGGAATTACGATTCATTAACAGGTATCGGGACTAGACCTTCTCAAGATCAGCAAATTAAGATCATTTACGTTTACTTCCCTCAAGCTAACGGGCAAAGGTGCAGCAATTTAAGATCACTTAAGTTCAATCAATGAATTGCTTAATCATACGTTAGTTCGAAGCTCTTGATATACAGAATTTGAGTACTTTTGAAATAAAAGGTTAACCTTCAACCACATGGGTTAGTTGATATAGACAAATATTTCTTCTTTTAAATAAGATATCAGATTTAAGTATCGTAAATGAAGAAAATTCATATTGAGAGAGTTTTACTTATTAGTAGGTCAAGTCAAATTGAACGTCAACTAGTCCGGTTATATTGAATTTCCGGAATTCAGGCTAAAGAAAAAAGTTAACCATAATAGTCAATCGCAAAATTTATTAGTTATGACATAATACTTTCCTTCCCGCATAAATCACATTAGCTTTGTAGGCTTGTCACATGGAATTAGGTAAATAGGAGTTATTGCATCACGGTAATTCGAACCTAGCCGGACACAATGATAGAATTTGAGATTGTTATAATCATTTATTTTAAAAATTAACAATTGTTAGATTACAGTATAATTTATTATTTATTGGTGGATTAACTGTGAACAGGCAAGGTGCAGCTCGCTTACCGTCAGACTTCTGTGGATACTTCGAAGTGGGTCGCATGGGCCATAAACCCGACGTCCACCGGCATGGTTGGCGCCCAGGCGCTGGTCGCACACCAGCAAGCGAACGGATTCTTAAGAGTCTACACGTCACCGATCACCAGCTACCAGGCGAGCCTGGAAGAAGGCAAATTGAGCTTCAACGTATCGGCTTTGTCGGCGGCCTATGCAGGAGGCGAAATAACCATCTTCGCGACGATCATGCTGCCAGGGAATGGCGCGGCAGTGAACCAGGTGTGGCAGGAAGGATCGCTCACCAGCAGGGACTCGCCCGGACCGCACCCGACCTCTGGGGTGAACACTCAGTCCAAAGGGACCCTGAATTTTGCTTCGGGGCAGGCTGGTTCCAGTGGAGGCAACTCAAGATTGAGAAGATAGAACTTACGTATCAGTCTCTATATAAATTTTTATCATAATGAGTTCTTTAATTGAATAAACGATGAATCATTTCTATAGTCGAGCATTATGCTTCTGCTTATTCGTGACTCGTTTAACGTGAGTCACTTGAAGTCTTAAGCTAACGAGCGCACCTCCAAGTTGGTCAATTCGCACGTCTAGATACGGCCTTCGCATATCCTCAAGTATATACTTTTGTTGACTGAGCATCGTTGCTATGTTTCCGGGAAATTTCCCATTCGATGCATTCGTAACCATATTTTTCTATTCGGAGTGGTGATTGATGGCTATATATCATAATGACAATTCCGACCACCTCTGACACTAATTGAGCTTACTCTGTATGAAGGTGTACTTCAGACTCTTGTAATCAGCTGTAGAATTCACATTTTTCACCAAAAAGGTATTGCCTCCAAAAAATTTCTGAGGCAAAAATGAACAGTACGAGTTTCCAGTTGTAACTGGGGTAATTTTGTTTGTGCTTCTTCAAATGTTGAGGCGCATAGCTACTTTCCTATTTTGCTTTGTGGAGGCATAACTCTATATTGTAAAGCTGATTACCGAAACGAAGCCTTCATTTCCTATGGGTAAGGTAATATCAGGAGTTGACGCTCACCGATGTTTTAATTCTTGGAAGCTGCTTCACTCTCCTAAAACCAATTGAACTTAACTCCTTTTTGTGTTAGGCGAGTCACACTACAAGAATTTTGCTTTTTATCGGCGCATGTTTGCATCTATAGCATTGGACGCTTTGATTTTCTATAAATTTTCGTCCATTTACAAGTGAAAATGATTTAATGGATGAGAAATGGACAAAAATTCGTCTTAAAAAAGTTATTATGTTTGTAGGACAAAAAGTCGACGTAAAGATTGACATAATCTGAGTTGTGTCCAAGAAATTGGATGAAAGAGTTGACGATAATAACATGAATTTTGTCCAGATGTGTAAACGGTAATTGGACATGGACGTTACACATTTCATCTGACTAATTGCATGGTAATTTAACATAAGTATTTGGATACCAATAATAAAAAAAAACACAGGTATTTAGAGCTGTGGACGGGGGTGCGGGCAGTATGGGAACGGAAGAAATTTTATAATTTAATAAGACATATTATCTTATTTTAGACTAATATATTAAAATATAAAATTATATGCTTCCACGATATAATTGAGTTGAACTTTCCTTATCTTGTACTTATAAATCGATAAATTATAGTAAATTTTATTTAAAATTAAGTTAATAATTTTTACCTTAGTTAAGATTAATATTAGTTATCAGAAAATATGAACAGAACTTTATATATATGAAACTTATGTAAATTTGAAGAAAATTTCTAATTTACTTTTATTTTGTGATGAAAAAATATATTATGATATATTAGTTGCCTAAATATTTAATTTCAAGTTAAACAAGTTACACTAATTCAATAGTAAAATAAAAAATGTTATTTTAATTTGAAAATATAAAATGTCTACTTCAAATTGAGATTAAAAGGAAATCACTTGATTATATTTTCAAAATTTGAAAGGTTTGGCTTAATTTGGTGTATATAATGAAACTAGATGATTTTGTTTTTCAAATTTCAAATGTTTGACTTTTTTGAGAAAACGAGCAAACTACGTACTTTTTTTAATGTAATTGACCCTATTAGTTATGATAAACTATCAAGAGAACTTTATATAAGAAATTGGGTTAATTTGGGTCTAAAAAGAAATTTCATGATTTTATTTTTCAAATTTAAAATATCTAACTTTTGTTTTAAGAAAATGAGCAAATAACGTGTTTTTTAATGTGATTTATCTACACTAAATTTCATGGCGTGACAGAGAAAATTTCGCTCTAAATAGTAAATGCTAGCTTCATGATATTTGCCACACAAACAAAGTTCTATATAAGGGCAACTTCTTACTTCCTATCATATGCACAAAAATTACTATTTAAATTTGACGTATCTTTAAAAAATTTAAAATTTCTGTTTATAAGATAATTTTATATATAAAAGAATCTCATGATAAATATGATTCACATATCTCTACCTTATGTGGTAACTTAATTTTACTCAGTTTAGTTTCTCTACCGAATTAGATCCAATTAGATAGGAAATTTATTTGATAATATCTTTATAAGATTTTCTATGATGGAGGAAGATCAAGAATTTAATGCAGTGTGTCTTATGTACGTTAAGGGAACAATATTCAATTGGCTGCCGCCGTAATAGTTTCATACAAATGGACGAAAATTTACTTTTTTTTGGCTATTTTGTCCTCTTGTCATATCAACTTTGCCGAAACTCTAATAAATTGCCATTATCCACGGCAATCTATCGCCAATCGCAGCTTCCACACGGGGGAGTTTTGCACGTTGTCACTCCCATGTGACACTTTCCTTTCCTTTGCCTCCAGAAATCTCTGCACCAAAGGCAATAAGAATGCCCCTTGATATTGGAGTCATCTTATCGCCTTTTTCTTCATCCACCTCTTCCTTTCTCAGTCTGCTCCTATTATTCAAGCAAGATCTGCATTTTTTTCTTGGTTTCCTGCATTTTCAACTTTTGGTTCGACACTCAGGTGATTATTATGTGTTTTTCTTTTTATATTTATTGTTACTTATGCCAGCCATTACTATTCTTCATTTAAACTTTTTTCTTTAATTTGAAAATATTTGCATTGAAGTTGTAACACAGAAAAAGTAATTGAAGAATGTTGATATGTATGCTAGATGTCACCGCATCTACCCAATTCTAGTCAAGATAAAGGTAAGAAAAGGGTCAATAATACCAGACGCATGGAACACAACCATATTACCCAACGTACTGGAGGCATTGAAGAAACTGTTGCACATGTTGGAATTAGGCCTCCACGGTCATGATATCCCTATAGCCAACAACCAAGATCATATCCATCATTGCATCGTGGAGAAGCATCGTCTTATAGGCAGCCTCTTCCTCTAGAAAGAACAAATAGGCACCATGCAAACCTGGAGCAGTCATGTGGCAATTTAAGTGATACTTTTAACAATAATATTATTACAGATTTTGAGATCCAATTACAGTATACATCTGCTATAGATGTAGAAGGCAGATATATTTATGGTCCGCGCCAACTACCCACAGATCCCTAAATTCCCGAACCTGCTATGCAACCGACATGCAATGTATCGGGAGTTCCGTCATCGGCTCCCCCTCCATACAGTGACGAGGAAACCTTTGGACCAGATGATGGATCGACACATATTCCTTTCTACTGCGCAACGCACCGTCACTACACAACAATATGAAGTGGAAGCACAACCATATAATGAGCATGCACTGGCTGAATCTGCGGAGGAGTCACCACGTTTAGGCACTGAAGAGGCTGCACGAACTTGCTTACAGCCAAAAGGTGTGATTGGGTGAGATATAATGTATATATTTTTTTCAAATTTGTATGAAATTCATTATGTTCAATTATGTTTAAATTAATAATTTCATTAACCATGAAATGTATGTAATTGCAATAATTAACTACTTACTACTGCATTAATTAACTATTTTACTACAGATACGTACCATCTAAGCCAGGGACCGGAGCTTTGAAAATGGTATAATTCACCAAAATTTACAAAATTTGAAAACATTTTACAAACCTCGGCATGAAATTTCCGAGAATGTTCGTTAGCGGTTCTATTATGCGTGGAAGGTATAATCCTTAATGAATATTTAAACTTAGTCAAATTATTCCTGTAGAAAGATTATGTTAAATTATGCACATTAAATTGCACACTTAGTACTCATTTATAATTGCAGAAAATTGTGTGTTGGCATTCAAAACATGAGATGCTGATGTGGAAAATTTTTAATCGGAAGGGGGGTAAGCACCTAAGTGACATGTATAGGCAAGCCAAAATCCGTAAACGGCCGGAATGGATAGGTGATGAGTTGTGGAGGAACCTCAATGAGCACTGGGGTACTGAAGAGTTCAAGAAAAAGTCTAACACTAATAAAGTGAACCGCTTCTCATAAAAAGGGGAGCCCTTCATACGGGTGGTTGTATATCGATTGGTACACATGCATGAAATTTGGTAAATTTTTTTGTGAGTCCATAGCATTTGGTTCTATGGCTCACAACTCTTCTCTTTTACTCTTTTTTATTAGAGACTATGATAAGTCTCCGCCAATACTATCATTGTTTAATTTGTTTGCTTGTTTACATATATGTAATAATAATTTGTTTGAATATAAAACAATTAAATGTAGGAGAAAGAGTTGAAGAGAAAACCAACAATGCAAGAAGTGTTCGGAGAGCTCGAATGAGACAATCAGATCAAACTTGGGTAGACAACCAGTCACGATTAACAAATGTAAGTTATATTTTTGTATTCTCTTTATTATGATTTAGTAATATGCTATAAAGCTTGATTCATTATATATATGTTTCATATACTAATTGTTATTTTGACATTATCACCCATTAACTCTTTCAACCAAAATTTTTTTGCTTTAGTCAATTTCAAACCACTGCAAAATTTTCAATTGTTTTTCTATATTTTTCATTCTGTCATAATAAATATATATATATTATTCATTGCAGGGTCAATATGAAGCTTCTATTGTAGAATTTTTGACCCAACATTCCCAAGATGAACTAACACTTGACGTGCAAGCACAATTGTGGGAGAAAATTGCTGGTAAACAACGTGCTGGTAGGATCTACAGGATGAGTCATCAAGTATTATTTGGCATGATAGCTTCCCACTTGGAGCACATTGGTTCATCTTCTGCATGGGATCAACTATTTAATCAAATGCAGTCCAAAGTTGCTGCACTAGCTACAGATGTCATGCAGCGAATCGACAACAAGCTCGATGAATTGATTTGGAAGCTCAAATGCATGAAAGAAATTATGAATGCATGATGAACTACTTGATTGATATGAGAATGGAAGGGAGAAGCTGTTCTCGTGCCAATTATGAGCAACTTCTACTTGCCTCGCATCCCCTCATATGCCTCAAGCCTCTCCTGTGTCACAAGTCGCTCCTGCCCCACTTGCTCCCAATGAATCACGTAATCCCGACAATGATGACTCTAGATCCACTACTAAAAGGACTAATGGTGAATATATAGCTAATACCGAGGTGTAGATGTTTAGAAATTCTCCAATGTAATTATTTGCTCCTAAAATGTTCGGTTTTTTTGGGGAAGCACTCTTTTTGTTTTTTGGAATAGTCATATAACTACTTCTAGTATGGTGGTTGCATATATTTTGTACATTAATTTATATTTGGTATAATTAGTTCCTATTGTAAGTATTGCTTTGGTAAATTAACTATTCTTACATTTCCATTACGGGAATTTGCATAAATTATGTTATTATGGAAGAACATAAATTTCACAAATATTTAGTTAATAAAATTTCATTATAAATGGAGGAAGAATTCAGGTGAGTTGGACAATTCCGTCCGAATAGATGGACAGAAAGTGCACAAAGTTTTGTCCGTGTTGGGATGAAATTTCGTCCAATGGAAAAGGGACAACTGAACAGTATGTTGATGTCAATTTCATCTACTTACTTGGACGAAAATAACAATGGACATAAAATTACGTGATTATCGTCCAATGTTAGACTGCAAATAAAAGAGATTTCTAGCTGCTTATCGTCCCTTTTTTGTCATCAAGTACATTTGACAATACTTGGCCGCAACTATGTCGATAATGTCACCACAAATTGGATGAAAAATTTGCGTCAAGCATTTTTGCGTTCACTCAATTATGGAAGTTTATTGGATGATAAAGGATATTATCGCAAAAAAAATCAAGCATTTTCATCGATGGTCTTTGGACGATATCAGGGCAATTTCTTGTAGTAAAACCACTAGTAGTAACTAACCAACCTGAGAAAACTTTGATTCTCCGTTACATAAGAGGTTGACTCCATCGGACTATCACTTCCATATTTCCGAGATCCACTGAGACTCCATATCTCAATATAATATGTCCAAGGGAGTCCATTCTATTCAGCCAAAACATTAACTCAACTAGAGAAAAGACTTGTTCTACTAAAAAGTTTGCAAGAATACATTAAATTTTATCAATAAATACCACAATGAATTGGTCCTCCTTAAACACCTTATCAATTTATTAAGTTCTTAAAGCCAGTGGAGGCATTTATAAGTTCAAAAGGCATAACCAAAAAAAAAAAAAAACTCAATGACCATAATGGCCATACTCCATAATTGTTCAGGATGTTGTCTTTGGCATGTTATAAGCTTTTTAACCTTCAATTGGTGGTACCTTGGTTTTAAGCCAATCTAAGAAAATACCTTAGCCCTGGTAATTGATCAAATAAATCATCACTTCATGCGAAGGGATATTGATTTTTTATGGTCACCTTGTTCAATTCTCAGTGGTCAGTGCATAAACGCATACTACCAGCTTTCCTCATCACAAATAGGACTAGAGTACACTGAGGGAACATTATAGGTCGAATAAACACTTTATTGAGAAGTTCTCGTGTCAAAGTTCTACAACAGGTGTGGCTTGACAACGAAAGTGTTTGAAAAGTTGGAATCGTTGTATCTACAAAAGTCCCTTGCTAATAAATTGTATTGGAAATAACAATTGTACCCGCTGAAAATGAGCCCATAACCTCGGTAGGTGATAACATGGACCATCTTCAATAAGGTTCCGTCGGATCTTGAAAACATGAACATCAAGATCAAGAACAAGAATCGGTCACTTTTATTATTGTCTGAACTCAGAATCTATTTTTTAAAAGATATTTTTGGGTATCAAGAATATTATCAAATTGGAACAAAAAGGTTTTTGTTTGGTAATAAGGTGATCAATAGAGGAACACAGATATGAGATCAATCAAACAAGACTTAAATTTAATGAGAGTTATCTCGCGATTATTAGTGCCCTTATTTTTTTGAATATACAAAAAAGATATATAGATTTAAAAGGGATAGAAGGAATGGAGCATATAAGTCACAAGATAAGAGTGATACCAATTATATCAAATTCTCTTTTCCGTCGTATCTTTACTTAAGATGTGTGGAATCTCAAACCTTTTCCTCGGCTTTCAGGATTTCATGATGAATAATCCAAGATTCATTAATTAGGATTTTCCCGTTGAAGTGGTCGAACGGTTTAATTTGATTGCAATATATGCCAAAGTAATTTAATCACGGGGAGAAAGCAGTTGTTTCGAGAGAAATTCTTCTACCACACCACCTCATCCATAAATTTAATAAAATAACCATTTGACAATTAATAAAAATTATTACATTATTTTTCTATTTATTAATAAGAATATAATATTTTATATTAATATATTAAATAATTATTAATTAAATCTACCGCATCAGCTACCATATTCAGAGGATTCAATCACGTGATAATTCCGGAGCTTCCGCGGGACACGCGACTCTGGCACCTGACACGTGGGGGTGGAGACTGGCTCGCCCATTCGCCGAGGCAACTGGTAGAGCAGGTTGATCGGGCCAGCGAAACGCGGGCCACAAGGGCAGGATCAGCTCCTCCACCACTGCGATCTTTCCACGTGGCACGTCCTCCCCCATCATGTGTGGTGGCTGTCGGGTTTGACCGGGAAAGAGTCAACAGCTGGCGAGCTGCACAGCTAACCCCAACATATCCCCCTGGAGCAGCGGCTCCCCCGTGCTTGCACGCCACGGTAAAGCATGCAAGAAATTTTGATGTTTTTAAAATATTTTTCGTCCGAAATCGGTCGGAATTACCGAAAATGACTCATGTTTTTGTTTTGGTTTGATTGCTTTAAACTTGATCGTTTGAATAAAGAGAAGATTGTGCAATTTCTAGTAATCAATTGAGCTTAGGTTAGATATTTATGGAACAATTAAAACTCAATATCATCCTACTGCTTGTCCAAGATGTGCTCTCATAAGATGATTCTAAATTGCAAATATTCATTCTCGGCAGTTGGCCATGATTTGTACATCTCTTTCGTGCACAGATTAGATGGGTAGGGCCGAAGATAAGATGTGCTCGAATTTCCATTTACTGGTCGTGAATTTTACTTGAATGCTATGCAAATGTTAGCCCACACGATAATTTGAGATCTATCAAGCCCTGATCCGCACGCAGCCCATCCTAATACTATGTGAGATTCCAAAATGGTCATGGAAATAAATGCGAAATTCACATCAAACAAAAAAAAGGGTAAAAAGGCAGTCGAAGTTTGGACTTGGGAGAAATGGCATTAATTTGATACCACCGGCAAGCAACATCGTAATTTTTTATTTATGATCAAGATATTATAATTCAATTTTTATGAGTGAAATTTTTTATGTGGTTTTATTTCTTTTTTCTCAAATTCATAATCCTTTTAAGGGAAAAAAGTCGCATATATGTATATATATCTTGGGGGAATAATTCCATCCAAGTAATTACTTAATTGCCTCATTTATTCTTCGAAAAAATTTATTTATTGTTTTCGGATGTGTTTTTTAATCTAATTGTACTCCAATGGTTTGAGTATGCTATACTGGGCATCTCGATATTGTATATATTTTTTTAAATGCAAAAAAGGAAAAAGAAAATAGTTTAGTTGTGGTTCGGTCGACGAAAGGTGGGAACAGGACAGGGATGGTGGTTGAGAACATCGGAGTTGATGAAGTCCAAAGGCAACCTACCTTGTCATAATCCCAACCATACTTTAAAGCTGCTTAGTCCCCTATAAGGAGGAAAAGAGCACAAAAAAAAGAAAAAAAAATGTAGTTTTTTATTCATCAAAAGATTTGACGTAATATAATTAATTTAGATTCAAGTGATTTAAATTCTTCTGATTATAAATATTATTTATTCAGTAGGTTTAAATACAAAATATTTGTTTAAATGAAATCGATATCGAACTGTTTTAACTACAAATGTAGTTCCTCAAAACTTACGTCTATTCGTGAAAAGCGAAAAGGAAAAAAAATCGATTGGGCTTTGACAGAGGATGAACCGATATGGTAGGAAGACACATTCAATGAGGACTCTTTCCGTTCAACAATGTACTGAATTAATAAGTTTATAATTAAGAATTAGTTCACAAATAATAATAATAATAATAATAACAACAACAACATAAGACCTTAAACAGATCCTGTTCTTTCATGCACGTAAAATGTCTAAAGATAGGTGTGATATGTTCAGAACAGTAATTTATACATATCGCATAGTCATTAATTAAGTTTTGATTATGTTCGATACTGTATTCTCAGTAAGGAGAAAGTCTCGTATACGTAATGACACCACTAATAAAACCAATCAATTTCCGGATTTCATTTTTTTCTTTTAAGTTTTATAAAAAAAATTTCTAAAAAATTGACTTGATATTTTATTAATTATATCATTACGTGTTGACACTGTTATACCTAAGATTCTCTCCTCGAAGTGAGACATTAATCCATCAAGCTGCTTAGTGACATAATTTGCAGTACTAAAACATCGACGCAATCTTAATGAGACACCGTATATATTGTTAGATCCGCATATCGATTATATAAAAATAATAATGAGTTTATAAGATAATTAGAAAATGGTCCGGTTTCTTGTAGACCTGTTATCAATAATACAACATATGAGCATCTGACCACGTGATAACCTTTGACGTAAACTCGGACCCGACTTCGGTAGTCCCTCACGAAGTAAGTCCGCAAGCCCAACAGCTCCTTTTGGCCAAAATTACTTATTTCGCTAACGGTCCGCTCGCAACATTACAATATCCAACATATATATCAATCCTTTAGGAGTTGCATGGATCATGCGGCTTTCTTGATCATAGAGGGGCACTGTTGCATGACATGTGGCTGCGATTTTTCTTGATTAAGTCTTATACTCGAGTCTTATTATTAGAAAGAATTTATGTTATGAAAATTTTATCTCATCAGTAGACCAACCCGGCATATCCCTGAATTAAATAAAATTTATTAAATTTATAAACATTAGATAGCGCACATAAAAAGAAATGTGAAACAACACCGTGATTTCGTTTAAAAAATTTGGAGGAGCCTCTAGAAGGATTATAATAGGACAAGTGATAAAGGACATCATTGATATTCGAATAAAAGATCTCTTAAATTAGGGTGATATCATCAAATTAAAGTGCCTTTCTATTAAGACTATTCTTTTACTAGAAATTATTGTATACAACGAGTATATAGTGTGTCAGTATTTATTTGACTTTATAAATTAATAAAATTCAGTTATTCTTAGAATTGTTGTTTTAATTTTTAGAATTTTATTAAAAAAAATTTAAATTGACTTAATTTTATTAATTTATAATATTTGATATAGGCCATGACTAATATAGTCGGAGAGAACATCCGACTTAAACGATAAAAATCTCACAATTATAATTTTAAAAAATTTATTACTATACATTTTCTCAATTTACAATACTCTAAAAAACATCTAAACTATTATAATCACTTGAGTACCAACTCCCCCTGAATATGCAACTTTTGTGGAATATCTGACCAAACTCCTACCTAATCCCACCATCTCTTTATAATAAACCCCTGTCCCTGCCCCCACCAATCTTCACCTCCTCGACCCTCTTTATCTTCATCCTCGATAGAATTCCTCCATCGATAACCCCACAGAAGCAAGCACTGAAGCAGAAAAACAGAGAAGCAAAGCTCCAAACCAGCACAAAACAAACATCTCCACGCATAAAAACAGCAAGGTTTCACCAGGAAGAGCAAGAAGGGTTTCGTTTCAGCCATGGCTGGAAAGAGAGCTCTCCTTCTGGGACTTTATTCATGTGTCTTCTTTTCCTCCATGTTCGTGTCGTCCCAGGCTCAGACTTGCACCAGCTACAAGTTCTCATCGAACCAAGCCTTCAGCGCCTGCACCGACCTCCCGTACCTGAACTCCTTCCTCCACTGGAATTACGATTCATCGACAGGTATTGGGTTTAGTCCTTCTCAAGATCAGCAAATTTAGATCATTTACGTTTACTTCCCTTTAAGCCGACGGGCGAAGGTGCAGCAAATTAAGATCATTTAAGTTCAATCAATGAATTGCTTAATCATACGTTAGTTCAAAGATCTTGGTAGATAGAGTTTGAGCACGGCAGAATGGATTATTTTAAAAGGTAACCTTCAATGTAATAGGTTAGTTGATATAGTCCAACGTCTTTATTCTTTAATAAAATATCGGATTTGAATATTATGATCGAAAAAAATTCATGTCGAGAGAAATTTATATTTTAGTAGGTCACTCAAATCAAACTTGAATTAAATAGGATCTATTATATTTTTTGATATCTTACGGTACACACTAAAAGCAAAAGGGTTAACCATAATAGTCAATTGTGTAATTTGTTATTTATTGCATAATACTTTCCATCACAGATAAATCACATTAGTTTTGAAGGCTTGTCGCTTGGAATTAGTTAACTAGAGACTATTGCATCAAGGTAACTCGAACATGGTCCCCATATAATGATAGAATTTGAGATTGTTATAATCATTTACTTTAAAAATTTAACAATTGTTAAATTATGTATGATTTATTATTTATTACTTGATTAACTGTGAACAGGCAAGGTGCAGCTCGCCTACCGCCAGACATCTGTGGATACCTCGAAGTGGGTCGCATGGGCCATAAACCCTACATCCAGCGGCATGCTTGGTGCCCAGGCGCTGGTGGCATACCAGCTGGCAAACGGCTCCATGAGAGCCTACACGTCCCCGATCGCCGGCTACCAGACCACCCTCGCAGAAGGCAACTTGAGCTTCGACGTATCGAATATATCGGCCACCTACGCAGGCGGCGAGATAACCATCTTCGCGACTATCACACCCCCGGGGAACGGTGCGGCAGTGAACCAGGTGTGGCAGGAAGGGCCGCTCACCAGTGGCGGCTCACCCGGACCGCACGCGACCTCCGGGGCGAATACTCAGTCCAAAGGGACCCTGAATTTTGCTTCGGGGCAGGCTGGTTCCAGTGGAGGCAACTCGCGATTGAGAAGGAAAAACGTAAGTATTAGTTTGTATAAACGACGAATCGTTTTGATCCCACCTAATCTATATTTGACCTTTTAGCCCCTAACTACTGCCTTGCGTACTTGTTCTCCGCATTCACTTAAAGAAGCCAACCACTTCAATATATTAAAAGATAACAATTTAGAACAGCAGCGATTTTACTTAAACAAGAAGAGTTTAATGCAATAATATTATTTTTTACGTGTAATAAATAGCTTTTACATTTGATTTTTACTAGTAAAATTCATTGCGCCTCTTTGTTAACTCCATTCCTAGTGTCTCTTTCTACAAATATGAGTTTTTTAATTAAAAAAAATCTTGTATTATTGGTTCATTTATTACAAGGAGGCTAGCGGGTAATAGAAAGGCACGCGAATTCCATTAGGAAAATCTATCGTAAAATTTTTGGATGAGAATGACACAACTTCTGTAAATCCTAACTAGTATTTTGTGGATATTCCTTGAAAATTGTTTTAGTACGTCAAACATTGCAGGAGAAAAGGCATCCAAAAAATCCTGATTAGACTTGGTCTTTTAGCAACATTTTTACTTACAAAATAATGCCAAAAAAAAAGGCAAATTGGTTTAAGAAAAACCAAAGGAATGACGTAAACTTGGAGAATGACTAATTGTTATTATCATGTATTAAATCTTCTATTAATATGTATCACATTTTAGTGTGTGTGTGTATATAAACCCTAGCCACTCTTATTTTTCAATTTTTTTTTTAAATTTGTTAAATCTTCATAATATCTAACGATATGAATTTTGATTTATTGTTCATCATATTCTGTTGTCTTTTTATCCGGTAAGTTTTCTCATATGATCCACGGCGACGTTAATTTTATTTTTTTGGGCAATTAACATTAATTATTTTCAGCAATTTATTTTCTTTTCTTAAAATTGTTAAAAGTTAAATTTAGTCTTTTGGAGGTGGAAGCTGGGTGAAGTTCTTCTAAAATATACCTGAGATTATCGAAATTGCAATATAATTTGATCTCTAATTATATTATCGATTTTAGGAAAGATTTATTTTTTGTTTGATTACCAGACTTATTAATAGAAGGTAACTGCTTGTACCTACTGATATAATATTGACTGAATATGACAAGAAAATTATTCTATTAGCATTGCTCTCAATTTAAAATCAAGGAATCTAAAATCGATTCACATCAATTTACTTAATTTCAAATTGAGATATAATATTGATCGAATATGATAAGAAGACTATTCTATTATCCTCACGGTTCACATTGCTCTCAATATGAAATCAGGAAATCTTAAATTAATTCCTTTCAATTTACTTAATTTCAAATCCAGAATATTATTTCTCAACTGACAATGCATAAATTGTGGGTGCATGTAAATGATCTATTTTATGTTTTTTTTTTATGAAGATGAGCACGAAAATCCGAACATTGCGCAACAGGAGTGATTGGGTCACCACTATTGCTACCGTCCTTTTTTGTTAATAAAAAATTATCTATTTTACTTAGTCATCTACCATACCGTTTCATGAATTTCACTCACTTCCCATCTACGAAAAACGTGATAAAAACATGCCTACTCAGTCTAAGAGTGCGTACTAACTTACTTTCCCTTTAAATGTTTGGGTGCATGCAGATTCATGGGGTGCTAAACGCCGTGAGCTGGGGAATCCTGATGCCTATCGGGGTCATGATCGCCAGGTACCTGAGGGTGTTCAAGTCGGCCGATCCGGCCTGGTTCTATCTCCACGTGACGTGCCAGTCTTCTGCCTATGTGATCGGGGTCACCGGGTGGGCCACCGGTCTCAAGCTCGGTAGTGAGTCCAAGGGAATCACTTACACTGCCCACCGAACCATCGGAATCATCCTCTTCTGCCTCGCCACCCTCCAGGTAACATACGCTTCTGTATTTCCCTGAGTTTGCTTTTCTAGCAAGGGATGACCCATTCATTGCGAAAAAAATCCATGTCACACTGATGTAATAAGAAATAACTAATTAAGATCCTTTGATCATTAGAAATAATTAAGATAATTGTTCAAATGATTGACGCACTTAGTAGTTTGTCACAATCTCGTTGGCATTTGAGTGTATATGCATTGAGCAATATGGTTACTTCTATTGAGTGAAGAGACTAGAGAGAGAGCGCTCTCTTATCTCTATTGTTTAAGTCACTCCCCTTTTTCCCTTTTTAAAAATGTCAACCATCCTAATTTAATCTATATTACATTTTCTAAATATTTATAATCATTTTAAGTATTTTAGCGAAAATTACTCTCATATGATCCATTTAGCTTCTTATGAGATTCTATTGTAGTTGGATCGTACTATTCCATGTGGGATTTACCAGCTTATTGAAATTCTGTTGTCGTCTTCATCTTCTGTTAATGTGCTCACTTTTTCCAATTATATTCGATGACATTCACCATGCAGAGTATAGGTTATGTGCGAGTCAGATTTTAAATATCTAAAAGGGGTGCAGCCCAAGCCCCTTTCAACCTCCACAACTTGGCACACCATGTCATAATATTACTCGGGTCATCTGAAAGGTCCTGCATGCACCAAGATTTCCAAGAACTGCAACTGTGACATGCATGATTAATGTCTTTTTTTTTTATAAGTAAGATTAATGTCATCATTGCATTCACTACACAATTGTTCCCTAATGTTGACCTATTTTATATATTTATATATATATATATATATATTCTTATGAATATATAGGTGTTTGCCCTGCTGCTGAGGCCGAAGAAGGATCACAAACACAGGAAGTACTGGAACGTGTACCACCACTTGGTCGGTTACGCTGTGATCATCCTCGGCGCTGTCAATATCTTCAAGGGGTTCGACGCCTTGAAACCCGAGAAGAAGTGGAAGCACGCATACATCGGCATCCTCATTGCCCTCGGGATCAACTTCCTTTGGCTGGAGGCCTGCACTTGGTTCATTGTCCTGAGAAGGAAGAGGTCACAGAGCGCCGAGAAGGTCAGCTATGGATACGGCAACGGCAATGGCAATG
This sequence comes from Lagerstroemia speciosa, assembly GCA_037672795.1. Lineage (NCBI taxonomy): Eukaryota > Viridiplantae > Streptophyta > Magnoliopsida > Myrtales > Lythraceae > Lagerstroemia > Lagerstroemia speciosa. Next base: position 423,162 of record CM075291.1, on the reverse strand, counting down.
GATTCGGGACTGGGGCCACCAATGGTGGAGGCGTCAATGGATACGGTGGTAGGCCCCACCACAATGCTTAGAGATCCCACACTTCGCTCCTTTTGTGCTGTCTTGATTCATTTTACGTTTTCCTATTAGGGTTTTTTCCATTTTGTTCCAATCTTTTCTTGCTTATGGGTTCTGTCTAGCTACTGCATGTTGTGCTGATCATCATCAGGGTCTTTGTATTAATTCTTTCATAGGTTTGCTTATATCTATATGATACACACATATATATATACAGGAGTGGTCGCTCTATGATTGATTTTATTCCTTTCATTTGTTTGTGTCATTCGAGTTCCGAGTCTTCCAGCTCCCATCATGTTTTAAGCTATATCGTTGTGAGTATGTTCGGTACTGCCATTCGACCATAATAGGTTTGTTAATTGGTACATAGTCCGTTATTATGTTTCAACTAAGCTATAACTTTTTTTTGCTGAATCAACTAAGCTATAACTTAATAGGCTACGTAAGTTACACTTTATTAAGCACCAAATGATAGGGCACCTTCACTTTGGACAACTAATTAATGTGAGCCTGTTCAAGTGGTTCAATCCCCTTTCCCTTAAAATAATGTCTCAATTTTGAGTTTTGCATATAGAAAAAATTTGGAATTGGAAGAGCATTACTTCTTAAGTGATCGACCTAACTTGAATATGAATTATTTGGTGGCCAAAGTACTTTAAATTGGAGGTGTTATTATCCTTTCATACATTGCATGTTTCATTATTATTTATTGCTATGTGAATTGGTCTTATTTATTTTCATACTAATTATTTATAAATATTATTATTTTAGTAGTCTTATCATATATATTATTAAAGGTAAGTGTATATATTTTATTTTCTAGACAGACGATACTAAACAAATTAACCAACTTAGACATAGTTTAGACATAACCCATTTAGACGATAGTAAACATATCGTAGTCAAATCATCGGTGTTGCTAACCTGACATGACACAATTCTTCATCCTAATGAACAGGACATCAGCCCCAGAAAATATAACGCAAGTCATCGACCCATTTCTAATGGCAAGTCGATTCATATGTAATATAATATATATGAATGAAAAGTAAAGGAAATGATATGTACAATCGATCTTTCACTTTCAGTCAAAGTTCAATGAAACTTGTTCGTGCTTTATATTCCACCAACTCCATGTGGTGCAGTACTTTGACATCTCAATAAAATTCCAACAAGTGATTTTCTCACCAAACTCTTCTGTCGACACCCGTTCCAGTAGGATACAATAACCAACTTAGCCAGGTTATCCACGAGAACAAGAAAACCTGATCAGCATCTTAAACATCGTGAAACAATAGGCGGTTCCAGTTCCGGTTTCAGCAGCGTGCAAATTACTTCATCAATCTCCACTTACTTGGACTCATTCGAATTGTTGCACGACCTCGACAAATTCAGCCTTCAGAAGCCGGTTCGTGGCTGCCACTCGCTTGGATGTGATGTCGAAGTCCTTAGTAGATCTGATTGAATACAACCACCGCAAGAAACCGTCCAGATAAGCAGAATACAGGGAACCAAAGCTATCGAACTTTGGCGATGGGTCAACAAAATTTTCAGTTTTCTCTTTTGAAAACTTCAAAGACGACACCGCAAGTTTACTTGGCTCTGAGAGATTGACCTTCTAACAAGTAACCTCAAGGAAGAAATATAAAGAGTTATCGTGACCGCTCTACCTGACAGCGACATTGCAAGGAGATCGAGATTTTTCAAAAATCACACGGTAACAAAGATCCAAAAGAAAGTATATTAAATAGAGAAGGATGAGGTTGTTGACAACTTACGGGTCGTAGACGAGTCCTCCAGCTTCCTGGACAATCAGAGCTCCATCTGCCACATACCTGGCCACAAAAGCACCAAAGGCCATCACAGAGTACATAAAACTCACATTTTTTTTTTAATGATTCACACAGCAGATGAATTCTCAAGATTGGTATATGCATATACCTTCACTGACTTTGACAATAGTGGAACAATCTTGAATGACACTTGTTTGAGCAAAGGTTCTCTTGTTGTTGTTGATGTGAGGGTTTAATTGAATCAAAAAAGCAAGACTAATAAAACCAACAAGAGTTGGTGGAGGCTATTTGACGCCTCTTCCAATTAAACAAGATCTCATATTCAAAAGTCGTGTGAATGGAGTGAATTCAAGTCACGTGAATAGAAAAAAATTCATACTTGGGTGAGTTTAAACCTTTAGTAAGTTTACCGAATATGAATTAGTCGTGACTTATTGAACTTTTAGATATCAGGTGACATACTGAAAAGAAGTCATGTTAATACTAGTTAGATTAATTAATACAAGAAGATTGTCTAAAATGTACTGTGACTTGCAATATGGTCCGTTATGAATTTTTCCTTTAAGAAAGGAGTAAATGGTGTCAAGTAGGAGAAAGTCTCCTATGTAACGGGTATATCACGTAACAGTGTCTATATGGTATCATGAGCCAATCAAATTAAATCATTTTAAGGTTTTTTTTTTATCTTTTTAGCTATGTGTTATACTCGTTATACGCAAGCCTGTCTCGCCAAGTAGAGCAGATTCTGGACTGAGCAGAAAAATATAACACGAAGTTGGGCTCTAAGAAGTTCAAGGTGGAAAATCATTACCCCTGCAATTGATATGCTTCAGCACACGCTATTTAGCAAACTCAAGGCATCCATGCAGGGGTGGAAGCGTGTTCTGCTCATATGTAAGAGGTAGTTAAATTGTCTACTGAGGACAATTATTGTCTACGTAGTTGATTGTAAAACTCGACCGGTTCATGGAGAGGAAAAAATTGTACCAGCGACCCCGAAAGCCAAGTTCGTCATAAAAGAGATCAGCTCTTCCACAGGCCATCCTACAAAGGATATCAACACCGGTCAATTTAAACTTTTGGATTGGATATGAATTCGAAACCCTTCTTTACATAGACTTGAAACTTAGGGGCCGTTTAGTTTGGGTAATATTAGATTACAGGAAAGTTAGATTACATAATAAGTTATTATTTTACATAGGATGCAGGTTGTAATATGAAAATATTATATTTGGTAAGTATTTTAGATTAGTAAAAAACGATTGAAGATATAATATTACAAAATTTATCGCCATAAGAAATCAATTGAATTTCCAATGCCACCCTCATTTTGCCAGGTGGGCAATTACACGGAGAAGGGCAAACGGATTACTTGTGTGGGTCCCACAGGTGTAATGTCAAAGATGAAGCCCTTTTTCCATGCAATCTATATCTATATTTAATGGAGAGTTCCAACCAACATGAGTTGGTTCAAGTGGTAAGATACTTGTTTTTCTTAAGTAAAGGTCTCGAGTTCGAGTCTTTGTGGATGGAGAAAACTCATACTGGGAGAGTTTTACCCTTTAAATGGGCCGACCCGGCTCGAACTGGATTAGTCAGTAGCCTAATAGGCTTTTGGATACCAGTGTGCACACAAAAAAAAAAAAAAGAGTTCCAAAGCTGAACAGTCAGCCCTCCATGTCGGACCATCCTTTCTTTTTTTTTTTCTTTTTTTTTTCTTTTTTTTTTTTTATTTTTTATTTTCACCTTCTTGCTTTTTCTCTCGTCTGTTTGTACAAGGGGGTTTTTGCTTTCCCGCGGAAAAATTTCCAGACCTGGTAATCTGAAAATGCATCCAAGTTTATATATCAATCGTTGTTAAGATGACTGTAAAATACCACTTTCCTTGTAAAATATTTATTTTACATCAATCCAAACACCGCCTTAGGAGCATTCCTAAAGTAGACAATGCATCATCCTTACAACAGGTAAAGTATCCTCCTCAGCACAAGTAGAACTGATATTATTCCCATGTTTGTTGAGCTGAAAGACGTGGGATCTTATATTGATTTGCACTGCCGCTGAAACATCATGATGCGAAGGTGCCCGAGTCTTCCACACCCACCCAACCCCAGCTTCTGCTTGTGTTGACAAGGGTTCTTCGACAGGCACGATGCTATTGTGGAATACTTCCCTCTGTACAGCCGTTTCCAGGCAACTCGGATTCCCCCGATACGTGAAATAAACAAGGGATCTAGGAGTGGCGGTAATTTGACATTAAAAAAAATTGTAATTAGGAATGTAGAGAGAAATTTTCTGAAAATTTCAGGATCCATAGGAATTGAGACCCTCCTTGATGGTAAAAGCATCACTCCTTTCATCCAATAGGCCCGAGATCAAATAAATACCTTAAGAGATCATGACCAACTTCATCGACCCCTACGTCCGACCAGAAATTTACTTTATTCAACAAGTAGGTATTACCTGGCTAACGGATTTCCCATGTAAACACAAGCCCAACATTCTAAAACGTTCTCGAGCTTTGCACGTGAGGTTTCCCAGAAAGAGCAAGATTTTTCGTTACGGGTTGAGTAAACCTTTGGAACCGAAAACCAATTCGATTTTGTTATAATTGTCGGGGAAGCATGGGTTGATTTTTTAAGTAAGTAAATAGCTTCATCGCCTCAATTAAGAAATTTTCCTTTCATTTCTTACTCGAATAGAGAATATCTAGGAACCTCAAGGTTCCAAGAAAAGCAGAATTAAAGGGCATCATCTCTGAAGCTACCTCACGATGAATTGGCCGGTCACAGTATTTTCCGTCTTTTCTTTCCTTGAATGCCTCGTAATGTTTTATTATTGTCTTGACCCGTTATAGCCAAATGATCGTACGTTCATCTAAAAGAAATGCAGACCACTCAACTGACAAAAGATGTTTAAATAGCGCATCAACGGGGCCCAGCAGACATTAACCTCACTATTTTCACCAGGTTCAGTCCAAAATTCAGTTCATCGCCTATACACTAGCTCTCAGAGGATCGCCACACATTGATCATGCACCTGGACGCACTGACTGAAATCTATGAGCTTGTGAAGTGTTCATGAACTTGAGAGAATAAACTCCCCATCATCAAAAGAAAAAAGAAAAAATTGCCCGAACAAACATTTTTAATTACTTCCTTTTGCCGGACTCTTTTTATCATTACGATTATTATGAGAAGTTATTATCATCATTATTACACGGGGTTGTATTATTTCATCTACATGCAGGCTCCGAGCGTCTGAATTTTCAAGACTTAAGGGACACGAAAAACCGTTTCCCTCGTACTAATTGGCTCTGCTCAATATCAACCGCATTGTAATGACTGTGTAGAGTGATTGGGGAGTGCGGCATCTCGCTATCAACTTAAGCAAACAACAAACAACAGACCCTTACAGATATACGAGACTCGGTGGCGTCGCTCACGATGCTTCCTGTGGTTCGAGCGCCGCTATCTCTTTCACAACCTGTGCTTTGTCTGCCTCAAACTGTTCGTCCTCTGCAAACAAAAACAAGTCCAGATCTGTGTAACTTGAAAAGAGAATCCAATATATTTTGCATGCAACACACTCAGTTAAGGTTAACTATGCAACCTTTGTCCAGCTTAAAACCCGCAAAGAGCCGCAGAAGCTTGCTCCTGTTTGTGACTAGTACACCCACAATATCAGCAGGTTTATTTTGATTGGCGACAAAGAGCTGCAACATTTTAACACTGAATGATCAACTAGAAAGGTAACGAAACCTGGCATGTGGTTGGCAAGGGAAAGCTCTGAAACAATTTCTCAAAGAGGAATACCTTGAAAACATGAAACGCTTCGATTTGGATGCTTTTGCTCGACTCCTGAAGGAAAGTAATTCCACTGATTATACCCAATTACAAAAAACTGAATGGAAATGGTCCGAAGAAATGTAAATACCCGGAGAAGATTCATGAGTATCCTTAAATTCGCGATTGAGCTCACATATCGTATCATCACAGCTGAATTAGAACGATCCAGTAGGATGTCTCCCAGAAGCTACCACAGTTGAGAAAGGATAAATCAATCAGGAGTATTGACCAAAATTTAACATTCAGGGTGATATTGTGATCTTAAATACAACAAACAGCTTGTTCTTAAACCAATACATTCAGAGAATAAAGTTTCCAAAAAATTATGTGGAATAATTGGCTCAACTCTTTTTTTTTTCCCCTGGGAAAGTAGTAAGAAAAAATCTTTGACAACAGAATCATTAACAAATTTGTAGAGGCTTTATAAAACAACAATCTATGACAGAAAGAAAAAGTAGAAGAGAAGAAACCAAGAGATTTGCTCATTACATACAACCTTAAAATTTGGTGAACCTAGTAGTAGCATTTAAAAGGACAATGCATTTCTTCTTTTATGGTAAAAAGGACAATAATTTTACACAGTTACTGGTTTTCTATATTATTATAAGAAAGAACAAACGAAGAATAATCCGGAGGCACCTTGACTGCTTGACGTCTGGTAATGTAGTTGGAAGATTCCAACAGCTTTGAGTTATAATCCGCAAAAAACTGGAAAAAGAGAACCCAATGAAACTTCCATAAATTCAGAAACAAAAGTGCCCAACAACAGTAGCAAAGAAAACCAAATGGAAAAATAGCTTAACCACCACTATGAAATCTTTCATGTGTTGTCACCAGTGTCTATCTATATCTATACCAATAATAACTAAGAAGCCTTTAAAGGCATTTCTCCATTTCTCACTCTCCCAAATTACTTTTGACACTTTGCAGTTATCCAATGCACACCCATATGTCACATTTAACTTTCCTGTATTTGAGAAGTTGCAGTGTATCTAAAAAATTATGCCCCAAAGAGTTTTCATACTTCAACACACTCCAAAGTTTCTTTACCCTGTTTGTCATTAAAATTCCAGATTTACCCTTATTACGGTTTTACTCTCATGCAATTTTGGACAAAAATAACTTACTAAGCCTCATCTCTTTCGACAATCATAGATATACATTTCAACTCTCTTTCTATGAAGTTGCACTATTTTAATTCACATCATTATTGACTCATTTTCAATTCAATTTGTTTTCTCCAATCACTTTTTCATTGGCTTAGGAAATAGATCTTCTTTTAACAAATAAATATTACTATGTATAGTACAAATATTTTATTATATATATGAAAGGAGTTCCACAAAATAGCATCTTCATGTGCAAAGCACATATTGTATCACCTAGTTTAAATATAAATCTATGTAAACAAACAGACAAAACATGATTATGTGCTTGCTCAGTAACAAAAACTGAGGAAGCATTTTATGTCCCTCTTTTTTTGCATAGAGCACTCAGCAAGCATTAATATGTGCATCAAGAATTTTGCATTGACATATCACTCAGGCCAAATCAAACAACTACAACATGAAAAATCCAAATTTACAGTCGTAATTAGCTAGAGCATCTCTCTCCTACAAATTATTGCATAGGTAATGGAAATGGAGCATTGGAAACTTTTTCAGTAAGTAAGAATGAGCTGTTTTATGATAACAACCAGAAGATCAATCTATGAGTGCCTCAAGTTTTCTCATATGGAGAAACATGTTTCTTGTTCAATTGGTAAATGGTGCACCATGATGAATGTATATAGACACGGCCCTCTATCTGGGTCAAGGTATGCTGAGAATTACTTACCCAGTCATAATTTTTGTTGAGAAATTCTGCTACTGTAGACTTATGCCTGGTCAAAAGTTCCTGAAACAAAATTTGTACTTTTGAACATCAGCAAAGTTGAAAATGAACGGCAAAGAAAATATTATCATATACACAATGCCAACATTAATTACTATCTTGTCTTTAAGGCTCAAAGCTCACTGATCCAAAACAAATAGCTACATTTTATATCTCCATATACAATCTTGGGTGAAAGTGGGAGCCATTCGGAAGAGAGCAAAACCAAGCGAGAGGGAAAGGGAGGGGGGAGAAGATCATTTGCACCTTAAAGGTAGCAGCTGCATCTGCAGCAATGTCAAAATTCGGAAGTTGTATATAATCGAAAAACTTCTTCATGTGTTCTGATTCCAATACGTACCTGAATTTGGGCAGTCAGAAGTATCAACAACAATGCGAATAATAGCTACAGTATAATAAACATATTCCGCAAACCAGTGAATTGTTCACTGAGAGTTCAGATGTGCAAAACAAATGTTAGAAACCAACAATACACAGTTTTTAAGGTAAAAAACTTGAGATCTCCTTTCCTGAATCAAATAAAAGACCTGCATGCCAAATTACTTGCACAAATTCTTTCGAGATTATTCAAAACTTACTAATTACAATGCCAAACTCAATTTCATATTGCAAACATACATAAATATCACATACCAATATCAATTGAAACTTGCCTTTATCTTCGTGTCATCTTTTGTAAAACACCTTGCTCTTTGTATATGAATTTACAATCCCAACAATATCAGATACGAGAAGAACCAACAAGCCCGTATCAATTTGATAACATACCGAGATATCAGAAGCATGCCCATGCTCTCTACTCTAAATGTATGTGGCCAAATAAATAAGCATGGGGAGATATTTCCCAAGCATGGATCAGAATAATAAAAAGGATAAGAAACATAACTAAAAATCTGAACTGTGCATAACCAGAAGCAGGGGATAAAGCAAACTCAGGACAGTTGTAATACAGCTCAAGAAGAGAAAATTTTCCATCTCCAAGAAGAATGAAAACTGGAAGCACAGAAATTTCATACATCATAGATAAATATATTCTAACTATAATGAATCACCTTGCAACACTTTGGTGACGTATGCATTCCCGCAGCATCGACCCATAGTGTAAAGCCAAGTCTGTGTTTTCATAACTACATGATATAAATGAACATCAGTTAGAGAACACCGGATGGAGATCACTGGGGATAAAAACTCTTACATTTAGTTCTCAAGAACCATTAAAACCTATTTTCATTTCTCCCACGGGGCTTACACAAAACATTTGTGAATAAAAGATTCGTCAAGCAAAAAATAAAAAATAAAAAAAAATGCTCTTGATTTAGGTCCTCTCCTTTCCAGATAACTTTAAGAACCACATGAAGTCCAATATTTGAAATGCAAATTTCCGTTGATGCTGGAAATCAAATGAAGAACTCCACTCTTACACAATATCAATGTATACTCTATTTGGTATCAATACGAACAATTAAAGAGCCGCATAAGGACCACAACAAACAAGAGCTAAAATGTCCACAAGGTTAACTTGTTCAGAAGAGTGAACCAGAAAATCAGTGTTCATTAGAACCATAATATCAAGCATCAGTTACTACAAACACCAAAACAAACAAATAAATTCATTGAAAAGGACTTTATAGTAGGTAAAACTCAATGACAGGAAGCAGTAGAAACTAGCTTAATAGACTTCCAAAGATTGCTCAGATATCAGAAAAATTCCAAATATTCAATTATGTCTTACCCTTCTACTAAGATGTCCATAAGATCAAAATTTGCCTCCAGGTAGTCAGATGCAATTAACCGTGAATTAACCTGTTGCCGCTGTAAATTTGCAACAACTTGAGTGGCATCCTTCCGAGCCTGAAATGAGATGATTCTAATCATCAAAAAACACATAAGAAACATAAAAAGCAAGGTTTAGCTCCCTGGAGTCTTGTGTGTGGTCATCAGTATTAGAACAAATAAGAATCCAGATAGGGGAAAAGAAGCTGTTCCAGAATATCCTCTTGGAATAGGAGATTAACAAAGTAACATTAGCTCCTCACGGATCACCTCCAGGTTTAATTTTGGCAGGCAAATTATCAGAAGTCGCAGCGTGTTTTCTTTGAAAAATTCCTGTGTCAGCTGTGCACAAGCTTCAGGAACTGGCTCAGCTTCGCTGCTGCCATAAAGTATTGATTTCAATTCCCTTATATCTCTACAGAGCTCTGCCATCTGCAACAAAAGTTATATTAACAGGAAAGCCCTGACATTTTAAAACACAGAATTGCACAAGATGATCAGCTCCTCAGCATTAAGCGTGCAAAATAGCATGAGTTCATAACACCATGTATAAGAACAAGCACATAAAAACAAGACCATCTTTTATAGACATTCCCGATATGTTAGTGAATGTGGCTGCCCCAGCTCAACAAAATTGATCACTGCAGGATAGAACCAGTTCAAGGTGCCTGATTTTCCTTTTTGATTTTATGGGAGCTACACAACCAGAAAAAAAAAAACCAATGCAACAAGAAATACCAAATTTACGGCTGATCAGATCTAAACGAGCACAATCAATGCATAAATTATTATGATGCATTTCACCTTAATCACAAACAGAATCAGGATGAAAATTATCAAACTCAAAGTTCTCCCCGGAAAACAAAATGCTCGACCAGGTTTACACGCATATTAAGGTTTTAGAACCAATCCACTTTCGAGATCGATGCACAAATGAGAATAGGTAAACAAATCAAAACTTCCAGTACTTCAACAGCTTTTCTCTCCATTTCACATAGATCACCAAACCGATCGATTGAATCAGATAAAGATCGTCATAAGTACACAAGGGATAAAGAGACAATTGCACCTTCTCGTCGCGCTTGATCTCACGGGGATCTGGGCTACGCTCGGCAAAGATGAGGAGATCACGGGCCTGCCGGACTATATCCGCCGGAGTCCGGGGCTTCGACTTGAACAAGCCCTTCATTTTGTCGGGATTCGGTTCGGAGAGCCCTCCTTCGGTCGGAAGCCTCCGTAGCGGCGCCGCCGATGAGGAGGGTCTCCGACCCCCCGACTGACCGGACACGCAGGCACCTATGGTTACTCCCCAATAAGCCCCTTTTCAATCGTCCCGTGGATCCCCCCTCTCTCCTTCCCTCTCCCCCTCTCTCTTTAGCACAGATTTTTGCTCACGACATGGCCGATTATCTCGATGATGAAGGCAACGGGGGATGTTCCTACTCTTTTTTTTTTTTGACAAAATCGCTGTATCTCTTTTTTTTTTCACCTCAGTCGGTATGCGTGTCAAACGTAAATAGCATATTTTGACAATTTTATATTTTGTCATGATTTTAATAATACAAAAAATTATAGTGTGTTTTCCTCTTTTTCTTCGAAAATGTTAGAATGTTTCATAATCGCTGAAGTGGCAACTAACATGGTTTGTTGATGTATCATTCTTTATTGTTGATATGTATTTTTATTTACATAGATTGAGAAATGTTGGATTTGATCAGATAGGATCAAATTTGTTATTACTGTAGACAAGATTAGATTTGTTACTATCTGCTTTGGTACCCGGTAAAATTTGTTAGTAAATTGTGAGAGAATAGATTCATATTTACATAAATGTCTAAAATAATAGTTCATTTGTACTCATATATGTGCTGTGCTAAAATTATTTTATTTATTTCATTTGGATGTGGAATTTAATTTTTAACAATTTTTCTATCTTTGTGTAATAAAAATGCAATGTCAACAATAAAAAAATACCATATTTGCACTCCATATCAACAATTAAGAGGAGAATTCTAGTGGATTCACTCTAAAATATTTTGTAGAAAAAAAGAAAAATACGTGACAATTTCTTATATTATTGATGATCATGACAAAATAAAAAAAAATCATCAAATCTCATTTTTTGAGGCAATTTACCCTATTTCAAAACTATCAAATATCTGACATTTTTATAACAATTGGATTGAGTACAAATATCTATTTTCCCCTGATGCAACTATGAGTTTTTAAGGTTTTTAGCGTTTTTAGTATTTTATTATTTTTATTTAAAATTTAAATATATTTTTACCGCATCAATTCTCTCATAATAATCTACTAATGTGATTAATTTTTATTAGTTTGTGATACCATATTGGCTTTATGTACTATCTCACAAGTGTCAATCATTGCATATATCTAGATTGGGCAGCCTTGGCCAACGATATCTCCACGATAACTCATTCCTATTGACAAAAGATGCACATCGTGCTTTTTAGCAATCATCCATCCTCCTCTTTACCGCTCTTTGGATTACTTGGCTCCAGCCAACCATCAGCCAACTTCATCTATGGTGATTGAAATTTTGCAAATGGCAAAGGTAAAGGACCCAACAAAAATGGTGTACACAACTCTTAGGCAGAACTGAAATTGAGTGGAACCTATCCGGTAAGGTACATTCTGGATAGATATTACTGATATTCAGGTAGGTTTCAGGTAACGAATTGAGAAACCAGTTAGAAGAGGTTTAGGTTCTACCGGAATTGAATGTATATTTCAATCGACAACAATTTCTTCAATACCAGTCTAATTCTCGTGCTGATCATATTGTTAAATTTCTAGTTCAATAAATTTTTATTTTATACAAGAATTATATAGTTGTTATATCTAAAATATCAATAGAATTTACAGAGGAATAACAAACAATAATTAAACATATTAAAAAGTATAAGAATTTAACTAGTATTTACTAAATTTTATACTATTAAACTAAACTTACAAAAATAGAGTTAAAATTAGAAAATTCCATCATAAATTTGACTACTTAATTACAAAAACTCCATATTTTAGTTATATATTCACAAAGTTATCGTAACGAGAAGAGAAAAAGACAGGTTCCCGAAACTTGTGGTATAATGCATATTCTTGGTGGTTCTAGTTTCTAATTCCATATCGTAGGATCTAAAATCAAAATGTAGAAATCGATTTTATAAAGGGTAGGGTTTGGGTTCACAAAAAATATAGAATTCTTGAACCCGTTAACCCTACCTAGCATAGGAGGGCATGTTGGTTAAGAGCTCATGGATGACAGTTCTATGGAGGAGAGTAGCTCTAATTTCGAAAGTTAGTTCTACATAGAAGGGAACCCTAATTTTGTGGGTTAGACTAATCGATGGAGAAGAGGAGCACACGGGTAGAGCAATTTCCAAACAGGTCGCATTTAGAACTCATTTGATATGGGTGAAACCTTTAAATCTAATGTGCCAACATGTTACGAGCCCAACTCAATTCAGTGGGCTCAACACCTCAAATTTTTCTGTACCGAGCGATTCTTAGCTAGCATTTCTAATTTTCTGGACACATGTTACTGGCCCAAGTCAATTCAGTGGGCTCAATGCCCAAAATTTTTTGGACTGAGAAATTCTCGCCAACATTTTAAATTTTCTAGACCCATGCTATGGAGCAAAATCATACCTCTAATCATAATTTTTAATTGAAAAATATTTTGTGTTTCCAACATTTCCAAAAACTTGATTTCTATTCATTGATTTACTAAAGACAGTTCATACTTCTTTGAGCTTCATCCTACTTTTTTGTTGTGAAGGATTAACATACTCATTAGGAGCTCATTTGGGCAAAGCTATGGATTATATTGTTTGAAGTCATGCCAAAAAAAAAAGTCATGGACTAGCTCTACTTTTGCACCTATAGTCCTCACCACATCCAAATTCGGCAACATTTGGCATTAGCATCTTGGGCATCCTATATTCCCAATTGTTCAGCATATTTTACTATGTCCTTCTTGTTAACTTGAAAAAGAATGACACAAGCTCCATTTCCCTTGGCATTGAATAAAAGTCATGCTCCTCTTGATTTAATACGCATTGATATTTTGTGTCCTGCACCTATTACTTCTCATAAATTTTAGCTTTACGATATTCGCTTTCTTGATGATTATGAAAATTTTCATGATATTTTGTCATGAAATCATGCTAAAATATTTCTAGAATTTTTTGAGCATTTCAACTCCGAGTAGAAAATCTTCTCGACATAGTCAGCACTCCACAGTTACTTTTTTTTTTCCATGGATCCAACTTTGCATAAGACTTGGAAAAAGGAATCATTTGTATTTAATTTGACTAACACTAACAAAGTCTGCACTCACTATTACAAAGTTCCCTTCAACTATGGTAATGAATGGCTGACCCCAACTCCAGAATGAATATTACGAAAAATGTCTAGTAGACACATATCAATCAGTGACTTATATGAATATTAGTGGCATTTTAATATATCCAAACAAATCTACCATCAGTCAATAATAATAACACCCCACAGTCATCTTCTCTACTAGTGTGGCATGCAAAGTCTTTAAAACCTAAAACATTGTCATGTCTGATGAGTTATATAGGAGTAGAGTAGGAAGATACCATGGATATGAGTCAATCAAAAATGTTATTGTGGCGATTAATTGAGAGCATTGATAGGGACAATCTTGTAATGATTGACAAATGAAAGGGTATCTATGCATTTAAGTATGAATGTCATTTGAATTCACATTAGTCTTATGATGTCTTCTTTTTTTTTTTTATAATCAATAGGTTTCTAAAGAGCTCATGTATTAAAAAAAAAAAAGGAAATTGCAAAACACAAGGCTAGGGCATAGATATCACTGCAATAAACAACAGTGATTGAAGTCTCGAGGAACAATTGGTTAAACTAGGATGTCTTTTTTAGATTATTATGAAGTCATAAAGAATTCTATTAGAGCAACACAAGCTCCAACCATAGCTCATATACGAGATCAATCATTTTTAGCAACTTTACATGCATATACACTTACGGTTCTATGAGCATTTGCTACAAGCACTATACCTTGAACTTGATAAATCAGAAATCTTTGACTTTCTAGAATGTGAATATATAAATCATAAATGTGCCCAAGCAATAAACGCTCAATCATTGTGAAGCAAATAATCTTTAAACGACTCTATTACATTGTTTATTTCATTTGTTTTGAGGATTAAATCTCATATTGATTGAATTAAAATATAAAATTGAGTTTATAAGAAAATTGGGTACCACCACCTAATAACTTAAGCTTTTGTGAGCCCAGTCTCTTACAGGCCCAAGTGAAAATTTTACATGATATCATAGCAAGTTTCTGTCTAGGCTCATAGTATACTAGAGCTGAGTCTAAAACTCGTGGTCAGTTATGTCCGAGATTGTAAGAAAAATATTTAGCTTGTGGCTAGTTTATCAAGCATGGAAAAATAATCAATTCATATATTAGCCAAAAGAGGAAAGAAGAAAGTCCATTTCATGGTATTTTTTCCCTTCTCCCAAGATCGAAAGAAATATAAGAGCCTCAAGGATGTTGATTGTGGGTAATTAAGGACATGTGGTTAGTCTAAACCATGTTGTTGTGTGAGGGCAGATGTTGAGGATTAAATCTCACATTAATTGTATTAAAGTATAAATTTAAGTTTATAAGTCAATTAGATGTCATCATCTAATAGTTTAGGTTTTTGTGTGGAAACATGTTTAGTTCCCTGTAAGTTCATGTGAAATTGGCATAATTGAACAAATAAATTTCCAACTCTCTCCAAATTAAAAAGGGAAAGGCACATTGTTAATTACTTAACCTTATACATTCCTACTCGCAAGACCTCTTTTCAAAAGAGAAAAAAGTTTGGTACAATGAATGATATTACGTTTGACATGGGACCAAGAGATCTAAACTTGATTTTTACAAGTAGAATTTCTTGTGCCCACAGCTATTATATTCATACTTCCCAATTAAGCCAACATGTGTCATTTGTATATAGAAAAGAATTTCTAAATATTTTCCTCCTTACAATTAAGAAGAGATTAACAAATAATGGAACCAAAAAAGGTAAGGATGAGAAAAAAGTTACATTTTGCTTAGTAAAAATGAATGTGTTCTTCTATTATGAAAAATTTAGGCTACTATATGATGCATAGTTTGATGATGGCATAGGAATTAAATTGGAAATTTAGAATATAAGTATAAAGAGTATACATTTATTGTATATTAATTCTACTTCACTATAGATAACACCTTTCTACTATTTTTTTCATCCCAGTTTAATAAGAATTTTAGAATTTACCAATAGTATAGAAAGTGGCTGCTCAACTCTATACTTGCATAAGTGGTTTCTTCAAAAGAGTCAACAATCGATTCATTACTCTACTTTTAAAAATATGATAAATATTAAAGATAAAGGTCTAATGGTCTAATCTATCTTGGTATGAGAATTCATTATACTAAATGAGATACAAAACTTTTTTTGTGTGAAAGATCGTTCAAGTGTTAGAAAATACATAAATTGAAAAAATGGGAAGTTGATGAAAATAACTATGTATTAAAATATGATACAAAATCAACTTGATTGAAAAACTTGAAATTAGAAATTAAATTCGACCTACAACATAGAAGAATTGGAAAATTTTGAAAATGGAATAGTGGACAAAGCGATTTCAAGAAACCTCTCTTGAGCGTGCAAAGCTGCCAATGAAGGCTTTTGATTATGATACTTTCACCCTTAGAAAGGATCCATCTATCTCTTCCGAACTATAAGGAAAAGCTTTTTGAAAAAGTGCAATCCCTCCTTCAAACATTTGATATCATTCCTTCGATTTTACTAACTACACCATAGGACTCTTCAAGAGTCATTACTCTTTCTTTTATCATATCCATGTATGGTATCAAAAAATCTATATTTTTTGCCTTATGACTCTCTTGGTTTGTTATTTATAATTATTATAAATACACAAATTGTAGAATCATGTAGACCATTCAACATAGGAAAGAAAATGCTTCCAAACTTCGATGGTGTTGATAGCTTGCATATTCGTCTCCTCTTCGAAAAGCTTGGGAGTTTGCTCAGTTTAAAATCTTGCAAGTTTTAAGGTGGTAAAATAGAAAAACATCTTTTACTACTTACTTTAAAGTTCCACCATTAAACTTTTCAAACTTCTCACTACAGTTCATTGAAAGCAAAGGAGAATGGACAAGCCAAATCCACCATCTTACATATGTGGTAGGGGTGTTAGCCACAATAGTAATATCATTCTCAATTGTCATTTGAAACCAAATTTCTTTTAGGTTTCTTGGATAGAATCTCAAAATAGGAGTAAAAAATACAAATAAATTTTGTTGTTTATTAAGATATTTGCCCAATAATATACAAAATAATTCTATTTTAAAACTGTTAGAATAGTGTATGCTTCAATTTATCTTTTTTGAGACTATATGAGAAGAAATCAAATGAGTTTTAAAGAAGATATGTAGAAAGATATATAGAACAACACTGGTAAATTAAATATAAATTTATATGATAATATGTAAGAATCACATAATATTAACAATGACAAGATTGGAAACAAAATTGAGGTCGATGTTCCTTAAAAAGAGTAAGTAGATGATTTCGTCTCTAAGAGATGCGTTACACATCAATTTTATCATTTTCTAATATTGTACATCAATATCGTCCTTATAAACATCAATTAGGTCCGTCTGAACATTAATTGGGTCTTTTGAATGTCAACTGGATTCTTTTAACATCAATCAAGTCATTTAAACATTGATTAAGTCCTTCTAAACATCAATTTAGTTCTTGTGTACGTCAATCTCATCCACATATTAATGGAATGATAACAACATTTAAATCAGAAGTAGACCACTTTCATATAGGTCCCGAGAGTTTAAATTTTCCTTATGTCTTACTCCATCTACTCTGGTTACCCCTCTCCCCATCATTCTCACCTCCTCTCTCAACACACACTCTCTCCCTTTCTCTCGTTCCTCCAACATCACTTTACCCCTCAATTTAGCCCACATCACTCCCACCTCTCTCTTTCCTAATACACATTCACACACATCATTCTCACACATCATTCTCACATTTCTCTCTCGTATCATTCCTATTTCTCTTTCTCCCTCAATCACTATCACCTCTCTCTTTCTAGCCCAAATCACTCCCACCTCTCCCTCTCCTCTCCCTAATACACCTTTCTCACCCTTATCATTCTCATTTCTCTTTTTTCTTCAGTCACTACCACATTTCTCTCATGAAAGGAATAGAGAGAGAATAAGAGATGACTTGCATAAATGCTTACTCTTTGAAGGAAGCTCAAAAAGAGAGAAGTGAATTGAATGAATGTTTTATCGTGAAAGGAAGCCTAGAGAGAGATTAACCCACTCCATTTGGCTCGTTTATTGATAACTTTATATATTTATCAAGTTAGAGGGAGAGTTTAGTTGGATCATTAATGGCGGATTTTGTAAAAGTCTTCTTTAGTTAAATTCCTTACATCTATAGATTGCCCATAACCCCGAGAACTCATAAGATTTTACAAAATCGATTTAGTTGAATGGTTTTTAAGTTGTG
Source organism: Lagerstroemia speciosa (assembly GCA_037672795.1). Taxonomy (NCBI): domain Eukaryota; kingdom Viridiplantae; phylum Streptophyta; class Magnoliopsida; order Myrtales; family Lythraceae; genus Lagerstroemia; species Lagerstroemia speciosa. Next base: position 405,189 of record CM075291.1, on the reverse strand, counting down.
ACATTTGCAAATTTTGAAAATTTTGCTATGATTTGCAAACTTTATATGAATGTTTCAAGCTGATTTCTCCACTTTTAGGTTCCGTTTATTTATAAACTATAATATGCATTTGAAGGGTTCCATGGACACCAAAATCATTGAATTTGAGTGTATATAAGCTAAGATACGAGTCTCCACACTAGACTTCTCGACTCCTCTTTCCTCGACATGATAATACTTGGAGCCTCCAGTTTTTATAGGCATGAATGTGGTAGGAAAGGCCCTCAAGCTCCTCAATGCCCCTTCCTCGACATGGTAATAATTTATTAGGAGATAGAGAATAATTGAGTGTAGCCAAGTGATAAGGAGGAGAGAGCGAGAAAGATTGATATCGAAGGACGAAATTGAAGTACATTGACTTTTTTTCAAGGATTAAGGACTATATGTTAAAATGTAGTAAAATATACATATAAATGACATGTTTGATAATAATGATTTTTTTGTCAAAAATATAAAGTTAATGAACGGAATGACCTATATGATGTACAAAAAGGATTAAACTAATCTTCAAATATAATAAGGACAACATTGATGTTCAGGATTTAACTGATGTTCAGGAGGATTTAATTAATGTTTAGTGGATCTAATTGATATTTAGGAGGATTAAATTGATGTTCAAAAGACCTAATTGGTGTTCAAAGGATGATATGTACAAAATTAGAAAATGACCAACTTGATTGTACAGTGCATCTCTCAAGGATGGGATCTTCTATTTACTCTCCTTAAAATTTATTCATATCCTTACAGTCATACTGAAGATTATATTAAACGACTGTCTCCCAGAATACAATGGGTAATAGTAATGAGGTAGCACTCGGCTTCAACACTCTCGACGGCCTTAAATAAGTGTTGAATGCTATAAGAAAACCATGTGGGATGCAATAGGCAATGAACAAGTGTTGTAAATATATACATATATATATATATATATATCGATGCATTTACTTATCTATCTCCACATTTCTCTCTATTTATGTGTCTATACCTCAGCCTCTTCCAATCACATATATGGTGGTGGATAGCTGAAATGTCCATCAGTTTAATATACCCTTTAAACTGATTTTAAATTTTCATTGATATTGACAATTTTAAATTCATAATTAGTTGTTATTAACCACTCAATTTCATATTATCCATCATTTGCATCTGCCACTACACATGAATAAAGCTTTCAGTAGAGCGGTCATATCACGTGTCAATGCTGACGTGATATATCTATTCAATAGGGATTTGACATGTAATTAATAATTATATTGTTATAATTATTCGATCCTAAAAATCCTTAAAAAAATATAAAAACCTTAACAAATGGTGAATTATAATTGGACGGACATATCACATTAATATTGCTTATGTGATATGTTCAATCCACCGAGTACTTTCTCCTCAACGTGATTATTCTGCAAGCAGTTCAGCATTGTAATTATTTGTAGGTACTAAGTACAAAAAATTGATCACTCATGGAGCTAAAACAGAAAAAGGTGCCATGAGTTACTCTCAATCATATGTCCAAGTAGTATGTAAAAGCACCATTCATGAGTTACACTATGTACCAGACTTCGATCGAGAGCAGCTTGCTTCTTGCAAACTCGTCCTGATATAATGGAAAAAAAAATCTTAAATGGTCATGTCTCATAATGACGTGATGAGTAAAAATTAATTAAATTTCACTAACTATTAATTATTAAGGAAAGATTTGTGTGATTAACACCAATTGCTCGTTTATCACAATCTAATTGGTATTTCATCACAATCTAATTGGTAAAAAACAATTAAATTTCGCTAATTATTAATTATTAAGGTAAAGATTCGTGTGATTAACACCAATTGCTCGTTTATCACAATCTAATCGGTATTTCTTCACACCATGTCATGAGATATGATCATTTAAAAATTTCTCCAATACAATTACTTTTCTAGACAAAAGGTATAAACTTCTTCTTTGGGAAAGGTGTTTTCGTTCAATTATAAGAGTATACAATGTTCTAATTACAATCGACAGCCAAAGTCCGAGCTATCAATAACCCTTTAAATGAAACCAAGTCTCGACAAAGGAAATAATTTGTCTCTAACCATATGAAGAATCCAACCAATCAATGCAGAAGATGACTGAATCTTACACTGAAAAATCTGATGATTCCACTCTAACCAGATGGCAAACATATAAACAGACCAAGCAAGCTTAAGACCATCTCCATCCAGCTTCTTGCCCTTGACCCGCAGACTTTGAACTTTTGATAACTTTTAACTGTCAATTTCTCGTCATACCAAGTTATACAAGACAATGACAAGCACGAGTAGAAGTACAATTCCCAACCCGAAACCATTAGATTCCTAACCACTGAAGACAGTGCAACGATGGATGGCATCGGATGCGTGCCTTGGGATCTCGAGGAGCAGCAGCATCGAAGTGTACAGCAAGACAGCGATGATAGCAATGCCATTGAAATGACCATTGCATTGGAGAGGGATGATAAGGAATCATTTTCTCATTCCACCGTTAGTTCTTGGAGCAGGGTCACTAGGAATCTGAGGAAAGACAGAAAAGCAAGCCAGACCTTGATCAGTCCGAAGCCCCCAACCATTAGGGAAGGCACCAGAGGCGACGGGCGCCATTGATCTCCATCTCCGTCTCTCATTTCTGCGTCTGTGAGGAGCCAAAGGGACAGTTAATAAGGATAAAGAAGGGCGCAGTTTTCCATTTTGGACGTTTTCTTTTTTCCAACTGAGGGGATCTGATTTTTCCGTTGGAAGTGCATGGTTTGTTTCACCGGTTGCCAACTTCCCTATCGGACCAGCAAACTCTTTCCTATTTTCGGAAAATTATCTTCGTCGGATTGTTTGTGAAATCCTGCAACAGCCAAAGATGGTGGAGCCTTTGGCTCGATGGAAGTAGACTTGACCCCACCATGAATTAAAGAATTGTATGGTCGAAGTGATGATGAACGAAGTGTGAATCAACTGATCGTATTAATTCAAATCAGATCAAATCCAATCCTGAAGGATGTGAAAAGATCAAGCATAGTAGAATACCCGGGCCTCGTTTGGTTTGCCAGAAAGAAATGATGGTAATAGATTAGGCATAGAAAAGAATAGATAGAGAACAGAAACTAAGTTTTAACGGGAATGATTTTATCTATCCATTTTTTTTACTTTAAAGGAAAAGATGGCCTTTTGGTATTATTTTTTCCTTTTCAAAATTGCCCCTTGTGCATATAAATTAAAATATTTCTAGCCCTTAAATTGAAATGAAATGAGGACATGATCGTAAATTTGGCATATAATCACCTATTTCTCTTCCTTTTTATCTCCTAAGTGAAAGTCCATACCCTCTCTCCACATTTTTTTTCTTTTTAATATTTTTATTATTAATTTTCATTTTTGCTACCCACTATTCTACTTATTTAATTTAAAAATTAAGCATATATTTTTTTACTTTAAAATTTAATTATAAATAATTACTTCATTCAATCATTAATAGATATTTCTAATAATTTTTATTAAGATAACGCATACCGTGTATCACACTGTAAGCCTCTAGTTTAATTAAAGGGCATTAATGGAGGAATTATGAAATGTAAAAATAATAGAAGATTAAAATGAATTTAACTATGAATATTTTAGAAATTAAAAGTTTGTTAAGAAAGGGAAAATGCAAAAGTTAAGAAATAATTAAGTGTACTTTTATTAATTTATTTCTATTCCTTATGAGTAATAGTCATTTTTATAGGGTGGAAAGAATGCATATTTCTTCACTGTTCCGTATGTATCTGGAATAGGCATTCCAGATATGTCAACCAAATGCTAAAATAAGCATTTCACGATGAATAAATTATTCAAGTAATAATTATTCTAGCGAAATAAACATACGAGATCAACGAAAATGAACTATTTATAGTTAGTTGATTTCTTACTCTTATTAATTTATTCCTTATCGTCTGTAACTTTTCTTTGAATACTATGAGAAAGTCTTCAATATAACAGTATTATCATGTGATATTACTTATGAAGTGAAACCAATAGATATAATTCAATTATTTTTAAGATTGTTTTTGTATTTTTTAGTTTTATTAAAAAAATTCTAAAATAGTTAAATCATCGTTATATAGAAGAATACTATAATGAATGAAATTTGTCGAGGCCGATAGGCAAATACAGTGCGTCCCATCTAATCCCTTCTTTATTTTCTGCTAATTCTTATGTTATCATAGTGGGTTTTGACGTTAGCTCACACTATGTCTGACCTGAATGGAAAACTCATGGTCAATTAAGTCAGAGATAGAAAGAAAAAAATGTCAGGCTTGTGGCCAAGATTACCAGAGCATGGATGTGAAAGCCTAATTCGTGTAGTTGCTACTAAGGCTGGAAGAAAAAGTCTGCCTCATGGTAGTTTATTCCCCTCGTTTGAAACCGGAAGAAAAATGTTCGACTTTGTCAATTACAGGTGTATAAGAGCACACGTTAAATATAGCCCATATTACTAAGTGAGAGCGGGTGTTAAGGATTGAATTCCATCTAAATTGGGTTAAAAAGTAAAGTTGAATCTTACAAGAGAATTGGGTACAGTCGCATAATAGTTTAAATTTTTAGATGAAAACAGATCTGATTTCTTATAGGTCCGGTAGATATTTGAAAGGTACCAGATTCACTCCAGCACACACAAGCCTCTTCCCAACAAATAACAGTAGCTGCACCACCAAAAAATATCATTTTCCCTTCAACATCAATATGACAAATTTTATCAAATTGAAGTTTACCGACCAGTTTCTTAATTCATTACTCGGACCCTATCATATTTTCATAGAGACCTACCCAGAATCCATCCAATAGCGTAACATCCTACCGGTTTCGGATTTACTCTATATTCATGCACACCCCTATCCTTTTCCACATCCATTTTGCTTTTCACTTTACCGTCCTCTCTTACTGCCTCAACTATTGCCCCTGCTCTTTTATTAGCTTTTTTCCGGCTGAAAGAGCTTGACACTTGTTACTTAATGATAGGTGCTTGCCCATCCAGGGTGGATATGTATCAGACCGCTAACATTTCCCTGTACATGTTTCGCTGACTTTCCTGCTACATAAGGTTAGAAATGGTGACTCTGACTGTGACTGTGACAGTGACATTTTAAGATGAGATTATGACGTGGTAGAGAGCATGCCTGGAGCACAAGCTAGTGTCACGTGAACATTTTCATCCCTCCTCAACGGAGGTAAAAAGGGATCATTTATACTATGCGTTGGTTCTTGTGATATAAGTGAGCTAATCTTATTTTGTGATCTACAGGTACTTACTACAATTTGAACTCTATGAATGATTTGTGTTTAACATGTCAATTTATAGAAGTGCTGGTTTAGGGAGCTTCAACATTCGACTTCCCTGGCATCAACGCAAGCATCCAAACCTGAACCCTGTTACAAGTGAAATCAAAATGGACGTGGCTGGGAGAAAAATCCACAACTACTGCGGTTCATGAGGAAATCTCCAGCGGCAACATGCAAACATTTCGAGTCAGGCGAGGGAGCACTTTACAGGGTAAGCGAAAGACATGGAGATTCCAAACATGAGTTTTGATATTTGCTGACGTTGCTCATCTTGGTGCTAACTGTGGCTTGTCAGAAACAATCTAGTGCAGTTGACAAGTTTCATGCAACACGGTGAGCATTACTTTGGTTTGAGATCACAGTTACAGAAATCCTCAGAATCTTCGTGTTCTTGTTTGGTATAAGTGACGGTATGCCTAATGCAGGCTCACCGTAGAGGAAGTGACACCATTATGGAAAGCAGTATGGGATGAATGCGGTCAAGCGTGATTAGGATGCTACTTGACATCCTATGAATCACGATGACGATGTTTGGGAGGAGAATGTGACGGCTGCATTCTCATACCTCCCAAAGGCCGTGTGTATTGGTTCCCCTGATACATGTGAACTTATATTGATTTGTGATTTACAAGTACACACCCCTGGTACCCGCATGGGTGTCCAAACCTAAGCCGTTACACTAGGAACAACTTTGAACTACTCAGATACAAGAAGACAATCATCATGATGACTCAAGGAACCTACCTTAAGTTTTGTTTTTTGGTGTACAAAAAAGGCACATGAGCCTAGGAAGAGAAGAGAGAAAAAAAATAAAAGCAGCACGGGAAGTCCAACTGATAAGATCAAACTCATGACTTCTAGGTTATAGACCAAGAGTGGTACCTACTATACCAAACCCTCTTTGTCTAACATTTAGTTTTTCATTGTCAGAATATCAAACAAAGCCTCAAAATAGGAGAACAATAAGAACCACATATGACAACTATAACAGCATGGAAAGGTCCACTGTGTTTTGAGCAAAAGCAGATAAACAACTCGACACAAGATTCAGCAGGCAGAATACATCGTCATCGTCCCAATGATCAACCCTATACTACCACAAATGGGTATCGAGCGAAGTCATGCTGGGACTCTTGAAGATTAAAACTATGTAGTCATACACTAACAAGGAACTCAATCGACCTACCAGAATCTACATAGATACTCACTCACAAAAGAGGACAACAATGCGGATATTTACCAGTAAAGGAGACAACTCCCTTTTTCTTGTTTTCTTCTACTGAAGGGCTGTGGCAAAAGAGTGGATAAAAAGTGCAGTAATTAGTAACCAAAAGCAGCGTGTTCACATTCATTGCGGCATAGGATTGTAGCGAAGATGTTGCTCGTAGAAGTCGATCAACTGTCCGAAATCAAGGGTGCAACAAAATATCGAAACGTGTCAGCGATGCATCCATGAAGAGGGCTAAATAAGCAAACATTCTGGGGCAAGAAATTCTTTATTTACCAGAAGTGGATTGTTTGCCTTGAGAAAGCTGTTATCCACCACTTCTTCCTTCCCATCAGACCTGCAACGAGAAAGCGGTGAATAATAAGCTCTAGATTTTCAATATCTCCAGTATTAATAAAAAGGGGCTGTTTGCAAATTTCATTGCTAGTGGTGGTTGTATGTCCAAAATTAGATCTAAGATCCTCTATATATGCAAGTACTTCAAGTTGTAAGTTCTGATAGCAGCATCTGAAAAGCATATAGAAAGCCTTCTTTATTCTAGCAGCTAACAGAAATGTCAAATGCTAAAAGAAATAGATGAGAAGAGCTCAGTTTTTGAGTTTTCTGTTTTCATGCGACAAGTGAAATGGGCTAGAGCTACGTCAAACTTCTGTATCACTTCAATAATATTCAGCTCTTGCTGGGCCCATTTTCCAGTCAAGTGGATTTAAGAGTATGGCATCATAGAGGCAAGATCAATCCAGAGAATCACATTGAGAAAGTAAAGCTATGGGAAGGTGAGTAGAGGCTCCTGGTTTAGATTTTAGCACTGTTTTTTTTTTTGGCAAGAGGTGCTTTCAGTATCCAAAATTCACCAGGGAAGAAAGAAAAAATTCAGAACACAATTGCTTCAGAGAAGACAATAGCTTCCTTACTTATCAAAGGAGAGAGTGAGAAACAAACAACAGCTCTCTTCACGTATGAAACATGCTGATGCTATCAAAGATGGTAATATATATATATATATATATATATATGCAGATATGCAAGATGATAATTTAAAAACAACATTTCAGAGTTTCATTAAAGAACACCATATGAGCCCCCTATTTGGCTTGGTCCATAAATGAGTTCGTATCTTAGAGCAGTGTGCAGAGATTTTAAAACAAAAATTGATTTCTTTCTTAATCGGGATGGAACCCAGGGTTATGAATTTGATTTGCAGGCGCCACACCAGTCATTGGATAAGGCATATCAGCTGAGGTGCCTAGAAAATTTGGTCAATAATCTTGAGTTATAAGTTCAGCAGATAGCGAGCCAGAAGAGCATAGAGACATCTCAATACAGGTTTGAGCACCAATCAAGCCGAAAATAAACACTTACTTCATTAAGAATATATGTATGTGTGTGCATATATATTTTAGTTTACTGTGCACCCAAGTGAGTTCTTACTTAAAAGCAGCTTTAGATATCTTCATATATTCTTTCTCCTTCATGGCTAATTCTGAACTAACTACTAAACATTAGATCTACTAGATTTCATCAAACAGGCCCTTGGGAGACTTTAAAGAGAGAAGTTAAAAAAGTATGTCTGGAAAAGTTAGTCACACCGCCACATGAATTGATGCAATTGATGCAGAAAAACCAAAAAAAAAAAAAATATCGTAGGGAAAAAGGAAAGAAACTCAGCAGTGTTAACAATGTAAGTTTCCCAAAAAAAAAAATCATAAAAAAATGCTAGTTTCATTCAGCCAAAAAAAAAAATGCAAGTTCCGAGAATAACTAGCCTGAATTTTTACTGTATTCAAGGACTCAATTTCCAGCATGTGTAACTCAGTCTAATTTACCTGTTGGATACTGACATGCAGTATCAGCTTCAAGATTACAATAATATGAAAAAGATGTCCTTTTGGTTTTAGCGTGGGTGGCCATAGATTTTTAGATTTTTAAATTCAAAAAATATCTTTTTTTTTTTAAATCAAGGACAGAATTATCTGATAATAGTAGCATCAAGGAGGTGCTAGGCGGTGAATACAAACAAGACCCATGCAAGAGTTTACCACTAAAATGATGATCCGTGCATGTGTAATAAATCTGACAACCAGAATTGGAAGAAAAACTACTAAACTAAATAATGCTTCTCTCCTCACTACTACAAGATCTAAAAAAAACCTAATAATTCATGGCATCAAAATAATAGAATATTCTCCTAATATTCATCTTGACGAGCACTTCTTAGATCAAATAAAGGTATATGCAACTCAATTTGGTGATAGACAGAAAATTCATTACAAATGGAATTTTTATATAAATAATCATGAAAGGACTTAACTGTGAGTTAAACCATCTCAGGGGTTATCCCTGTCTAATTCAAGAATGCTGCTAATATTATAACGGTACCATCAAGGAGGTGCTAGGCGGTAAATACAAACAAGATCTACAAAAGAGTTTGCCACTAAAACGATGATCCATGCCTAAGTAATAAATCCAATTACCAAAATTGAAAGAAAAATCACCAAAGTAAATAATGCTTCTTTCTTTGGTAGTGCAATATCTAATCATGACTGTTTTTACTTGCAGATCACAAACAATTCACGGCATCGAAATAATAGAATACTGTTCTCCTAATATGCATCTTCACAAGAACCAGTTAGTCCAGACAAAGGTATATGCAAACTCCATTTGGTGATAGAGAGAAAATTCATCACAAATGGACTTGACTATGAGTCAAATCATCCATAGATTTATCCCTATTTAATTCTAAAATGCTGCTAATATGATTAAGAAACCCCACAATAGAGTTCCCAGAAAATAAGTGAAAGGTCCGAAGTTTTCCAAAATAAACAGTTACACGTCTAAATAACACCTTAAAAGTACCACAGTCACGAAACATTTATCTTGATCTAAAAGAAAAGAACAGCTAAACAAGAGGTCACCATCGATTATCATGGCTTCTTTTTATTACTCCAATTGTATGAAAAATGTTAGTCGAATCATCTCGAATGCATACAAAGTATTCAAGGGTTTGTCCTATTCTTTTTATACCCCCGATGTAGCATTTGTGGTACGTTCAAGAAACTACTCTGCAAGAGGTGATGCATTCATATCAATATTCATTTCAGATTTAGCATGATCCATGGGATTCAGGAATGACAAGTTTTAGCTGGATTTTATATCCATAAAGTATTCCTCTTAAGTATTAATAACACAAAAGAGTAACATTTCGATAGATGACAAACCTCATGACCACAAAGGTCACAGATACGCTCTGGTCATTGTTTGTCCCAGAAGATGAGAATCCTATTGGTTTGATGATCTTCGTAATGACAGGTGAATTCTTTGAAGTATCACAGTTAGGGGGAATCAAATTAACCCTCAGAATATCATGATTCTCAATGCTCTGTTCTTGGGCCCCACAACCAATATTCTCCACATCCACTTCACCTGAAGCCACTTCTTGTTTAAACCTCTTCACAGAACCTGACTTTCTCCTCTTAGCTCCAATGCGGCGATTCAGTTCAACTGATTCAGACTTCGAGATCCCATTCTTGATGCCATTACCTTCGCAAATTAGCGCCTTTTTCATCCGATTCTCTGGATCAGCACCGTTAAAACGAACTGATCCCATGAGCTCACTGAGCTTGGGATCATACTCAGGTTCCTCTCTCCCATCCACATATTGTTGAAAATTACTCTCTGACCTGTTTACAGCCAAATTAACCTGTCTACGGAGATTTTCAGGGATTGAGCTCTTAATGGGCACAGAAGTGAGAAGCTCATCATTGAAACTGTCATCTACTCTTTTCGAACTGTAAGAAGACTGCTCTTGAATATTCTGCTTCTTTCTGGGTTGTGTCTGAGTGACCCCATATTTTCGTTTACGCTTCCTATACGACCTATGCTTTCCTGACCGCAAGCTTCAAAACAAGAATTACAGATTAGACCAATGCTCAAATGGAAATTCTACAGTGAAAAAAAACAGATTACATTTCCTTTGGGGTACCATCTTATACTATAAGAATTAAATGGCAGAAGTGGCTTAAACACAAATATCTTATACTTTATGGAGGCAAAAAGCAAGAAATCATGTTAACATCAAAACAAACAAGAGCTGTTTCTTTTCTTGCAGACAGCATAATCATTAGAATAATATAGAATGACTGGGGTACCTCTCCTCAAAAGCTTCAATAACATCTGAACAGGACAAGAGGTTCTCCAATGGCTCCCAGGTATTGGCTGTCTCAGGCCAGCCTCGCCTATCACCAGCATTTGGAGATCTCATTAGCTCGATATACAGAACCAAAAATAAAATTTGAAGATCTGATTGAAGAGAAACAGAAAGAGAAGTCATACCACTTTATAAGATACTGGACCTCACCCTGCTTGAACAACAATTCACACGCCCAAGTAAAATCAGTATGCAGCTCCAACAAAGCCAAACTATCAATAATAACAGCTAAATCCTACAGAATCTCTTATTATATGGCTCCATTCCATCATAAAGTCCCTATCTCCCAGTTTTATTCTCTTTCTTTTCCATCACATGTAAAGCCAAATTTTCGAAACATTTCATGAAATATTCAAGTGAACGCTTTGCGTTTCTGCCAAAATTTTCTAAGCATTGCCGCTCTTAATATCTTCTCTATTCGCCACTTATTTAGAGGAGTGTAAAATGCGTTAAATTATCTTCAGCGTGAAATACGCCATCTAACGAAACAAGTGGAATACGCAGGAACCCGTTTATCATTTCTCAACATTATTCACAGGGAACAAAGCGCAGAAGAGAGAGAGAGACCTTGCGGACCCTTTTGCGGCGGACGGCTTCGATCTCATAGAAGCCCTCGTCGAGCTTGGGACGCTCGGTCTCTTCTTCTTGTTGGGCATCAAAATCAGCGTCTGCTTCATCATTGGAGTCGTCTTCCTCATCCCCTTCATCATCTTCTTCTTCTCCTTCCCCTTCCTCCTCTCTATCCTCGAATGGTTCCCCTCCTTCTGTAATACAGATCCGATACAGTAACCAACAATCCCTGTAAAAGCCCCAAAAAAATCAATCTTTATTCTATCATTTGGTACCTTCACCTGCTCCAACGTTCTTCTTCTTCTTCACTCCTCCCTTCATTCTCTTGCAGCAGCAGCAGCTCTATCGATCAAATTATTCTTTATATGGCAAACAGTGCCTCAAAGTTTCTGGTGATTCCTGGGTGTCGGGGTTGAAGATGAGTTGCTGCCTAGCTGAAAGTGAGTTGACGCGGAAATAGAGTGAGGGACCCTGACAAATTGGTCGGACAGTTCAGTCAAGTCGGGACTTGGGCTTCAATACAAGCAGAAGGACCATTTGGGGGTTGGAGTTTCTAAACAAAAAGAAACGGCCCGCTACATTTGGAAATTGCCTTTTTGCCCGCACCACAATATACGGTACCGAACCTTTAGGCCCGGGTGGGCATGGTTAGTGCTACTGTTACAAGATTATATTTGATAGGACGGAATTGAATTATCTTAGTGAAAAAGAATGGTATCATCTCAATGAAATGGAATGGAAAGCAAATGGAACAATAATTGCTATTTTTAGTTTGGTACAGTCCTAGGACAATGGAATTGAAGGTATAAATTTATTTTATCAATTATACCTTGATATTTATGTACTTATAGATCCAAATTATTCTTAGAACCCCAATACACTTTACAATAAATGAGACACTTCAATACTAAAAAACCAAGGAAATTTTAGAGCATGGATTTAAAAAACAGATGAAAATAGAAAAAGATAAAAAAAAATGAAAAAGATAATGGAACGAATTATGAGCTATAAAATAATAAAAAAATATTCTAATTCATAATAATTAATAAATGGAACGGTTGATAATCAACGATCCAATAAATTTATGAATTAGGCGAGAGTTATAATATTGATTTAGTTAGAGAACGATGGTGGAGAAGAGAGTAAAATGAGAACAGAATGATGATTTAAAAATTTAGATATTAGGTAATTTTATAATTTTGGTGGAAAGCAAAGGATTTCTTTTGCTATAAGGATAATTAATAAATCATAAATCACAAAAGGACAATGTTTATTTAGGCACATTCCATCTCTGTCCCTTGTTACTATATCTGGAGGCACTGAAGAGAGGGGATATGCCCAATAAAATGAAACTTGGAAGCCCAATGGGCTACATTATGGGCTAAGATTGTTTACACGTGGAATGAAATTTACTGACCATTAGACAAAAAGATTAAGCAACTATTGTGCTTAACAAATTAGGTGAGAATTTGTTAAAGCATGAGGTGGATCTACTGAGAGTAGCTCCTTAAATGAATCTTGGGCATCCCTTTTAAGGCAGAGGTGCTTGGTGTTCATGGTGGCAGCGAGTGCATTGAATGGCTTCTAAGGCTAATGTCGCTTCTCTTTCTGTTAGTGCGTAGTATGGCGCAAAGGAGGACTGGGCCTTGATCAGCGAGCCTTGGCTGTTCACACATGTCGCACCAATCTAGGTACCTACGGAGTGAGATCGTAGCATCAAAATGACATGCAAGCTCATCAAGGGTTGGCTTAAGGGAGAAGGATAGAAAATCATAAGTCTTGCTTGACTAGGTTGTTAGATTGCTTTGCAACCTCTGGCTTATGTGCTTTATTGTGCAAATGGGGTCTAGCTAAGACTTATGGTTGTTAGATGGCTTTGTAACCTCTAGCTTATGTGCTTTGTTGTGCAAATGGGGTCTAGCAACAGTAGCTTTTGTCTATTTGGGTTATTGACCTACCAACCATAATCCATAAAGATTATATATTGTAGAAGAAAGCTATGTTGTATGTCGGAGGGGACATTTAGGGATTTGTTAATCTCTAGAATCATTTTGACCTATTTAATGGCAGTGATTAAGCCCCAGCATTCAATTCGCATGAGCCAAAGTAAATTTTGACTAGATAATGCATCAAAAAGGGCAATGCATCAAGATGTGTTCAATTGTTTCACATTGCTAGTGACACAAAAAGCATGAGTCAATTTCCTTTGCACTCCTTGCCGGAACTTCACTTATTCGCAATATGCTCCCAATGACTTTTCAGAAAAGTAACTTGAATCTCTTGTGTATCTTGGATCTCCACAGTGTTTTCCAATTAGTAGGTCGAAGCTATGAGTTGTTGGGGAATCTTCTCTTTCGATCTGTTAAGTAGGCCTCATTTGTTGAGAATTTTCTAATTGCTATGGCAACCCATTTGATTTCATCTTGTGGAGGAGACTAGGATAGCTCAATAGTCAAGATGTTAGGCACTACCTGATCGTCGAATAATATATGCAAGATTTCCATCTTCCAAGACATGGATTCAAGATCGGTATTTTTGGGATTGTCTTGAAACCGTCATTCTTGGGGATCCATGGATCGTTCCATATGGTCATTGCATTTTTCAACTTTATTTTGAAACATGCATATAGAATTATGCTGCAAGTACCTTGACTTTAGCAAGCTCGTGTGAGATGTGGATGCATCCTGAGCAAGTGACCATGCATGTTTTAATAGTAGGACTCTATAGTGGTCATGCATTCTCCTAAATCCTAGTCACCCTTGAAGTCTAGGGAAGCATAGAGAATCCCAGGATTTAAGATGCATTCTGGGCTTTCCTTTTTCATTGGGGGCTCACCAAAAATTAGAGAAAAGGGAGTCCATCTTATTGGAGTTTGATTCGGGAATTGGGACGATACTCGTAGTTTAGGTAGGCGTAGCTGATGCAAATAGTTTAATGAGTACTCCTTTGCCTGTTTGTGGTAGTGTCTTGGTCTATCAAGAAGCCAAACATTCTATGACTTGATCTAGTACTAGTTGAAAGGATTTGATTTTTGCTCTAAGGATATAGAGGGCAAGTCCTAGATACTTTGAATTTGCAATGTCTTTCTGCAAACCTAGGAATCTATAGTGTTCCTTTTGAAGTTGGTTAGGCATATTACTACTAAAGAAGAATGATTATTTGGATTTATTAATGCTTTGCCCTTACCAATCTTGGTAGGTCTGTAGGGTGCCAAGTATGTTGTGAAGTTTGTATTTGAGGCTTCTACAAAGAGAAGATGATCCATAAAGAGCAAATGAGTACAGGAGGGGTGTTGTCATCTAATTTTGATTCCTTGAATGTTTCTAAGGGCCTCTCCCATCAATATTGATCTAGAGAGGGTATCGGTTACTAGGGTAAATAGAAAGGTTGAGAGGGGGTCACCATGGCATATTCCTCTAGTTTGCTTGAAAAAGCTGATGAGGTTCCCATAAATGAGAACTAAGTTTGACGCGGTGGTCAAGTATTACATAATTCATTTAATGCAGGCTTCCTTGAAACCTAGGCATTTCATCATCGAGCTAGTAGTGTCACTCTATGTGGTCAAATGTCATTTACATGTCAATTTTCATGGCTATGTAATGCCCTTTCCCCTTGTGATGTGAATGCCTGATTTCATGAGTTATGAGTGAGTTGTCCCGGATGCTTCTCCATGGAATTAATGCGGCTTGCATGGAGGGTATTATTTTATGCAATATGCTCCTAAGCCTCGGTCTGAGAATTTTTATATGATATTATAAGAGACATGGCATAAACTTATTGGCCTATAATTATGAACTGTGGCTGAATCACTATGTTTTGGAAGTAAGTCAAGGAATGTGTGATTCAGTTGTTGAGAAGGTATTTACCTCGAAAAAACTCTGAATCGTAGCTATAATGCCACCTCCGATCATCTCCAGTTTTTGCTATAAAAGAGCAAGTCATTCCATCTGGACCTGGTGCCTTGAGAGCATATAGGGAGAACACCGCTTATCGTATCTCTAAGTTGTTTAATGTTACATGAAGAAATTGGTTGTCTTCTGTAGTAATGGTTGTTGGGAACAACTTTTGCAAGTCGAGGGGAATCATGGGGCTTGAGGTGGTAAATAGGCTTTGGAAGTGATCCATGAAGGCTTGTCCTATCTTAGTTGAGTTTGATGGCTATGTTCTTGTCGACAGTTTAAGGAAATCTATCGCATTTTGTTTTTGACAAGTGGAAATATTTTGTATTGAGATCAGAAAATGTCAACCAAATTCCCTTCGACTTTTGTCTCTAGTGGATCTCTTCTTGCTTCATGCATTCAAAGAGCTTTGCTGTTTTTGATTCAGATACTAGGTTTGCACCAACCAAGTCTAGTTGTTGAAGTGCTTCTATTTCCTAGATGTGTCCTTTGATTCTTGTTTGTTGATTCCCATAGACATCTCTGTCCCATTTTTGGAGGACTCTTTTTGTTTCTTTCAACTTGCAACTTACTTTGAACATTGAAGAATTCGAGAAGTCTATTGCCCATGATTCTTGGATGACTTTGTGACATGAGGGATCTCTCGTCCACATTTCTTTGAATCTAAAGAGCTTGGCTTTTTATGGGTATTCTCTTTGGTATTCAAGAGGATCAAACTATGATTAGAGGCATATGCTAGAAGATTGAGAACTGTAGCCTTTGCGAAGAGCTCTCTTCAAAGAGTGTTCATAACTTCATGATCAAGTCTTTATTGGATGTTTGTTGGGCCTTCGCATTTATTGTTCCATGTAAATTTATGTCCTCCATGGCCTAGGTCAATTAGGCCATTTGATGACAGGAAGAAAAATAGTCCCAAGTTCATAAGTCGGCCTCCTTTTTTTCCCCTCACGAGACAACTTTGCTATAGTTCCGATGCTTATCCATGTACTGAGAAAGGAGTTCACTAGGTCGGACAACTTTTTCCAAAAGGATGGTTTGGGGCTATGATATGGGGCTCATAAACAAAGAAGCACATTCATGGCTTTGATGACGGCAGTGAATAAAAGATTATTTTAATTATGTTCTTATCAATGTATGTTGATTCCACCATTACTCCTTTTTTGTAACAAAGGCATAAGCCTCCTACTTTCCCAGTTGCAAGGTAAAAGAGAAAATTCACTTATCCAAGTCTATTGATCACCTCTATAACTTTCTCATTTTGTACCTTTGTTTCCATTAAGAAAGTGCAATCAAGCCAATGGTGTCTTACCAGGGTCTTCAAGGAACACTTTACCATCGGATGACCAATCCTTGGTAGTTCCAGTTGAGGATTAACATGGAGAAGTTGGAGGCATGTTTCAGCCCACCTCCTCAGCCTTTGGGTTTGCAAGGATTGATTGGTGTTGTCTTGCCATCTTCTTCCACTTGAAGGGTTGTCTAGGGATTGCCATCCTCTTCTACTTGAAGGGTTGTCTGGGGATTGTCATCCTCTTCCACTTGAAGGGTTGTCAGGGGATTGATCATGAGGCAAGGCTGCCTTGGTTGGCTCGCAAGGTTAAGATTGGAAGGGAATATGGCTGACTTGGGTGAAGTATTACAAGGTGGGAGATAATGGCTTGATGACTGGGTAGAGGTCCTTTGAGGTTTGGTGGCTTTCTATTTCAGGGTGGGGTCTTTAAAGGAAGACATGTGCAGATGTTGTTCTAAGTCTCATTGAGAAGCTTGGTGAAGAAGGGTTTCATGTTTAAGTAAGATTGAATGAAGATGATGGCTGATTGATTAATGGGCTCAATGGCTAGTTGGAGCTTAAGTTTTTTGGGTAGGTTACATCCTGAGTTGTCATTTTTTTTCCTTTTGGTGAGGGCTTTGCTACTAGTTTGGCTTATTGGGCTAGCTGAGAATGTAAATATCATTTCCTCTTTGGTTAGGGCATGAGCACTTTGTATGGCTTAGTTTGCCATAATTATTGCAGAAATCAGATAGGCACTCATATCTGAATGACATCGATCTCTTGCTTGAGTGTCTCCTTCCATATTGAAACCTGATAGGAGCCGTTTTTTAACCCCAATCTTGACTTTTAGCCTTAAGTAGTCTATTCCAAAAGACTTAACGTTTTCAACCAACTCATAGTTCAGGAGCTCAACAAAGATATGTCCTATTCTTTTGGCATGTCTAATGGTCTAGAGGTAGATCATGGACTTATACCTAGAAAAATTGTGTAAGAGAAATCCATCTCAAGCTTTGTTATTTTTGGATCCCATTTCTTTAGAGTAAGGTGGTGGCCAAGCACAGACCAAGGGCTTTGGATGAGGATCCTTTGATATTTTGCTATTGAGTCAAATGTGAATCAAAAGATGTTCTACTCAATTTTGTTGACCGACAGTCTCTGTAGGAGTTTCCACGAGAATCGTAGTCTATCCTCAATCATTGGCGGATAAAGCTCATAATTCGCAATAATTGTACTAACTAGAACATGGTTTAGATTTTCGCAATGATTTTACTAACTAGAACATGGTTTAAATTACGATTTTTATACAACAAAACTAAGGAAATGGAATGGTGGCAGGAATGGTAATTTCTATTCATCCCATTCTAACCAGCCAAACATGCCATTATGTTGATACATGACGCCATCTCGTACTAGGCAGAAAACTATCAATTCTATAATCAATTATAAAATAATATTATTTTTATTTTTATATTTTATAAAATTTTACAATTGTATAATAATTTAATAACATTATTAATTTTATATGGAAATAAAATAGATAACTAGAAAAAATTAGAGAGAAGTAATAAATTTAAGAGGCAGTTAAGAGTAATTTTACAATTTCATGGAGAGAAGAATTTGGTAATTTTTTTGAATGAATCTCCCTCAAAGTCCAGGTTGTAGGACTCAATGGCTACCTTTGTTCATAACCGTCTTCTAGGTGTCCCAGATCTTGCATGTCAAGTTCATACCCCTCATCAAAGGTCTGTCCTTGCTTCGTGAGGGATTGTGGTACAGTAAAGGTTGGTTGTTCTCATTGGATGGATGAACTATAGTGTATAGGCCTTGAGCCTCCCTGGGCCTGCTAGTGTGGGCTTGTTTTCTTTTTTGATCAATTAATAAAGAGTAAGCATTGATCTTCTTGATCAAAAAAATTATAATTTCATCCTTTTTGTTATTTTATAGGTTAAAAATCTATTATCAAGGAAAACTCTCAAATACTTTGAATCATGAAGATAACAATAAAATCATTACATATTATTAAGTTAAAATTTATTTGGGGTCATTTTTAGAACTCTAAAATGAGATCCAAACTGTCATGTGTTTGCTTGGTTTTATATGTTTTTAAAGTTGAATAAGGTCATTTTGTCAAAATCTAGGATTTATGTTGGGAAGAGGCATGAATATAATGGGCTTTTTAAGTCCAATGCCATGATTTTTCTCAAGAAAGAGAATTTCTCTTACACTTAATTGAGTCTTCCAATCTTTGGCATAGTAGATTAGGACATTAATTTTGAAAGTAATTAATATGGAACACATGTCGATATTCCTAATTAATTTGAAATATAAATGTGAGATTTGTGTCGAGACAAAATTAATGAAGTTATTGTTCCAAACAATTGAAAGAAATACCATACTATTTAAATTAATTCATAGTGATGTTTATAACTTAGAGTCTGTACAAACAAAAGGCGACAATAAGTATTCTATTACTTTTATCAATGATAGCAACTCAATAAGAGAATAAAGAGATTGAGAAGTGATAAAAACGGTGAATATGAGATACCAACTAATGACATTTGTATACATTATTGAATAGTCCATGAAGTAATTATGCTCTACTAACTACAATCAAATGATGTTGTTAAATGAAAAATTACACACTAAAAAAAAATGAATACGACGTTAATAAGTTTAGGTTATCTCACAATTTCTGAGGGGACCTCTTAGCAAGTAATTATCTTTTAAATAAGATATCTTAAAACAAAAAGGAAAATACACGTTGTGTATTATAACATGATAGAGACCAAGTATTTACTTGTGTATTGTGTGCTGTAAAAAAAGTTATTCCAATACTGAAAATTGTAAAGATATGTCCTAAAATAGTGAACTGTGCCTTATTGGCTAAACACATAAAAATAATGTATTACATATTAATCAAATATTCATGATATACACAGGAATGCGATAATGCAATTATGGCCAAATTAACTATATGCATTGTCTAGAATATGCTAATTTTGATTTAATTTAGAAACTAATTAACATGAAATATACATTGGCATTTTAAATCAATTTGAAACACAAATGTAAGGTTTTTGTCGAGACAAAATTAATGAGGTCATCATTCCAAATCATTTAAAGAAATACTAGACCACTTGAATTAATTCATAGTGATATTTTTTTAATTAAATTTTATACAAACTAGGGGTAGCAATAAGGTTTTTTTTTTTTAACTTTTATCGACGATAAAACCTCAATAAGAGAAAAAAGAGATTGAGAAGTGATAGAGACTGTAAATACGAAACACCAATTATTGCCTTTTGTATACAACATGGAATAGTACATGAGGTAATTGTGCCTACTCACCTCAATCAAATGATATAATTGAATGGAAAAATTCCACACTATACAAATGATCAATGCGATGAAGCTATTTTAACAAGCAATTACCTTTTAAATAAGGTATCATGAAAGAAAGAAGAAAAGATACCTCATGAATTATGGCATGGTAGAGAACCATCATACAAACACTTGCGAGTGGGGAAGTATCATGCAAAAGTAACTATTCTAACACCAGAAAAAGGTAAAGATAGATACTAAAATAGTAGACTTTGTCTCTCTATGCTATACACATAACAATAACGTATGAATAAAAAATATAGAATGTACACAAGAATATGATAATGGAATCAAAGAATGCATTGTTCTTTGAAGATGTATTTCCATATAAATTTAATGAGCGATCAAGTTCGTTGAAACCAACAATTGAAACTGTAAATGAGAAAAGATATGAATTAGGTCATACGTTTGATCATGAATAGGAAGAAAGATGTAGCAAAATGATAAGAGTGCAGCATTATTATTTGGAAATGACTTTATTATATATTTTTTTGAAAAGGAACCACCAATATATGAAGAAGATGTGATTGCTTCACAAGGATGTCTTTGGAACAAGGTGATGAATAGTGAATTGATTCTGTTCTATAGAATCATGTGTGAGCTAGCCGATCTTCCTCTCGGTTGTAAACTTTTAAAATCCAAATTGATCAGTAAAAGGAAGATGAGATATAGCTCTATCAACAAATACAAGGCTAAGCTTACTATTAAAGGATACAAGTAAAAGGAATGCATTGATTATTTTGATCATATTCTCCTATGACATGAATAAATTTATTAGGATGATATTTTTGATTGTGTGTTTACGTAATTTAGAGGCACATTAAATGGATGTAATAATGGTTTTCTTGACTGAAGATCTAGATGAAAAATTTTACATGGAACAACTGAAAGGTTCTGTAAGCCCCCTTATGCTCAAATATGGGGACAGGCTGGGATGCTAGGTCCCTCACTCGCATACCAGCCATGATATGTGCTAGAGAGAAAACTGTGGTTCACGCGTGTGGCGGCGCTACGAGTTCCAGCAACGGGAATTTGGTGTAAAATTCCCTGGTAGCAATATCACCTGTTACGGATGGCAAGAACTTAAAATAAGCTCTTTAGGGGGGTATGTGGTGGCAGCCTCCCTCGGTACCAAGGCGAAGGGTGTGGACGCACATCCACGGTAGCGTGTTGGGATGCTCATGTGCGCAACGGCACGAGCGTGGTACCGTGTGGCGATGGATGATCGTCATGGTGATCGATCGGGATCAATCACGTAGCGGGATGCTCAATCAGAGGATCGTTGGGGTGTCACGATCCACGGCTGGAATTCATGGCGGTGTTGCTCGATCAGGTATTCGGTATGTTGCTCGATCATTGATCTACTGACGACTTGGCTATGTTCAATCAGGTGCTCGATCAATGCTCGAGCAAACCTCGTGGCGGACACGGTAGCGTGCTAGCACAAGGGGCACGCTACTTTGCTGGTGACCTCGTGGCGAGATGCCGTAGCGTGCTAGCGCTGGCAGCACCCTACGTCGCTGGCAGCACCCTACGTAGCGAGATACCATGGTGTGCTAGTGGTAGCAGCACGCTACGTCGCTAGCAACCTTGTAGCGGGATACCGTGGCAGAAACCGTGGTGTGCTACTGCTGCGCACGCTACCACGTGGCGACGATGGGCAACATGCTACTAGTTACGTGACCATGTGCTGGCAGCATACCAAGTGATGGTGGCTAAACCATGGGCACATGCTCAGTGCGTGTGACCCAACTGAGTGTGGGTGGCACTCAGGTGGACCCAAAGGACCCCGACGGTGCGAACCATTGGGTGGCGATTGACCCGTTGACCGGAGCAACTTTGACCAGGCGGTTACCAAACAGTAGAGCAGTTACCTAGCAATTATCAGTGTCTTGTAACTTCTGTTCGATTATGCTGTGTTCTAATTGGTTGTTGCATTTTCTGATCCATGTATTAGAGTCTGTACACTACACAGTTGTAGGGCAGACGACAAGAATACGAACTCTTGTAACCTATCGATGCAAAATCAAGAGTTGGTGAGAATCTCGTGTGAAATCCGAGTGAGGAGTGTAAGTATTGGAGCACGAGGCACATACTCGGTAGCACGATCGGTATCGTGTTGGGTTTTTGCTATAACTCGAATTTGTTAATAAGAGTTGAGATTTTCCCAATCTGCTTGTGTATGTATACTGGTTTTGGAATTGTTCTCTGATTATCGTGTGTAGCCTCGGTCTGAGTTTGGGCGTGTAAGTGTAGTGGCTAGCTGAGAGCACAGTCTACTCAGCGCCATCATAGGAGCGAAAAATTCAGTGGAAGAACCGACCATGTGACAGGGTTTGTGATTCCAGGAAAGGAAAAAGAAAATTTGTAAATTAGTTAAATCATTATATGCCCTGAAGCAAGTGTTAAAGTAGTGATATGAAAAATTTGATAATATAATAATTATGAATAGTTTAAAATAAATAAGCGTTGACAATTGTAAGTATGTAAAAGAGAGAAAATAGTTATGTACCTTGTGAGAACTTTATCACTTAGTGAGTTTTTTTTGCTCGAACTAGATTAGTCAAGGCTCATTGGGCTTTTGAATAAAAGTGGTTTAGACAAAAAAAATAGTTATGTCATTTTATATTTGTACGTGGATGGTATAGTTATTATTAGTAGTGATGAAAAAATAATCATATCTACCAAGAACATGTTGTATTTGAAATTCAATATGAAAGACATGAGTCTTAATGCTATTATTTTAACAATCAAAATCACAATAACATCAAACAAACTAGCTTAAGTTATCGCACTAAGTGGACAAAATACTTGATTAATTTAACCAAAATGACCTTAGTATTGCTAGAATCCCATTGGATAAAAGTTTCCGTTTGTTGAAGAATAGATGAGAGAGTATTTCATAAGTGGAATATTCAAGAGTTATTGGAAGCTTGATATATCTAATGAGTTGTACTATACTAAATATTATCTATATGATTTGTAGGTTGAGTAGATATATAAGTAATTTGAGTATTAACCATTGAAGGTAATGGTAAAGGCATTAAGATACCATGATATACTTGGAATTATGGTTTTCATTATAATAGATATCAATCTCTACTTAAAGAATACAGTGACGTGAACCAGATATTTGATATAAAGGACTCAAAATCTACAAGTGAATACATGTTCACACTAGTAAGAGCAATTGTATCTTGGAAATCCTCAAAGTAAATGGCAATAGCTCATTCCACATTGAAATTTAAATTTGTCGCTTTAAATAAATGTGGAAAAGAGGTTAAATGGCTATGTCATTTCCTAGAGGATATCCCAAATTTAGAAAAACTGGTGCCTCCGATATGTATTCATTGTGACAATCAATCAGCTATTGGAAGAGTATGAAGTCAAATGTATAATGTAAGTCCAGACATATACATTGTAAATATAGTACTATTAAATAATAGCTCACAATTGAAATTATTATTATTGATTATGTGAAGTTAAAAGATAGTATAATAGATTCTCTAACCAAAAGATTAAATAAAGAATTAATTGAGAAAATGTTGAAAGGAATGAGAAAGCCCATGTAAGGGAACGTTTTACGATGGAAAACTCAATCTTATTGACTAAAGATCTCAAGATCTAGGTTTACATGACAATCTACGTATAAGACTATATGAAGTCACTGTGGGGATTATTTCTCAACTTGTTTCTTGACAAGAAACAATGACATTGCACTTTCTTATATAAATGATAATATACCTGATTTAAGAATTCACTATCCATCTATTCAATTCTCATGGTTATATACAGGATAATATACTCGTTTGAAACGATCACACGTCTCTTTCAAATAGGTGATTTATAAATTTTGTAGTATTATATTTACTCTTTTATAAATCATTAAAACATGATAGTGGAATGATATTGCCTTTACTGGATAGTTAGTAAAGTAAGTGTACTTTATAATGGAATGTTAAATAGTAACACCCACCTATCATATGCAAGATCCAATTATTGAACACTACCTTAAACCAAAAATAATTTCTCTGCATGTGGGCGATCGTTAGAAAATTGGCATGCATGAATGAGAATTAGGTCTCATAAAATTGACGGAAAAGTTATTTGGGGTTAAAATAGTTTATATATTTATGGTTAAGACCTAATTGAATTGAAATGAGAATTATGGATCGATGGGAAGCCCATACATAAGAGAGAAGTGTTCTTATGTTGAGTAAGCTTCAAGGCTATATTATATAACGCATACTCTCCTCGCACAACTAAGCAGAGGAGGTGTTGCATATTTAAGATAGGATGCAATTGTGCGTGTCATAATCAAGTAATAAATAATGAATAGAATATCATTTCCACAAGGATTCTCCTATGAATCACTAAAATTAGCATAATCATTTACAAGTCAAGTCAAACAAATAATGGAGTAGTAAGTAATTAAAATGAAATTAAATAAGCAAGAATCAATCAATAGGAATACTCAGAGAGTTCGCAACTTTAACTATTCTAGTCCTAAACCAAGTCCTTCTCTTGTGCAATTAACTCTACAATGTTATTAGCCTATAGTTCTAGTGTTTCCCGCTAACTTTTTATGCACCTTTCGATGTCGTAAGAACGTACCAAAGTAGAAGACACCGATCCATTCTATCTCTAGGCAACTAATGCTAAAAGGCCAATTTAAACCCACCATAATTGGCTATCTAGGGTGCTTAGCATCTCTCAATGCGCTCACACTAATACCTTCACCTCTCGATATAAGTTAACCTAGATTATGCACTATCTAGGATGACTTTGATTCCCTCTTTCGAGACTCCTCTCCATTTCAAACTTAGTCCCATGGGTGGCCAATATAAAAAGAAAGCATGAAGTACTAAACATGCATAAATAACACCTAGGAGGTGTACCTTAATAGATCATACACATAAGAGATAAGAATTTTACTTAAATTGTCGAAACAGGTTCCATTGATTCTCTTAGGAATTTAGGAGTTTAGTTCAACATAGTAAAAGAAAATATAAGAGTTGGAACATATGATAACATCATGAAAATAAGAAAGAAAAGTGTACGAGAAACTCTAGATAGTTGTGAAGTCGAATTTGTCGGTCAAGCCTTCATGATCTTCAAGCTCTATCCCTTCTCCTTACTCCAAGTCCACAACCTTCCTTCACTCTTAAACACAATGAAAAATGTTGAATAATGGCGTAGAAGTCCTCCTTCAAGCTGTTGAAGTGATGCCCTCTTATATAGTGAAAGAGTTTGAATTTATCAGGGTATTTCCCAATCTTGAACTTTCCATTTCCATTTCGGATAGTTGTCTGTTCTCTTGAGTCTTTGACCACCTTCGTCTTTATTTCCGATTATTAATTACTGTAATAAGTGTGGGGAGATATCTGGAAACTTTACTAAGTCGTTGGGACAAAGAAATGATAGTTTCCTATTTTGCAATTGCATAAAAATCGCGTGGTACTTAGTAGACCACAGTCAATAGATCGCAGTCTAAGTTCTTTGTTCCAATAAAACGCGTGATCTCCTTTGTAGACCACAGTCTAAGTCCCCTGTTTCCAGCTATGCTTCAAGTTTCCTTTCCTAGGAGATTGTTTAATCTTCTTTTGACTTCCTGCAAAATAAACCACTTCCGGTAGTATCTTTTCCAGATTTAAAGTTAAAATATGATATTTAACTCCCACAAATAAAATGACATGCAATCAACCCCTAAATATTTGAAAAGTGGCCTAAAACTCAAATATCTAAGTTAGGAATGGTAAATAAATCATATAAATCATAGCATCAATAGGGGCGGAGTGAAAAGCTAATTTAACATATGGTGGATGTGCCGAATGTTTTTCTTATCATGAGTTTCAGGGGAGTGGAATTTAATTTCCCTTCATCAAACTAGTAGTCAAAAGCTTTTTGAATTCCTTCATTGGATACTAGGGTAATTAAATGTGATTAACATCATATTAAACCTTATTAAGGGTAACTGACCACACTTATCATGCGATTTTAGGAGCTAACCACACTTATTGGAGGGAGAAATGTCCAACTTAATGTTTTAATATCCAGTTTAGTTTTTGAATAATCCATTTTACCCCTTTAGTTGCTCAATTCATTCGATTTAGTGCCATTGAATCAATGATCCTCCAAGTTCTCCATAAATAGGGCCCTTTGTTGCACAAATTTTCATCCAACTGCATCCAAGTCCTCCCTTTATTATATCGTGCATGGTTTATTGGTAGTGTTTGACCTTTGTTTAGTTGACCTTGGAGCTCGAAGTTCGATACTAACCTCATCTCCACGAATCGTTGTATATTGAGATACGGATATCCGTGTTTTGTCAGCACAATTTGAGGGGAGAAATTAGTTTTAAAAACATGTTATTGCAACATGTCTCAAAAATCGGATAAATTATTTTCCATGTCCTAATTTGGTTTTTTATTTCATTGTAATATACCTTATAGCACAACTTTGCATCCGGAAATTTTCTTTCTTTCATTTCTAATCATAACCATTCGAAATTATTATATTTCTTATTTTAATAACATTTTCTTGCACTAAAAATTTGCTAAACCAATAGGTGTTGATGTATCACATTAACAGTGGTTTAGTAATTCAAGTTTAGTGATTCATTTTCTCTCCCACACATTTGTAAAAAAAAAACGTTTCATAGAAGCATCCTCTTTAGTTCTATTGTTGCTCTTTAACAAGTGATTGGACCTCGACTACCTTAATTTTAATTCAGTAATGTGGTGCTAATATTTCTAAGAGTGACGTATATATATTTTGTAAATTTATGTAAGAACGTAATAAATTCTAATCCTTATTATATCATAAAATATATGTGCTTTACTCTACTAAGAGCTATCATATAATTTAGCAGCTCCACCACCAAAGAGTTTCTGAGAAATGGGTGAGAGTAGAGTATTTTTTGAAAATATTTCGTGAAAAGTGGTTACTTTGAAACTAATTACGGGAATAGGGTTTTAAAAACGCATGTTGAAGATGCGGTTTTCTGCTAATGAACCGCATCTTCAACATGCGGTTCTTGTGTTAGTTTTTTTTAGTTTCCGGGAAAAATTGCATCTTGAAGATGCGGTTCTCATGTAATTTTTTTTTTCAATTTAAGAGAACCGCATCTTGAAGATGCGGTTCTTGTATTTTTTTTTTCAATTCATCATAGAACCGCATCTTGAAGATGCGGTTCTTGTAATTTTTTTTTCCATTTCGAATAGAACCGCATCTTGAAGATGCGGTTCTCGTAAATTTTTTTTTAATTCCGGATAGAACCGGTTGGTCAATTCCGCACAGAACCGCATCTTGAAGATGCGGTTCTCTTAAATTGAAAAAAAAAATTACATGAGAACCGCATCTTCAAGATGTGGTTTTGCCCGGAAGCTAAAAAAAAATGACACCAGAACCGCATGTTGAAGATGCGGTTCATTAAGAGAAAACCGCATCTTCAACATGCGTTTTTAAAACCGTATTCTCGTAATTAGTTTTAAAGTAACCACTTTTCACGAAATATTTTCAAAAAATACTCTACTTTCACCCATTTCTCAAGAGTTTCTCGCTTTCCCGACCTGTGTACTTCGTTGTTACGTAATGTAATGTTAGTCTCTAGCCCTCCCCCAGCCCGGGTCCCCGCGCTCCGTTGTCGATCAGACTCCGATGGCCATCGTCCTGATCCGGCTTTAAGCTCTCTCACTCTCTCTCTGTCATCCACATCTGCGAGTTCTCCTCAGAGAGAGAGAGAGTTGTAATTCTACTTGAATTTCCTGTCAAAACAGTCGCCCTGTAATCGATCTCGATTGTCTGAAGTGGTTGGGGCGGCGGTGCTTCCACCGTAGGAAGCAAGCCAAGCATTCATGGAGCTGGGAAGGTCCAACTCTACTCCACGCGCCGACTCCTCCCTCGGCAGATCAATCTCCGACGGGAGCACCCAGAGCCTCTCCTCCATCCTCAATAATCCTAACCTCGGCAAGTCCGGCGTGTACAGCAACTCCGCCGACAGCTCTTCCTGGGTCGGGTGGTGGTCCTCCTCCACCGCCATCTCTCTTCCCGAATTCACCCCGCTTTCCTCCTCCTCCAAACCCTCCGATCTCGCCCGATCTGATTTCGTCCCTTACATCTCCTCCATTCTTGAGCCCTATCAACGTTTCGAGGATATTCGCCACCACACCTCCAAGGAAGAAGATCTGCCCCTCCTCTCCGGCAATGGGGCCATAGCAGACCCTGACACTGCCATCGGCCAGGGTGATGCCCTAGTGGCCTGTCTCCGGGAGGTGCCCGCTCTCTACTTCAAGGAGGACTTCGCTCTCGAGGACGGGCCCACCTTCCGTGCAGCCTGCCCGTTCACCAACGCGTCGGAGACTCTAGAGCTCCAGGAGAAGCTCTCGCAGTACCTTGATGTGGTGGAGTTGCACTTGGTCAAGGAGATCTCCCTCCGTTCCAGTTCCTTCTTCGAGGCGCAGGGGCACCTCCAGAACTTGAATGTGAAAATCGTGCAAGGGTGTAAACGGATCAGGGAGTTGAAAGAGACTATTCGGCTCTTGGATAAGGACTTGGTAGATTCTGCCCGGCATGTTCACGAGCTGAATTCGTCCAGAAGCAACCTTCTGGTTCTTCAGAAGAAACTGGGACTCATTCTGTCTGTTAATCAAGCTCTCTGCACGCTTAAACTGGTACTGCCGCCAGTTATTTTAGCTATAGCATTATATAACTGCCTATTCTGTATTCTGTCTATTTCATGACTTACATGCTAAGCCTGTACTCCTTTTGTCCATCAGCTCATTGCAGCTGCTGATTGTGCTGGTGCCTTGGATGTTATTGATGATATGCGGCACTTGCTGGTACGGTTTTTGTTGTCTTGCTCTAACTTAGTCATCTTGAACTTGGACGTCCAAACATTGTCTTTTCATCTGTGTCTTCTTGATTCTCTTTGAGGGCAGCTGATGATATACTTTTCCTGATGATTTGCAGCACACATTTTCTGAGTCTGATAACCGTAGCATCATTTTCATAGCTTTCTCCTTTGGATAAGGACTGTATCTGGTTTGATTAGAAGAAGGCTGTTTTAGTACTCAATGAGAATATTAAGGATTCATGGCTGTGAGAGGGGATCTTTATACGGTGCCCATACATTGTCATTCATCTAAAGAGGTGGAAGAGCTAAACCAAAATTAGGTGGCGCCACAAATTAACAATGTGAGAAAACCTAAAAAACCAAATCTTGTGTTGATCCTAAGTCCAAACAACATATTTAGATTCACCTTCCAGTGCAGTGGTCCGATCAATTTTTATATTTCTTCTGAGTCCTGCCTTCTTCCTGGTTCTCCATTGTTTAGATTATGGGAGGGAGCTTGTTGTTATCCTTGGATATGTATTTGAAGAAACGGAGATCTACCAATGCACATCTGACTATTTCAATACCTTTTTCAGAGGGATGATCGTTACATTTCCTGTTTACCAGGGTGATATTTCTCCAATATCCTCAAACTTCTATCTAGCTATGACCAGTCTTCTTCACGGTGCCATTATTTAAGGAGCTATGCAGGATAACATATTTGGGTTCAATTAAGAGTATATATATATGCTGAGAGAACATCAGTAAAACATTCAATCTTTGCGACCACTAGGGGAGTATGTAAAATGAGGTTTTATTGGCTTTTTTATAGCTTCATGAGGAGTGTGAGCCTGGCTCAAGTATGGCATTGTCTATCTTTTCATCTGATTTTTCTCCATGTAACTATGCTGTTCTATTTTTCCTACATTCTGACCCATTACTTTATCCAATACTTGAAGAAGCTTTTGGAGTTTGGCAATTAACTCATCATTTCATAGTCTTTGTGCGTTTGCCTAAACATGTTGCAGCTGTTTCTTATTAGCACTTTGTTTGTCTGGGCTTCTGAACATGCACAAAAAATAAGCTTCTTTTCACTCACCCTTTTAATGTCTATCACATTCCTCTGACGAGGAGAAATTATTTGCATCTGTCGATTCTCCAAGCAAGTCCTTGTCTAATTGTATTATAACTGAAAGCTATATGTCTTCCACGTCAAGGACAACATCCTAGTGGACTCTACCATTTTTTGTTTTCATTGTTTCATGATGAAAAGATACAATTACAGCCATATTTAAAAGTTTTATGGTCATCAAGTAAGGCAACTATTATTTTGAGACACCAAAGCTGTGTCTAATTTAAACCTTTGGATAGAAGAAAAGAGGTTATCATTTTTGTTAAGCTGGATATGGAATACTACTTGATGGTGGGATAATCCCAGATTGTTATGGGGCTTTGTGCTTCAGTATTGCTGTTCCCCTGTCAAGCTTAAGCCACAAACATCTTGAATATTACAATTTCAGCCATAGCCAACCGTTGCTAATTCCAAATGTCAGTTTGCTCTCAAGGGTGTAATTGACTATGAATAGACTTTGATGGGTTCCACTGGACATGGACAAGCCATGTGTCATTAGGTTTTGCCAATGAGGGATGCCTATGTTGGCCTTGCCAAACCTCCTTCAGTGTTTCCAGTACCCTTTGTTCGCTTTAGCCTCAATGAGGCATGGGTTGGCCTTGGGGCTGTGCACAAAGCTTCCAACCTCCAATATAGTAATGTGTTGTTGCTGAGGTCAACAGAGCTTGTTTGCAATGGTTTGCCAGGATTTTGACCTTATTAGAAAATAAAATGTCCAACCTTGTATTTGATACTTAAAATTGAGTATGGCATATTTTTTGTCTTTGAAACAAAATTCTGTCTAGTTAAATTAAGACTTCCTAGCACTAGTGAGGTTAAGAAGTTCCATGACTTGTCAAGTTGGCAAGAGTTTCTTAGTTTTTTTTTTTTTTTTGGCTTAAAATGAACTATGACAGGATGGAGGGGAACTTACGGGTCTTCATTGCTTCCGTCACCTTCCAGATCACGTGGTTGCTTCAATTGATTCAATAAACAGGTAGAGTTGATTTTCAATGCTTATAGTTCGACAGGAAAAGCCTTACCATTCTAGTATCCTATATTATTCAATGCCTTTTGTAAACTAAAGTGAATTTTGTGAAAGATGGTTTATATTGTGCACATAACTAGCTTTGCTTAGCAAATTTGAACTTTATTACCTATTTGGAAGGGAAGAAATAGAAGAGCTTTTGATGGGACAGAGGAGCATGATAGGTTGGTAGTAGTTAGATGGGCAAGGGAGTTGTCTTTCTGGCATACAGAAGTGTATTGCGATGTCATAAATAAATATACTTTTACTCGAGGTTCAGAAAATAAATATCCTTTTACTCACATGGAAGCTTGCATTAAATTTGGATTGAGATTCTATTATTTTCTAATATCAAATTACAATTATTTTTAAATTGTCATTTGCACAACTTATTTCAAATTAAGAAGCAAGAGATGATCAGAACAGCTTGGTTCAAGTCCTGTTGCATTATACGTTTCCTCTCCTTTTCCTATTATAGGCAGTGCATCTTCATTTATTCATTTTTCCGTCATTTTAGTGGTAGAAAAGGTATATTAATGAAAAGATCAACATGTTTTTCCATCTTAGTAACCCTTGAAGTTCATTCTTGTAGTATTCTTTCTGAAGAGTTTATGCGTGCATCTTTGCATCGTGTCCGGGATGTGGATTTAATTATTTTATCAAAAGCTAAGGCTCGGTCTTCCATATCGATGAATGGATTAGAGGATGAAGTAAGTATCTTCTACACCTGCCTCCTGAGTGTCTGCATTTCAGTTAATAGCAATTTTGAATTTTCTATCCAGCAATAACCTGAGGTTTCACAATATTGTTATCTGTTTGTACTGGATCATTGCCTATTACACCTGTACCATGACAATTTTAATAATAAAAATGGTTATTGTTTATTTATATGAAAAATACAGTTGAAAACATGGACGCAACATTACAAATGCATCTATATCAGTTTTTGTTTATTTATATGAAAAATACAGTTGAAAACATGGACGCGACATTACAAATGCATCTATATCAGTTTTCATTCTTATTTTAACTCCTATTGCAGCATTATATTTTTAAGCCTAAATAATTGAAGGCATCTTTCCTCCTAGTCAAAGTCCACAATCCCTAAGAAAAGTTATTTATAAGAAAAAAGGGCTAGCTCGGATTATCTGATTTTGCTGGTATTAGGAATTAAATCAAACAAGTTATATCTTGATGGTATATGTTGCCGTTTTGATGTCTCAATAAATGTTAGTAGTTTGTGTGGACATAGTTGGTTGACCGCAAATGTTTCCACATGATAAATAACCGCCTTTACCATTCTGATCTTACTATTATGGTTGGTTCTTGCATGACTTTTTCAAGAGAAAGGAGGATTAGTCAATGGTTGAGTTCGATAGGAATTGTTTAACTCAAATTATCGTTGGGCTATTTAGAATTATGACTAACGCATCAGTTTGATGTCTTTATAGGTCAAATTAGATGGAGAACAGACATCTAATTTTCGAGATGGCCTTCTACATATTGTAATTGGGCTGTTGAGGACGGTTAGTTGTTTCTATTCAATTTCTTTTCCAAATAGATTTTGAATGTGAAAGTTTTCTTGAAATGCAAGATGATGTGAATAGTCATGCAACCTGAATGAAAACAGGGTAGCTTTTGTTAAGTATGCTTATAAATATTTTGTAGTCATACAGCAATCAACGCAATTCTTCTCAAAGAAAGTAACCTCTTTTCATGTGGAAAGGAAAGCTCTGATTGATGTTTAATTTGATGGTGTTAAAATCTTTTTTAGTTACCTAAAACTATGGAGAAGAAGCATTAATTTTATGTCATTTTAAACAATTACTAAGAAAGATATGGTGAAACTTGAAGTGTGTGAAAAATGAAACATAACTTTTTGATGAGAGGGGCAGGTCTTTAGTAGGAAGTTATCTTTTTTTTTTTTTTCAGTAGGAAGTTATCTTATTGATGGAATGATTTTTGTGATAAATGTTTATAATTTCCCATGGTTGTTTTTGGATGTCCATTTCATGTGTTGGTGTGCCTAGAAAGTTTCAAATACAACTTTGGTCCTTTCTTCTGACATGATGATTATTCTTCCCAGGGTAAGCTACCATCTATGTTGAGAATATACCGCGACATGCTTACTGCTGATATGAAATCTGCAATTAAGAGCACAGTTGCAGAACTGCTTCCTGTCCTTGTTGCCAAGTCTTTGGAGTTGGATTTTGCACCCGGTGAAAGAACAGCAGATGGAGATGGTTAGATGCTCATTTTTCATATGTTGGTCTGCTATGGGAATGCACTCGTTATGTTGCTTTCATAAGAATTACCTAAACAATGTTGGTTGAGCTTGGTTTAAAAGAGAATTTCAATGTACTGTTCTTATGTCTGAGACAGTTCAGATGCTCTCTAATTGCAGAAAATGTCTTCTGAAGTGTGTCCCAAACACTCTTTTGCAGCTTTCAATAGAAAACAGGCTGAAACCATGTTTAAAGCTCGAGTTAATGGTCAAAGGGGTCCCCAAATGTTTGTTAATTAAAAATTCAATCTCCTAAAGATTTTTGCCACTAGGCTAATCCCTGTATATTCATTCTGTTAATTTCAAAATAGTCACTTTCGTTGCCACCGAGTTGGTCCTTCAAAGGACCATTTGAACTAATAGAATGGACATACAATGATTAAAATGGTGGCAAAGTAATTACAAAAAAAATAGTGCCAAAAGTATTTGGGGATAAAAAAATGTTGTCCAGCAAATCTTTGACGGATCAACATGATGGTTCACAACTTAAACTTCCATATCCAATATATTGTATAACATTTTATTGTTTCTTTATTAGGTTAACTAATGTTTGCCTGTTATTTTGGTGCCTAGAGATGAATGACATCCAACTTTCTGAAAGACAAAAAAATTTGAACTCTATATCATGTAACATCCTTACCAATATAAATGCAATTTGCTTTTTCTTTTTTTTAGCTTTTACTTGGTGCAATGAACATGTCTCAGCTTTGACCTTTTTCTAATGGTTATCCTATTTGTTTTCAACTGGTGTTGGTGTACTACTCCAGCAAAACTGAAAAATACTCAGTAACCAGTGCAATAAACTTTTTGACTGGTGTTGGAGTAACAACTCCAGCATAACTGAAAATACTATATAACAAGAATAATTATGAAATCAAATGATGCTTAGTGATAAACAAACAAAAGCTATTACTGGAAGTTTTTGAGATGTCCGCATCTATATGCGACAAAGCTTGGTAATTCCAGCATTCTCAGACTCCCAAGTTTCTTTTTCATGATGGAATACGTTTGCTTCTTTAAGTGTCAAATGTTATTCTTTTAGCGAAGAAGTGCGAGGTTGCTATCAACACAAAGTGATATATAGTTAGGATTTCCATTCAATTTGCCCTTCATTTCATTTTGCGAATTTCCTTTCAAAATCTATCTCGAGTGATAATCCTGATAAGAAGTAACAGATTTTCTTGCAATTTTTCTTCCTTTTCCTTTTTCTACCATGCAAAAAGATTTTTTTTATAAGAATATTTTTTCCTGCTCGGCTTCTCTAATGATTTCTTCTCTTTTCTAATTATTAATTTCTCTCTCTCTCTCTCCAACTTTGTGGGCTCAGGTGGAGGTTCATCTCTTGCAAGCAAGTTAAGAAGCTTGTCATCTGAAAGCTTTATCCAGCTTCTAAGCACCATCTTCAAAATCGTACGGGTAATGTGAGCTAAAGCTATATTTTGGATAACAGCGATCTTGAAACCTGAAGGTTTGAATTGCTTTGTCAGATGTTATATGGGTGTTTTGCTCTGTTTAATGTGGATAGTGAATGGATGGTCCACTTAGCAGCTTTTTAGTTATTCATGCTATTATCTTTAGTTGTTGGAAATGCATGTGGAGAGAGAAATAAAAGATCTCAGGTTCTCTTAAAAGTAATTCCATTTACTTTACGGATTGTTTTGGGTCAACTTATAGTTGACTACAAATATAAGAATTATATATGCTGCATGGTTCAGTAGCACAAAATGGGCTTGGCAATTACATCACATACATTATTGGTAAAATACTTGTCGTGATGGACTATCCAAACACATTTTGGGACTTTCAGCGCAATGCATTGGCTTATTCTAGTTGAAGTTAGTACTTCCTTATGAATGATGTAATGTGATTTTGTTTTTTTAGTGATTGCAGGTACATTTAATGCAAGCTGCTGAAGTCAAAAAGGCCATTGAATGGATTGTATGCAATCTTGATGGCCACGATGCGGATGGAAAGACAAATGACTCTACCAATATCTCAAATATGTCAAAAAACTTAAGGTGCTTTTTATCTCTTCTGCCTTGCTCTATATATGGTTCTTGAATGGATTCCTTTGTACATGGTTCTCTTTCATGTATTTTTGCTCCTACTTGGTGTAAATCAATAAGACTTTTTGTTTAAAGTTTAAAAAAGAAGGGTTCTTGAACAGATTGTAAGACATATGTATTGTCTTTTAGCTCTATGTTTTGGCCTTTATATCAACCCTTGGTTTTGCAACTTGTAAAACTGTTGGTGTTCCCATTTTTACAATAACCTTTTAGTAGCATCTATGTTATGAATATCTTATCTATGTTTGTATCTTCTGCCTCCGTCTCAGGACACCATGTCATCAAAATGGTTTACTTGGAGAATTTTCTCCATCTTTGGTGGAGTTTTGCACTTAGCAGTGATTACACTTTGTTTATTCTTTTCATGTCAAATTTCTTTAATATTCTATGAGCTTTCTTTTTTATATAGTTTTTACATTTTAGACAGTATGAAGTATATCTGCGGGCAGATTTTAAATCTAATGTCTCTTTGATTGTACTGTTTGATAGAGAGATGGGGGATGATTGAACTATTGGAACATTCTTTTGTTAATAGATTTTGAATTAGTCGACTTATTCTTTTCACTCTAATGGATGATGAAGACATGAATGGGGACTCAGATCGTGAATTTCTCTTCTGAAGAATACTATGTTTCGAGTTAATGAGTTGTGACTACCCTTTGATTTCATTAATATTTTAATTCCTTGAACTATGTTCGATGAGTAGTGAGAATTTTAGTCTTTTGTTGCCTGGTTTTCAGCATTAAAAGATGTTTTCAGTTATTTAATTAATAAGACACATGAACCGGTTATCCATATAATTTCCCTAACTGAAATTATGCTTTAGCATGTCCGAAAATTGAGCTATTTTGTGACTGATGATGAAGCATCAATACATGAAACTATTATAAAATTTATTTCTAGTGCACTTGTCTCCACCTAGTTGATGTGGCCTTTCAGATCCCAATCTCTTGTCCTTTGAGCCTTCGAGTGCCCTGTCTCAGTCAATGCACAATTGTTTATGCAATGTTGCCCATAGCACTGTTGCAGGCTTGAACCTCTTATTTTTTCTGTTTTGAGGGAAGTATATTCTTGAATGAGGAACTATTCTGCAATTTATAATAAGAATTCCCTTTTGTCATGAGAATATATCCTATGTACTTCCTTTCAGGTTTTACTTCTTTCCCCCTGTTGATGATACCCACTTACTGTTTCCTACCTGAGGATTTAATGTGAAAGAATATTGGTTCTTTTTATTTTCCTCTCACTTTGAAACTCATTCACCAAACAGCTGATGCAGACTGCTGCAAACCCAAGCTATTTCCATCTCTACCAGATATTTGAAACAATAGTAGTAATATGAAAATGTATAAATAAATATTAAAATTTTCATCTTTGTGCATTCATCATCTGGTTTGTGAGTCGCTCATTTGATGGATAGAGGGATGGGGAATCTGTGCATTTCTTATTTTAAAACATAACCCAACAAGTGTTATGTTGTTTCAGAGCTGATGTATTGAGAGAAAATGCAGAAGCTGTATTCGCAGCTTGTGATGCTGCTCATGGTAGATGGGCAAAGCTTCTTGGAGTGCGTGCTCTTCTTCATCCTAGGCTGAGATTTCAGGATTTCTTGAGCATCTACAACATCACGCAAGAGTTTATATCTGCTACTGAGAAGGTGCTGCTCGTATGACTCTATTTAGGATAAACTGGCGAGCTGGTTGCTGTCATTATTGTTGTGGTCTTGAGGTTTCATTTCTTTGAAATTAACAGATCGGTGGAAGGCTGGGTTATAGCATCAGGGGCACCCTTCAATCACAGGCTAAATCCTTTGTCGACTTTCAGCATGAATCTCGTGTTAGCCTTCTTTCTTGGTTTGCCTTTTCTATTTGTTGATTGCCTTGATACAATCTAAAATTTTTGTGGGTTGCCTATACTAGATGACCAAAATAAAGGCTGTGCTTGATCAAGAAACATGGGTTGAAGTCGATGTACCTGATGAGTTCCAGGCCATTGTACATTCATTATTTGGTACTGAGCCATCCTCCAATGGCGGACCAGAAGTCTCTCAAGTTAGCACATTAACCGATGATGGTGGTCTAGGCAAGACAGTTACTTCTTTGCAGCAGGATGGACTGACAGATTCAACTGATGCAACTGGAGATATTGGTAGTAGACAGGAAAAATCTCCTTCAACAGCTGGAACTCTTGAAAGAAATAAAGCCGATGATATTCATTCTTCTCACACTAATAACACTAATATTAAAGAGCGCGGGAAGTCTTCTGTTCAGTCTATCGTGTACAGAGGTGTTAGCTATCACATGGTAAACTGGTTAGTCAGCTTCTTGAGACAGAGCTTCTAAATATTTTCTTTTAAAGTTAGATATTTCGTTAGCCACTATACAAAGTAACTGTCAGTTCTCCATAAACACCAATATTTTCCTTGTACTGCTCTTGAGAATTTCCTGAAATATGGCAGCCTTCATAACTCAAGGTATACTTTGAAAAAATTACACAAAAAAAAAAAATTAAATGAAAGAAAAGTTAGGTGGTTGGACAGTAGGTTCAGGTTGCTTCATTGTTGTGGAATTGACTAGTAGTATTTGATGACTCTTTTGATCATATTTTTTTGAAAGGCAATACCTAATGCAGGTTTCTTTTTCTTCTCATCTCTTCAGCGGCTTAATATTGGTGAAGATGTTGTCGGAATACATTGACATGAGCAATTTTTTACCAGCACTTTCTTCCGAAGTAGTTCTTCGAGTTGTGGAGATACTAAAGCATTTTAATACTAGAACGTGCCAACTTGTTCTTGGTGCTCATGCTATGCAGGTATGTGCTCTTTTAGGGGTTTTGGTTCGAGTATTATTAGTTTACAGGTAATGTTAAGATTATGAGGAAAGATTGAAATGAGATAAAATGTTTTATTGGTTAATAAGTTGAAATATGATGTTGTGGTGTTTGAGAAAATGTAAAGTTGTTTTTAAAGTTTGAAGTATGGATGAAATGATTGTAAAATTGATTTAACTTGAGAATGCCACGTGATTTGGATGCAAAGACTTTACCAACTATGCGTTAAGGCTGTTTTTTTTTTTTTAGGTGAGGACTTTTTTCTCCTTTAGCCTATGAACGCCTATAAAGTTTTAGCACATGTAATCTTAAATTGCCGTCTATGCATCCAAGCGTCGCAACATGTAGTGTAAATTGCATTGTAATAGATTACATTTTACTTTACATAAAACCAAATGCTCTCTTATGGCAATCTGTAAAGTAGACTTTTAATTTTGCATTAAAAGTTGTCACATGGTCTTTTGTTGCTTTCTAACACTTAGAAGACCCGTGTTTTGCCTGAGCATGAAAACTTGTGGCCTGGAATCCATTTCATCTTCTCTCTCATCACCGGATTTGTGTCTGTTATCACTATCTTGGCTTGCAAGTGACCACCTGTATGTGAATTTTTTTTGAATATTAAATCAAAATTTTATTAAAACGCACCGAGTCAGCACCAAAAAACTCATGTACAAAATCAGGGACCTGTACAAAAAAAATCATGAACATGACACAAAATCAACTATGTTGACGAGCCCTGGATCTGCCCACAAGACATTTGTGTATGCCAGAAATGTAATTCCCTTGCCCACCTATCCACTATAATCCTGTCCTATGTCTCAATCCCATCAAAAGCCCTTTTGTTTCTCTCCCTTCAAGCAATCCAAAAAATAGAGAAAGTACAAGACTAGCAATACTCATCTTGTTCTTGGAGTTCCGAATTCCAAACCAAGCTCTGAGTTCCCTTTCCACTATGGGTGTCAATACCCAGTTGATCCCCATGAGCTTGTATGCCACGATCCATAGCCTCTGAGTCCACTGGCAATGCAGGAGCAGATGAATGATTGTTTCCTCTGCCCCTCTACATAGGAAACATCGATTAAAAACAACCTTCCCCCTTGTATATCAATTATACTATACAGTTTTAAATATTCTATTATTGGTTGTGCTTTTGCAGGTTTCTGGCTTAAAGTCTATAACATCCAAACACTTGGCGCTAGCTAGTCAAGTCATCAGCTTTGTACATGCCATTATTCCTGGTATGCAATTGTTGTACTTCTATTGCGCATATGATCTGGTAGAATGTTTCATTTAGTTGTAATTTGATTCTAGCCACATGCTCTAAGAAATTGTTTCAAGATCAGTATAAAGATTTTAGTCGAGCTTCACATCCTTGTGCTAGAGTTGGGAATCATTAGTGTAGAAAAGTTTATTGTTGAATCCTACCTTTCCAGTCTAATAACTAATGACTAGAAAAGTAAAAATGCGGTCAAGAATGATATCCTATCACATTTTAGCTGATGCTTGACTCTATTAGATTTCAAACTTCATTCGGAGAAATGCTTTATTATGATAATGCTATATTCTGTTTAGACTACTTAGGGTACTTTTGGATTTGTGCAGCCTTTTATAGGTATACCGGGATATTTATGGGGTGGAAGGTCTGTAGACTAGCCAGTCTTTAATTGGGTCCGGATGTCAGAGCTGATAGAACTTCACTTACGAGTCAAATGCTTGCCCTACCAGCTGTGGGAAAGCAAATAACAGAATGAAATTAATGGTGCTCATAGCAAAACATGGGGGGCTAAGCAGATATGGCTAAGAAATAACAGTTCTGTCTTGGAGCTGCTGCTCTCTTTTCATTTTTAGATTTTGGTATACTATGGAGGCTTTCAGTTAAGATCTACCTCTGGAAATAAGAAGAAAATCAATTAGGTCTTTTCTATCTTATAATGTAAGGGGAAATGCATTGGTGGTTGGTAGAAAAAGCCACATCCTGTCCCTTCAAACTTGAGCTGCTCTTTTGGTCTTAGTCATCTACTTCTTTTTTCTTGTCAAACTTTGACCTCAATTTTATATGATTTTACCACTTTAGTCCTCCTGTTAGATTTTCTGGTTAAAAATATTTTCTTAATGAATATTTATTTTCAAAGATTTAAAAAATACAGCAGGATCGAGTGACAGAAAATAAAATTCTGTACATGATCATATGCACTTCTTGGTGGAACATTACTCAAATTCTTTATTTGTTATTGAAAAATTGCATCGCAAATCTGCTTTTCTGATGGAAAATTTGATACTGATAACTAAAAAGTTCTTCTGCAATCATCAATTATGCACTAGCTGAGCTTCTGGCTGTTCTCTAGTTGATGCAATGCTTCTTTTTATTTCAATTGTCATCAGGAACATACCACTGACTATAACCATCTATATAGGACTTTATTGAATTCTTTTGGTGTTGACTATAGAAGTACATAATAACATTGGGGAATTCTCTTGAAAACACATTGTAATTCATGGACCTTGGAATACTTCTGACTCAGAAAATAGTGAAAACGCATCATTGATATTTTTGCATTAGCTATTCTTAACCATTATTTAATTCTTTTCATTTCCTTCATGTGCTACATTGTTATATTCTAGTTTTAACTACAATTTTCAAGTTTATGAATCAAAATTTAGTTATCTGTAATTATTTTTTATTTCATTTGGACCTCTCTAAACTCTTTTTTTGTTTGTTTCTTTCCCTCCAGAAATCAGGCATATTCTATTTATGAAAGTACCTGAAACACGGAAGGCCTTGTTATTATCAGAGATGGATCGGGTGGCACAGGTATGTTAGTTGACAATTGCATTCACACTCTGTTGAAATGTGTATTTTTCCATTTGCTTTTTGTTGGTGGTTTCTGTCTTTTAATGGTTAAAATTAACACTTCAATTAAAAAAGCACCAGAAGAATAAATGAATTGCTTGTACCTAATGCGGATCCACATTTTATTTGTTTTAATTTTTACTTGCAACCTATTTATAAGCCCTTGAGCTACATGCAGTGATGAATGACAGTGGAATATAAATTTTTTGAAATCCTCACACCTATGTCAAGAATGCTGAATTTTAGTTACCAGGAAAAAAAACTCATCTGAATGTTCAGACTGCTGAGACTACTGCTCTTATTAAATATACGCACTCTGAATCTCTCTCCAGCAGGACCAATAAAATGCATTGGTTTTCATGGAGAAGTAGATAGTGGACTAACTGAGCCAGTATTTATTAAGCAAAAGGCATGGTTTAGTTGGCAAAGATTGAGTTTTGATCTAAATTACTTGAACAATTTTTCAGTTTGGACGAGCATCTGATTACACCACTCATCTTAGTTCCTTAGTTGCCTGTATTTTTTTTATGGTGAAGCCCTTGCATGTCCTGTTGTAACTTCAAGTCATTGTAATAATGCCTTTAGCATTTGGCTTCTTCTGGCCATGCATTCTGTGGATACAGTTTTTACATTTTTCGTAGGCGGTTACATTGGAAGTAAGTCTTTTATATGGTTATGCTTGAAGTATGCTTCTTTTGCACATCAAGTTGCTAGCCCATAAATGAATAGACATTGATGCATAAGAGGTTTCAAGTTCGATCTTGATGTCTGAGATGGTGTTTGATAAAACTTGACATTAAGTACTTGAATTCTTAGTGCTGAAAGGAGAGGCGAGAGCAGAGAGAGGAGAGTGATGTGGACTGGAATTAATGAAACTTCAGAAAGTGAAAATTACAGAGGGGAGAGAAGAGAAATAGCAGACTGGTGGAGAGAGAAAATGGAGTGACAAGATATTGAGAGAGGGATGGAGAAAAATTTAAGGGATGAAAAGAAGAATGAGGAACGATCCAAACCTTGATTATTCATCTGTCTTTTTCTAATTAAGAAAGTATGGATCTAAATACAAAGAAATTACTTTTATGATAATCTTTTAATTAAGTCATACTTGTTTTAATTTATCTAACAAACTGAGCTCATTATGTGCTGAAATTTTAGTTTTAAGTTATTCATATCAGACACACCCAGATTAAGTTTGATAGTCCTTTGTGTTCGCAAATGCTTCATCAGTCTAGTCCTTAATCGAAAGTTTGGAACTCCTCAAGCATAAAACAGTAGTTTTCTCCTAATCATGTGATAAATTTCATCCAAGTGATAAATTTCATCCAAGTAAATAGTTGATATTTCATTTAACTTCAATCTGTCTCTTCCTTATTTTAGGATTACAAGGTTCATCAAGATGAAATTCATTCTAAGCTGGTCCAGATTATGAGAGAGAGGCTCTTGGTTCATATGCGGGGCTTACAACAAATCTTGCAGGGTGGGAATAATGCCAATGATAATGATGCACAGCCGAGTCAATTTGCTCGATCCCTCACAAAAGTGGGTTTGTGCCTGATTTTTATTAATAAACTGTTGATGACACGCATTTAATATTTATGCTTCAAGAGGTTTAGCTATGTTGTGCCTTTTCTTTTTGAGCAGTAAACAAAGGAATTTTATTAATGAATCAACAAGAAAGTGCAAGAGGTATAATCATGTTGTGCTACTAGCTGGTCAAGTAAATGGAGTCATATTTAAATTAATATATCATGCTCTGCAAGTTTGACCTCAACGAAAAATCGATTCCTTGGCTGGGTGTGGAGGTAGTTATCCCATCGTTCACAATATATCTGAACCAAATATTAGGCTAAATTTTAGGGGTAAAAATATTAATTTAAACAAATTAAATGTTCTTTTGTTAGATCTAGAAACAAAAGGAGTCGCTTGATCGCCATGTTTACTGCCCTGTTTACTTCAAACACCCCTCCCTTTTTTCTCCCCCTTTTACTAAATATTTTCCTTGTCTGCAGGTTTTTCACTTTCTATTTGTTGATATTGCCTTACCTGCACATCCTTTTTCTTTAGAAAAAAATTGAATTATATTTCTTCTTCCTGATGAATGAATTTGATCTCTTTCAGGAAGTTGGCTTTCTTCAGCGAGTATTGACTCGGACTCTGCATGAGGCTGATGTTCAAGCAATTTTCAGGTAATAATTCGAGCACAATGCTATCAACTAACACAGGTGATTCTACATTGTTGCATTCAGATGGGAGCACGTGACACACGAGCAATTTCTATGAAGATTGATTTTGGGTCTTCAGTTTCTACAACTATCAGTTTTTTAAAACTGATTACCTTAATGCTGATGATCAGGATATTTCTCTTTTATTTTCAATTTGTTTTCCCCACCAATGATAATTTGAAGCACTTTCACTTAAAAGAACGATATCTAGATGTGCATATTTAATTAAGCATTCAAATACTATCCCGAATAAGTGAAAGCTTCATATATAGTTAGTGTTATTGGTCAAGCTTATGTTGCGGGCCTTTGGCCTCTATGTAAATACCAAGAAGATGAGCTCCTGATGGTTGCATTTTCCACTTTTTGTTGTTCTCTTCTGCAAATTGCAGGCAAGTGGTTTCCATCTTTCATTCACAAATATCAGAAGCATTTGCCAGTGCACTGAAGAACTCAGAGGCGATCACAGCAGAATCGAGGAAAAGGTGCTGCTGCTTCCATGCCTATTTATATTTTTTGATCAGACTCTGTTCCTCCTTTTTATGTATAGGTTTGAAAATGCCTTGACGTGTTTTGAATATCATTTTTCCAGGCTAAGGAGGGATACTGAACATATCCTTGGCTGCATCAGATCATTGCCCACGGGAAATCCA
Organism: Lagerstroemia speciosa; assembly: GCA_037672795.1. Classification (NCBI taxonomy): domain Eukaryota; kingdom Viridiplantae; phylum Streptophyta; class Magnoliopsida; order Myrtales; family Lythraceae; genus Lagerstroemia; species Lagerstroemia speciosa. Next base: position 361,397 of record CM075291.1, on the reverse strand, counting down.
AATGAATCTACCACTCCAAATTGGGGCAGACTTGATGAGTTCTTGGCTGAAAATTTTGGCACAGAAACTTCTCAATAGGGGAGAGGGGAGGAGACTACTGTGCGTGGAAATAGTCTTCTCTGTCTGTCTGATGAAATCCTGTAAGCTGCCCTCATTTTCTACAGAAAAACTTCAAAGATAAAGAAGACAGGCTTGAAGAAATAAATGAAAGGGATGTCATGTAAGTTGCTTCCTCTTGATTCTCTGAGCTGGTCTAGGTATCACAACTGACCGCATTGTTGCTGGTTCATTTCATCGAAAGGTTAAGAACCCAATTGGCACGTACCTATTCTTTTTCTACTACTTCAAATCATAGGATAATCCTGAGGGGATTGTGATGAAATTCATAGATTAATTCTCGAAAAGAGAAAATAAGGATTAAAAATGCTGTAGATTGGTCCTTATGTTTATGGGATCGGAACATATTCTCCAGAGATACAAATGTCTGTTTGTTGATGGTTGCAGGGTGTTAAACTGACAATTCAAACTGCTGAAGAGGCGGATTTTTGGAACAGGAGTTTTGGAACATTTTCTCTGTTGTTTCCTTCCTGTACTAGCTGGATTCTCATATGATTTGCCCTCTCAATTCTTTTGAATCATCAACAAGAGTCAATGTCTCCTTGTTTTGCCTCTCCATGTCATTTTTCTTTTTGTTACGGTGTTTTGTTAATATCGTGTGGAGAAGAGAGCTGGCACTCTTAGCTTGTGTTCTCCTGTTTTCTGATCATAAATTTTAGCATCAATTCATCAACTTGCCTCAACTCTTCTCAAGGTCAATGCCATTTACGCACACACGGATATACACATATACATATTGTCCAAAATGGTACGTTTTAAACGATCAAGAAAACAAATGCTTACGTTGAGAAGCTACTTATATGACAATTTTTTTTTTGAATTTCCACCACACAGTATTCTAGGGGATAGTTGAAGCGTACCTCGAGATTAATTTGCGGTCGAGTTGGGATATCTGAAAAAATTCTTGTTGACCCTCTTTACTTGGGGATTGATCTTCGGATAAGTCATTTGTGGGTCTAGTAAGGGAATTATTAGACTAATTTCGGGTTGGTTATGTCACATAGACATAAACTATTAGGTTGTGTTTGGTGTGAAAGAATAAAAAGGAATGGGATGGAATGCCATATAGAATTAATGTGCAATAACATGGACAAAATTAGTAATCTTTGAGTTAATGTAGAAAGTATGAAAAATTGTAATTGTGGCAAGTGATGGAATGAATAAAAAATTATATATTTAATAGAATGCACATAATAACTTTCAAGAGTTTTGGAATGTACGTAAAATCATTTTTGCAAGTGGCCAAAAAAAAACTTTTGCAAAAAAAAAAAAAGAGAGCTCATGTATCAAATTTAACCAAGATATCTTGATCATAGCTGCACGGTCAATTTACATGGGAAATTTACCGTAGTAAAAACCCTCTTCTTCACTGATGTATCGTAATTCCGCAATCACATCAAAAACAATACTAGCTTACTCTTAACCTATGGCATGGCTGAATCGATCGTTTACTACTCTTAACAACACCCCGTCTAAATCAACAACTTGAGCTATCGCCAATAATATTTTCATCTCCATGTCATTTTTCTTTACCTAATTTACAAGCTGAGGAGGGAATGAGAGTAAGTGATTTAATCCTCTCATCCCCAAAAGATGGAATATACCTTTATTAAACTCCTTGTTTGATAAAGAAACTGTTCAAAATATTTTACTAATTAAGCTATCAAACTCTGACGAAAGGGATAGATACATATTGCTACCTAATTCTAAAGGATCCCATATAATAAAATCTTTCTACTTCATAGATCAACAATCTAGATTTAATAGGGCCGAGGAAGAGTTCTAAGAAAAACTACGGAAAATCAAGTTACATGAAAGACTGAAAATCCATCTTTGAAAGTGGCGACAGAAAGCCTCCCTTGGTTTGCAAAGAAAGGAGATTCGTGTCTCCTTTGCAATACCAGCTCAGATAATATTGAGCATCTCCTCAAGGATTACTTGTATTATCGAGTCCCCCCAATAGCCTCTATGATAGGAAACCTCATCCCAAAAGGAGAATTCACCTTATATGGCGCAGTTATCCTACATAATCTCTGGTCAGCTAGAACCAAGAGAATTTATGGAAACTCTAAAATAAGCCCAATGGAACTTAAAAATAAAATCATAAGGGACTTTGATGAGTATAACGGTACCTTTTTGGAGAACAAAGCTGGGGCTGCTACACAAAATCAAGCTCCTCCATCTATTGTCAGGTAGGGGTGGGCATGGTTCGGTTCGGTTCGAAAAACCGTCCCGAACCGAACCGAACCATATTTTCGGTTCGGTTCGGTTCGGTTCGGGCAGTATAGGGGTCGAACCGTAACCATTTGAGGAAGAAAAAATCGAATTATTTAAAACCGGTTCAAACGGTTCGGTTAACCGGTTTTTTATTTAACTAAATAAAAAACACTATAAAAATACAATTGGTTCGGTTCGGTTCGGAAATTAACTGAACCGAACCGCAAACAATAAGTAAAACATATATATTTTTTAAAATTGTATATTTTAATTTTAATTTTTTATTTTATTTAATTAGTAATTAGAAAAAGGTTCGGTTCAGTTAACCGCAATTAACCGAACTGATGATATCAAGTAACTAACCGAACCACTTCTCAGCAACAAAACCAAACCGTTAGTGAACCGATTTCTAATGGTTCGGTTATTTTTGGTTCGGTTCGGTTCGGTTAACCGGTTCGAACCGGTTTAATGGTTTTTTTTAACAGCCCTATTGTCAGGGAGGGTTGGATCCGCATTTTTATGGATTCAGCCTTCTCAGGATATAACTTGTGTCTTGCAGGGCTTGCACAATCCAATATTGAAGTATTGCCTGGTTGGTTTCAAAAAACAAGAAGTTATTCTCACTGCAAGTAGAGGCCGAAGCTGTTCTTCGAGTAAATCAAGTTGCCCCAAGTCAAGGATGGTTTAGAATTGAACTTTTGTTGGATGCCCAGCTAGTAATCGATGCAATAGCTCAACCCAACTCAGTCCCTTGGGAGATCAAGAGTATCATTTTGAATATACAAAATGTTTTGTCCAAGTTTACGAGTTGGGAATGTAAATGGATTAGCAGGGAGATGAACTATGATGTGCATGCTATTGGACAATTAGTCCAGCATGGTAATGTTGAAGGTTTATGTTCTTTTGTACATCCCTATGATGCTAGGGAGCTAGTGGCCATGTAATGAACTGTTTTTTATGCTTATTATTTACATTACTTACAAAAAAATATTTTCATCTCATGGCGGAATCATTTTTTTTTTCATATCGTTATAAAATTTTTTTATGCTATGTATGCGTATATGTTCTTTATTTTACGATGGAAACGGAACTCACGACCACTTCGTGTGCCACATCCTTTCGGAAGAGTGAAGTGCAGTCAGCATTACAAGAAATTCAACCTTTTCTCTTTCGATTCGTAAAAGAATAGCAACAATAGCGACAACCCAATTGCCCTCCACTACGTAATATTCGAGCTCTCGTGTTCAACTGCAAGTATATTTGGACGAATTGAACAATCAGTACTAACATTAGTCTCGTCAATGTAGTATTGCCAAAGATCTAGTATAGTTTAAGAAGTTAGTGTCTGTCGTAGCATAAGATCAAGAGCCATTTCTGACAATATTATTTAGCGTGAGACTCGAACCTATAACCTCCACTTCACCAAACCGCATGAGATCACTGGCCTTGGTGGTTAGGAATCCAGCCATTTACTTGTAGGTTTCATCGCTTCATGCTTCACCATCTTCAATTTCTTAATGTTGCATTTTAAGCAACTTCCACCATATAATTTGGTTAGAACGAGATCTCAGGCTCAAATCTCCCTCTAAGTAAAATAGCTAGACGTAATCGGACTCGGATTTTGGCGGACACCGGCTTCTTAAATTATACTAGACTTTTAGTGGTACTATGCTAACGGAGCCAGTTATTAGCACTAGTCGTTTAGCCTCTGACATATTATTTCGCGGTTGAACATGAGAGCCCAAACATGTGACTGGATCACCCCTACCGCTGCTGTCCTCCTGTTACTTGATAAAAGAATAGCGTCTTAAAATAACTGATTGGCGATGACTTTGTAAATGTACTCATTAATTGGTAATGTCTCTTCTCGAACCGATGCAATTTTTCTGGATATTTCAGCCCAATAGTACGAATTATACAAGGTTCAGAAAAACCACTCCACAGGGTTCATATCAGCAAGCCAAGCACATTGGACTAAATTTCAACGAGTTTCCTTGTCAAACTGGTGATCGGTAGTCAGGGTCGAAACCAGGAAGCCCCAGTCGATGACAGATTCCTGTGAGAGTTCTTATTATTCGTAATCGTACGACTTTCTAGCTCGAGAAATATACAGGGTCGAATTTATTTGCATGTTATTATTCATATCCATTTCCTGGGAAAAGGGTCGAGAGCTAGAAAGTACGGTGGGTGCCTGGGGAAGTTCTGGCCTTGGACTTGTTATTCTCCTCAGAATGGTGGCTCTCCTCAAGCCTGAACTCCAAATTGAACTCCTTACCCAGGGGAACCGACAGAGCCGAGACTTCGAGGATCACGAACCGGTCTCCCTCGATCGAGCTCGCTTCTGTAATCGAGCTGCGCCTCAGCTTCTCCCCCTTCGAGCCGTATGCTTCATACAAGACTGCGCATTTTCCTTCTTCAGTCCCAGGAAAGTTACCTTATGTATCGTCCACTTCTGGCTTAATGCGTACCCTGCATTCACCACCTCGGATCGAATGAAAACGTGGTCTCCGACCCTTCCCCCGTAGAATTTCACGAGGCTCCATCGGTTTCCTTCGCCTCCCATCTCGACTTCCTCTCCATCGTCCACAAACACTTTCCCGTAGCTGGTTCCGTCACCTCCGATGACTATTAATAACTCGAACGGTGTTTCCCGAGCTTCCTGTGTAGTCATCGCCTCACCTTGCATTGCCAATATATTCCCTCCCGTAACGTGCACGTTCGGATGATCTTCTGGCGCTGCCAGTGTCACATACCTCCCTGAGTTCGCACTCACCACCGACGAGTAGTTGAAGAGATCGAACCAGGTTCCCGCCGGGAAGTATGCATCGACTGAGACTGCTCCGGGCTTCACCACAGGTGAGATGAGCACGCCCTGACCGACCAGGAACTGCAGGTTGACATCGTACGTTGCGGTGTCTCCGGGGAAGGAGAAGAAGAGCGGACGGGCAATGGGGACTCCTGTGGTGTGCGACTCGTACATCAGCGTGTAGAAGTAGGGGAGGAGCCGGTATCGAAGCCCGAGTACCTTCCGTGCCGATGCTGCGACCGATTCCCAGAGGTATAGCTCTTGCCGTGCTGAGACCTTCTCAGAATGGTCTCTTGCAAAGGGATAGAAGGCCCCTACCTGCAGCATCCAATTCAAAGGAAAAAATGCTGAATGTCACTGAATAACTTCTAGAGCTGATAATCAACAGTTTGAGCTTAGGTAATTTTATTTGCACAGTAACGCGACTCTGAGAAAAAGTGATTGGTAAAGTGGTGCAGTGCTCGATAAGTAGTCAAGGGAATCTGAGTTGACTTCTTGAAGGCAGTTGTTTATCTTTTTTATTTCCTCTTCATTCTAATCTCTTTTATCCTTTATGCCTCTTTTATACACAAAAAATTGCCACTCCTTGTCTGAAACAGAAAGAACCGGTACTTTCCGAATTGGTCCTATTTCTGTTCAATTTTTAGGATGAAAAGCACTTCGATTAGTGTTTAAGTATAATCATTTCAGTTGACTAGTTTGAATCGAATGTAGCTGGTATTTTTAAAAATCAACAGAATTCAATTTGGTTGGACCATTTTTGCATGCTAAATTCTTCGAAAATAAATGGAGTTTTCTAAGAAAATAGTTCGTTTCAATTTGAATTCAACATAACAAATTTTTATTTCAAATAAATAAAATTGGTTTGGTTTAACTAGAACAATTTTAAAGAAATCCGATTTTTTTCTCTAACCTATTATAGTTTAGACTTAATATATCGAACCGAATCAATTCTATTGATTCAATTCTGTTCTGTTCAGTTTGAAACATGTTCAGCCTCAGGCCGGTTTATGCACCCGACAACTACTCAAATATAAACCGATACATAACTTAAAAGAGCTAGATATATGTATGCGATGTCCGAGACGGCTTAAAGGTGGGAGGATCTTTACCTGAATCCATCTCCTGCAGAGTTCTTCAGTGGTATTCCGGGAGAAGCCACAGATGTCGGCACCGACCATCGGAATTCCGAACAGCCCAAAGTTCAGAATGGCCGGAATGGAGTAGGCCAGATCGTCCCAAGTGGCCGCATTATCTCCAGTCCAATGCGCCGTGTGCTTCCCCGAGCTCACGAAAGTCGACCTCGACAGCACAAACGGCCTCTTTCCCCTCACTTTCTTCAGTGCCAGGTTAGTCGCCCTCGATTCCAGGAGTCCGTAGAGGTTATGAACGTTGTAGTCCGTGATGTTACCGAAATGCACGGAGGTCGCGGGGATCGTCAAGTTGTTAATCGGCCGCATGATGCCAGAATTGTTGATGCTGTATGGGGGATTGTCAAGGGTCGAGGATGGATATGGAGGCGATGTGATGAAGTTGGATATCTCGTTCATGTCGATCCAGAGGCCGTCGAATGGCAAGGTGTCGTGGAATCTTCCTATCTCGTCGGACCAGAAGCTTTCGCTCGTCGGGTGAAGGAAGTCGGGGAAGTAGACGGGGCCCGGCCAGACGACTCCCATATAAGGGACACCTCCCCGTTTGATGAAGATGTCCTCCTCCATCCCTCTAATGAAGGTTCCATACGTCTTGTTCACGCTAATACCTGTCCACCAAAAGAGCATTGGCATTTTCTTAATCTGTAGCTCAGATCATGGAGCTTGTGGTTAGTAAACTTGAAACCTGAAGAAGAATGCGTGCCCAGTTCTTGATCTGTGAATCTATTATGGAAGGTATCAGCTGTTAACCGAGGAAGAAAGAAAAAATCTTTCCCGTGATCAATTGTCTCCCTTGCTTGAGTATAAAAGAAAAATGCTCGGCTCGAGATAAGTTATTGAGGGCGGGTTTTTATAGGTAAGTGGCAAGTGTGATTGGACGGGTTGCGGACGGTGAAGATAATGAAACATAGAATACAAGAGAACCGGTGCACTGTTGCTTATAAGATTAGTGTTTTTATGTGGATATAAGTCTAGTGTCTTATAGATTTGGCCAATGGATGTGTCCATTTTGTTACCTGGATCCACAATAAGAACGTATTTCTGGCCATTTCTGTGGAGGGCACTGACGAACTGTCTCATCTTATCCTCGGGGAAGTTGATGGGGTCGAGGGTGAAGTCCTTGTAGGCATCCATATGGTCGATGTCGGTCCACATGACTTCGAGTGGAATACGGGCTTTTGCATATCCTGAGACCACGCCTTCAAGGTCCGCAACATTCTTATAGCCATAGCGGCATTGGTGGAAACCTATGTCAGATCATGGAAAAAAACTGTTATCATCAGCTGAACCCATCAAGCAAACCATCCGATTCTTGCTTCCGACCTGTTCTTTAATCTGTTAATTTGTTGACTTCACATTCCATTTAATTCATTGCACACCATTGATCATCTGTGTGAGTGGCTGTTTGGTTTAGTTGCTCGATCTGGTAAGGAGTGCAAGAAAACCAGTCCGAGAAAACCGGCTCTCCTAGAATTCCTTATGTTTTGGTTCTGTTTTTAGAATGAAACACAATTTGATTAATTTTTTAGTGTATCCAACTCAGTTAATCGGTTCAAGTCTATTTGGTTTTCTTTTTCTTTCCACTTTTTGAAATAAAACAATTCGGTTCGGCTCCGTCTTGTACTGCTTTCATACGTTAAATTCTTCGAAAAATAAAAGGTTTGCTTCGAAAAATTATTTAGGTTAAGTTACTTTTTATTTCAAAAAATAAAAAATAAAATTGGTTAACCAATTAATTGAACTGGTTTAAAGTAATATGATTTTTTCCTCCTAAATCAGTTATTGTTCGGACATAGTACATTGAACCTAATTGAACAGAACCGGTCTTTGCACAACCCGCAATCTTGTTCTGAAAACATCGCAAATATCTGTCTGGAGAAAGTATTGTGTGTAACGGGTATATCACGTGATAGTGTTGAAATAGTGTCACAAACTAATAAATTTCAACTGTTTCAAGATTTTTTAAATAAAACCATCAAAAATCTTAAAAATTACTAAATTCTATTAATTTGTGACACTATATTAATACTAACGTGAGTATACTAGTTACAAACAAGACTTTCTCCCGTGTTCTCCTGTGTCTTGCGCTAAATGTACTTATTTCTTTCGAATAAGTTCATTTTCCATTATTGACAGAGGCTCTCAAAGGAACATCAAATATTTTTCCAAGGCAAAGAAGCGGAGCAGGGAAACTACTCACCAAAGGACCAATATGGCATGGGAGTTGGGCGTCCGATAAGCTCCGTGTACTGCTGCATTACTTGCTCTGGTGATGGACCCCCGAAGAAATATAAATCGATTACCCCACCGATGACTTTGTACGTAATTCGGTCCCCGGTATAGATTATGTCCATGCCATTGCTATTTAGCAGCAGGACACCGTGAGCACTGCCCGCCTTAACTCTACCATCAGAGGAAGCAGACCGGACATCTATATAGAACGGGTGAGATCCATAGAGGTTAAGATCGAGTTTGGCGCTAGCAATATCAGCATTCCACAGCGTGAGTGTCTGATCGTGCTGCAGCCTGATCGATCTCTTCGTGTGCTCCCCAAGGCCGTAGAGGAAGGACCGACCCTCGGGGAGGGATGAGGAGAGTTGGATGTACTGGTCCTTGAAGATGAGGAATGTCCCAGAATCGGATTCCGTGGGCAGTGTGTCAAATAGGATTTCGCCAGACGAGTGCCGGGACACGGAGAAGCTGAAGGGAGTCGTGTTCCGGAGGGTAAAGAGGAGGTCCAAGGTGGTATCGAAGATGGAAACTGAGTCGCGGCTGAATGAGGATTGATGGAGTGTGTCCGAGACGGTCCGGTGAGTTGGCCTTTGAATGATGTCTTCTGGCACTTCCCATCGTTGCTTGTCCCTGTCCGTTAAATGTATCCTCAGGCGTCCACCCAATTCAAATCTGTATCATGACAACATTAGAGTTGTTACGATTTCTTATGCCATTGTGTATTGTGGATCTAGCGCATTGTTCAATGTTCCACATTTCTCACATTGGATCTTGTAAGCTGTAACCTGTCCAAGTATACTTGTAATTTCACTGGACAGCAGGGGAGTATGAAGTGAAGATTGTCCAGTAGGGAAATTCCTATAATATTCTCAGGCTACCAGACTCCCTACTTTTAAAATGTATCTACGAACAGTTTGAACTGGAAGTGCTAAGCTTGGCCAGATTACCACCTAACATTTGCGATAGGGGTATAATGGTCAGAGGCTGGTTGTGTACGAAATGAACAAATTCAAAGGTTGACTGTCGGACAGCACATGCTTATCCATTCCACAGAAAAATTCTAAGTATCTTCTTCCACAACCGTGAGCCAATAAACTTGCAGAGAGAAGAGACATAATTGAATCCAATGAAATTTGATATCACCACTTGAGGTTAAGTTTTTGGGTTCACCTTGGTGGGAGTTTCAAGATGGTATTAAAGCAAGTTACAATTTGACCTGGACTGCGTGATCGTAGAACTAGTAGTGAGTGTGTTCGAGTACGGAAGAGAAAATTAGACCCGCGATTAATTGTCCCACTCGTTGGAGCCTCATGGGCAGTCGTCATTGAGTGTGCATGTTTCAGAATGTGGCAAAATACGAGTCTTGCTGTAATGTGAGTGCGGATGTTAAGAGATATGATCATCTAACATCAGAAAGCCCACGAGAAAATAATAGCCCTGGTCGGTTCAAAGTTTCGAACTTGGACACGAGCTAATTAAACTCTTGTAGGCTGGTAGAAATTTTTAATAGAGGCAGTAATGTTCAGTCAGAATGATATTGAGTAGAGAGAAGATCGTACCCGGCGGCGAGGTGAAGGTTCTGAATGTCTGGTCCAAAGACGGAAGTTCCTTTTATGAGGCGAAGATCGGCGTGCAATGACTTGGATACAGACCCTCCCGTGTCTGCTGTCGACGCAAAAGCCACAGATTCAATTCGATAGCCGTACCCGACAACTCCTCCTCCATTTGCAGTATCGGAGATGCAGCAGCCTAAGCCGGAAGAGGAGGCAAAGATGAGGAGATCAAGAATGATGATGACAAGCTGCATCTGATTGTAAAACCGATTGCAAGTGGGCAAGGAATTTGGTCTTTCCTTTGCCCTTCTCCTCCGCCAATGGTTGGTTCTTCTGATTAAGAAAAGAAATATGTGGGACTCGATCCCCAGCTTAGATGGATTTAGTTTCAGCGTCAACTGGGACTCCACTTTGGACGAAGGCGAGCAATCTGTGCCTTAAAAGCTTCGGTCCCCACGCCTGCCTTTGAATAATCATTGGGTCTTTTTATATGCGTCTATTTGTCTCCTTCCGTTGCTGTCTCCATTTTCCAATTACTTTTTCCCGTTCTCATTTTGGGCATCAATCGTGGTAGGTGAACCTTGTATAAGGGTTTTCAAATCTTTATGGTGTACATCTTGCGTTTTCGGGTGGACCAATTACAAGACTTTAGAGTCAAAAGATTTAAGGTAGTATTGAGCTAATAGAAGAATATTGAGCTGATCTTGAAAACGAGAAGAATAATGGATAGATACTCAACATGGACAAGGGTTGAGCACCGGAATCGCAAGTTTTCAAGATCATTAAGTCAAAGAAGTTTGGGAATGAATTATCTCAGTTCTAGAAGTAGTTTAAATCTTGCAACCACCAATTTATTGCTCTCAGAGGGTTATTTTCATTATAAAAGAGGAGAAATTCAATATTGTAGTCACTTCATTAAGACTAATACTATTGTGGGTTTCCTCTTTATTCTGAAGATAAATATTTGAACTTCTCAAGTTTATCGTGTTGTATTCAAAACAATTAGACTTATCACTCGTCATTCTCATTCTCCAATTTTGGAAGTGTGGCATCCACAACACATACCTTTGGTTCTTACTTTTGCATTGGTAACGAGTCTAGAATTCATCTATGTTTTTAGAGTTCTTTAGTTCAAATCTAATGTTGATTTAGGGTCTCATCACATTTGTCAGTGAGAATCGCATCACTTGGTATTAGAGCTCAACTCTAAGAAAGGTTTGCTTAACATTGAATTTCTTTAGTTGTTCTTTCATTTTTCTCTGTAAATTGTAGTTCAAGTTCTTGCTACTAGAAAAATAAAGAAAGAGAGACAACATAAAGAAAAATAATATAAAAAAAAGAATAAAGGAGAAAAAAAGGAGAATATATAGTGGTGACTCAGCCACTTTCGCTATGTAATGCTTAGGCTTTTGCATCGAATAGTAAACATTTCTGATGAACCGAACAATTAGTACCAACACTAGCCTTGTTAACGCAGTAGTACTAAAAATCTACTATAGTTCAAGAAGCTATGTTGTAAAGGTTCAAGTTCAAGAGTCTCTTCTAGTAATATTTCTTAGGGCAAGATTCAAATATGCAATCTTGACTTCACTAAACTGCATAGCAGTGACTTTTGAATTCAGTAGACCACCACATTTGTTTATTGGTCTTCGAGTTATTATCTTTTTATCTTGCAGTCATCAAGTTTCCTTGTTTATTATCTGCAAATCAAGTCTGTTCAATATGATTTCAAATCATTTTCATTAGGACTTCCAGTAGGGTTTACTCTTTTCAATCATTTCCATTTGGGTCTTCTATAAGAGTCAAGCTCTTCGTGGTTTATTTTGTTGCTTCTTTATTTGTCACAGGAAACTAGATTTTTTTTAAAGTTCTTTCAAGAACGAAGAGACTAGGAGTGGAAAAAGGCAAGAGTGAGTGGGACCATAAGGGGGCGAATTGTGTGTAAACATGAGTGTAAATGTTCTATTCTTAAGCGAAACATATGGAGGAGTATTTTGTGAGGTTATTCTCTAACTTCGGTAGGCACACCATGTCTCGAAACCAAAGGGAGGTTTCAGGTTTCAGAAGGGGAAGTTCAACAACTGGCCGACTTCAGACTTTTCTTTAAGGCACTTGAAGAGAAAATTGAGAGCTTGGAGCAACGGTTTGACGAGATCCAAGACTAGATAAATAGAGTTGAGGTTGGAATACAAAGAGGGTGACAAGGAGTTCATGAGATCCAACCTAGGAGGCGAGTTCCACCTCGTCAAGAACATGATGAGTAAGAGGATGATGTATTAGAGGATGAATATGAAGGCCTTGGTATGAATGGGACATATTTAGGCACGGAAATGGGTTTAGAAAAGTTAGAACATGGTATACAATAACTTAGGAAATATAAAAAATGAAGATTCCCTAGAGTAGCTTCTCTTTGCAAAACAAATTGGATCAAAATTTAAATATTAAAAATCACAAACTGGAAAAGCATGCCCCAGTCGTCAGAACATTATTCCGCATCAAATCCAACATCTTAAAATGAGGAGTTCCGTAATTGGAATTCAAAACACCTTGAATCACCGCCTGACAGACTTTCAAAGGGGTAAGGGCCAAGAGGCAATACGCCAGGTTAACATGCCCCAAAAAGGGGGTCAGTTTAAATATGCTTTAATGTCTGCCCTTGCCAAGGCAACTCTACATCCTGTACGACCACCCATTGGTTTTAACCGTCTACAACGCCATTAATTTGGTTAAAATACTCAAAAAGGTTCATCCCTTGAATGAGGACTCTTCAGAAGGCCTTCTGAACTATTTGAAATAGGAATTTCGCTCAATACCTTGTCATCTATATCCGACAAATTTCAGGCTAGTATAGAAGAGTTTCCATAGAAGGGCGACCGTTCCCTGTGAGAGAATCATGTCTATCAGTGGGCGAATCACTTATTTTCTATTTCACTCTCTCTTTCTTTTCTCTTTTTTTTTTTTTTTTCACACGACGCTAAGCATTCCGTTCTCATGGCGATCAATGCAGCAATAATCGACCAGTGGATCCCGTGCCAGTTGGTCCAAGGCATTAGGTGATGAAGCCCATCGGGTCTATCTCGAATCAACTAGCCGCAACGCCACAAGTACATATCCAAGTATGAACATCGGTATTTAACGCCTCGGTGACACTCTCTATTCTTTCCACTCTTTTTTTTTAATCGCACGACGCTAAGCATCCCGTTCTCCTAGTGATCCATGTAGTAAGAATCGACTAGTGGCTCCCATCCTAGTTGGTCCAAGGCACTAGGTGATGAAGCACCCCTCGGGTCTATCTCAAATCAACCAGTGGTAACACCACAAGTACATATCCAAATACGAACATTGGTACTCAATGCCTTGGCGGTGCTCACTTTTTTCTTTCTTTCTTTTTCTTTTAGTTGCTCGCTTGTTCTTTTTTTTTTTGGCTACTTTTTCACTTTGCAATTAGTCTGTCAATTTTCACTCTTACCCCACAGAGAATGGTCGCACCATCTGATTGGGAAGCTTTTGGTCACTTAGCTTCCATCTGTCTCTTATAGAGGACTTGTTCTTGTGCAAAATTCTTATGTCAAATTGCTCTTTCGATCTTCTTCTGAGTCGAAATACAAGGGGTGAATTAATTTTCATTATTTTCCTTAAAACTTAAGGGCAGCCTGTCTTCCAGCTTTTTCCTTGGGATCGTATAGGAGTGTGTCATTGCCCAGCAAATGGGTTTTCTTCATTATGCATTGGAGAAGAATTATTTTTTTCTCATTTTTTGATTTATTTATTTTTTTTGTGGTAGCATATTGCCCCTTTATTGATTGTCATGGTGTTGACTTTGGGTCTTTTGAACATGTACTTCACACTTTGACTCTTCTTATTGTGCATCCCTGCAATGAATGTAGAAGCTTGATGAGTAATCACAATTATCTCCATGGATCAATTAAAAAAATGGAGAGAGCATGCGAGGTAAGTAGGAGAGAAAGCTGGAACCATGAAGAGGGAAGCCTTTTTTCTTGAAAGCATTAGCATTATCACTGGATTGGGGAATTCTCTCCATTTGAATCAGTGAGGGACATCAATCCGTTGAATGACTTGTTATGGAAGGTTGACCATTTGGGGCGTTGAGTCGTGCTCTTGAGTCCACACTGCTGGTGTGCCAAGTCAGCGCTACTTGTGTTTATAGTATCCCCATTTGCCATAGCATGCTTGAGTTGATCGTTCCTTTCATTTAGAATCATTAGCCAGCACAGAGTGCAACTAAATTTGCTCTTAATACTATTAGTCTTGCATTCTAATCAGAGTTCACAATGAGTAGGACTTGTACAAGGCAGAAATCTGTTGATCATACCTGCAAGAAAAAAGAAAAGAAAAGAAATGAACAATCGGGAGACTGAATCTGATGCATGAGAAAAATCGCTAGTGAGTTGCCATTCTTATCGATGTGAAGAGTCTTGACTAGTATCGCGAGACATGCTCAGTTGTGACATATAGTCAAGATCCTTTTCGAATGTCCTTAAGTCATTTGACTCATGTACTGAGCTTATCGAGCACTTCCAAGACTTGTCCCTTAGTTTTTTTCACGAAAATTAGTGACAAAACATTTTGAGCAAAAGAAAAGAAAGAAAAGAAAAAAAATTGAACCATTTTTCAATTTTCTTTTAAATTTCTCTAGGGAAGCACTCAATTGAACCATTTGCTTGTCACATTTGCAACTTCTTCACGGGCATGGGCGAGCTCCTCACGAACTTGGTTCCCATCCTTCTTCATGAAGATCATATCATGCAACTGTGCTTCACCCTGAGGCTTCCAATTTGAGGATCATCTTTTGGCTGGCATTGATAAGCTACTTCAAATCGTTGGAAGACTTGCAGTCAAATGTTCCTTGGGTTTCATATACTTCTCTCAATCCACTAAGAATTGACAAATATGATCTCAAGAACTCCTGTATACCTTTTTTCGCCCACAGGATCATCACGAGCATCCATTGGGCACTTCCTGCAAATGGCCCCTATTTGAAGTGACTGATCGATGCTTGCTTAACATATGTTGTTGAGTTATGTCACGAAACAAGAAAGTTCCAAATGTCCAAAACAGAAATCAATTGCTAGGCTGCCTCGCCCTTATGAGTTTTCAGTTTTAAACTGGTCAGTTTCAAGAGATCTTGGATAATAACATCCTCACCATAAAGTTCTAATTTCTTAGCCCCATGAAGAACCTGAAATCGTTAGTCATGATAGGATTCAACCTGATAACTCTTTGACTCTAATGGGTTCCCTCAAATGTTTTACACTCTTCCGATACCAAAGTTGCGTCAATTCAATCGTTCACTAATGTGATGCAATTCATATTAGCTAAGGCTTTGAGCAAACTCCTATCAACTGACATCTTTGCTTGAGCACCTGAGACTTTTGATTTGAGGGCAAACAAATTTGGACTCCATTCCCGTTTAGACGGATGAGCAAATGTCCTGAGGATGAATGGCAACTCTACTAGGTTTTATTTTGGAGGAACATGATGCATGTGATCACTAAAATCACTCCACTAGTAGTCATATATACAACTCCCAAAATCTCCCCAAAAAAATACATCAAAAGCATAAATACAGAAAGGTCCATCTGTCCAAGAATGTGCTAACTAAAGGGTCATCGATCTAAAACTTGTGGAACCCGAAAGTATAAAAGAGAGGACCCACTAGCCTAGAGCAAGCTAACCTAGGCGTCCAAAATACATTAAAATCAAAATACAAAAAAAGAGCCCATCTGTGAAAATTAAAAGTACAAAAGAGATGTTCATCAATCCTAGGATTGACTAACTATCGAAATCGTAAATACAATCCGAAAACAAAGCTAAACCTAAGCGCTTATAAAATTATAATCGGAACGGATGGTTGAAGGCTTGATGCTATGCATGTGGGCTGGGGTCTAAGGGTAAGTTCTAAAGGTCCCCGATCCGCAGTGTCCTCTACTCCCACTCTCAAGGTACTTCAGGCTTTCAGATTGAGTAGAGGTGTTTCAGAGCCGTTTCCGATGGAAGTTCCCATGACAGGCATACTCCTACTAGCCCCCTCCTAGGGAAGTTCCTATGATCCGGGTTCGATCGTTATTTAAGGTATGCAGTGTCATGTATAATATGCACAAGTGCCCACCAATCAAATAAGCATTTATATACATCACAATATGAATAAAGAACATAAATAAAACAAGTATAGAAAACATAATCAAAATGGGCCCGAACCCTCTTACTTAAAATGTCCCTAGTGGAGTTGCTAAGCTGTCGCACCTTGAAATTGAGTATCATTGTAGGTTGCCTCGTGACTTCATAGTCATCAATGAATATGTAAAAGGAGTCGCCACTAATCGTCTAAAGAACTAGTCCTAATGTCGATCAAAAACTTATTATTTATGTGAGAGAGCATGACACTAACCTCCTATGTTTTTATTAGTCAGTCTCGAACCAAAGTGGGGGTCCGAGGGTTTTGTTACTCTCGAAAGGCTCGCAAGCCAGTCAACATCCCCTAAATCGGTACCCTAGTGTTTCTAAAACTTGCCTCATTTTATTAAGTCCAATTCTTACTCTATTCAAAGTATGGATCGGTGAACTTGGCACATAACTCAATAGTCAAAATCACGATCGTATCTACATACACCAAACATCAATTAATTCAGGAAAAGACACAATTTATTCAACTTGGGGGAACGGCACGAACAATGCCAAAGTCCAATAGATCCTAAGTCAAGCATGTAAGATACAACTCAAGGTGGATTCACTTTGTAGTCCTGGACCCAAAATAAAAGATAAAAGGACAGACAAAAACAAGTGTGAGATAACCATTATGATGCATCGACAATTAATAAGCCTAAATCCAAAGCTTTGATGTTAAAACACCCTGCATGCCCGCACAAAATAGTCACGAATGTAGCAACAGATTGTGGGCTCAAAACTCATGTCTAAGCGCCTAACCATGACAGTAAAACAATCACTAAGCAATAACAACTTTTGACCGCCATGAAACACGAAACTTAATGGCTAAAACACCTTAAAAACTAGTGCAAAAGTATTGAAAATGCAGCAGTGAATGGCACACCTAAAACTCAAATTAAAAGCCTAAAAGTGGCATGAGAAACAAATATTAAACAATGGCCAAATTGCAACAACTTTGGACAGCCATGAAATTTGAAACTTAGCACCAAAACATCTTAAGAATCAACATTAAAACATCACAAATGTAGCAGCAAATGGCAAGTAAACTAATTCCCCGAAATGGCATCAAAACAAGGAGAAACAGGAAGCAAGGAACGAGCAGCAGCTATGAACCTTAATTGGCACAATTCTATGCCAAAAAAAAAATTGAAAAGAGGAAAAAACAAGAGCAAAGGGGCTGCTGCAATGAATGATAATAAGCAGCCCCATTTCACCACGAAAAACACATCAAAACAAGGGAAATTGTCAAGTGAGGAGCAGCCACAACTTCAGCCACTGAACAACCCATTTGCTCTCAAAATGTCATTGAAAATCAACAAAAATGCGGAGCAAGGAGCTGCTGCAGTGACCAGGTAATATGCAGCCCTATTCCCTAAAAAATGTATTGAAAATAAAGGAAAAACTCCAAGCAAGAGGCTGCTGCAACAATAGGTAACAAATAACTCTATTTTTGTAGAAAATGGCGTTGAAATCATGGCAAATAATCGCATAAGAACCAGCTACTTCCACATAAACAAAACAGCACTGTTCTTACATAAAATGGCATCAAAATCATGGCAAATAATCGTTTAAGAACCAGCTTCAACCCCAGAAACAAAACAGCTCATTATAATTGGCTGCCCAGCCAATGCAGCAAACAATGACCCATTTCAGCCTTTGGCAGCTCAGTTCCACAAGTTACAACACATTTATGACTGGTGTAACAAAACACATCAGTTTATAGCGGCTAAGCAGGGGCAATCCACAATAAAACAACTTGGACAACTTGCTAACAGCATCAAGAACAGCAACACAACACCTAAATAACAACTAACAAGAAATACAAGCCTAGATTGCAGATAAGAGCAGCTAACAAGGCTGAACTGCAGCAAGACAGCACTTAACACCAGTTCTTCAATAACAAAACAGTAGCCTACAACAATTATAGTTGTAAAACAGTCACTAGCAGCATCTATGCCGCTCAAACAGCAAAAGAAACTGCAGAAAACTGCACTCAACAGCCACTTTACAGCAACAAAACAGTTATTTACAGCTGCTATAACATTTGAACTGTGACTAGTAACATCTAGACTGCAAAAAGAGGCAGTTAACAAAAATAATAAACAGCATAACAACACCTAACATCCTCTATACTACACAAAACAACAATAGTAGCACCCAAACTGCAAGAAAAGAGGGGCACCAATGATTAACAACAATTACAGCCACAAAGGTGACATGTAACAGCAACAAGACAACAAAGTATTGCTGCAAAACAGCACACAACAGCTACTTTACAGCAATGAAATAGTGTTTAATAGTAATTTCGACACACAAGCAACGACTAACAGCCTCTAAACTGTCATAAAGAGGGTTGATGGCAGTAGATAAATAACAGAAAGCTAAATACTGCAGCAAACAGCAAAGAAACTTCACAGGCCACGACATCTTTCAACGGGGAAGTCGAGGAGCTAAAGGAGACCTCACCTAACTTACCGGGAAGCAGGACGGAGGAGAACAGGTCTGGGCTTGCACCAGAAGATGTCGGGTTGGCAACTTGGCGTCTAGGCCTTGATCCAAATGATAAGGCATTTCGACAAACACCTTGCAGGCAAGAGTTCTCTCCCTAGGAGCATGAACTGAGGCACCAAAAATGAAGGTGCTCTGTTGTGGTTGCTGTTTGGAGGACTGGGGATGAAGGAGATGTTAGAAAAATGGCACAAATGATATGATTAAAAAGTGTGAATGGGAAATTGTTTCTTATAAAATCCGAAGAAATTATATGGGATTAAAATCTCATATGAATACGGGTTAAGATCATATGTTCATGGACTGTCAATGGGTCCGTTGAATTGCAATTTGGTGCAACTTCTAATCACTCGTTACCTCCCTTAAATTGTTCAATGATATGTTGTATTTCAATTCATTGAAATGAACTTATGGCAAATCATGGAAGCTGATGAACAATAAAGGTGGCAATGATTGATTGCCAAATTCCTCTTGAGGTTGCTGGCATCTCCTATTATATAAATAGGGGAAAGACTGATGGAGGAGAGTGCAAAAAAATGGAGGAAATTCTTCGTTTATTCATAAATCGACTTTGTGCCATTTGACCGACAGTTATCATCTTCTCTATAAAATTAGTTTTACGAAATATTCCTCCCTCTATTTTGTCATGCATTGTTTTCTATGGTGTTTAGCTTCTATTTTGGTTTTCCTTGGAGTTTCAAATTCGGTGCTACTTACAGCTCTATAGTCATTGTATCCTGGGAGACTGACGTCCACGTGTCCTCAGCATGACCGAGAGACGGCGAATAAGTCTTAAGGAAACTGCGACTGCCTTAGACCTCAACGATCAATAATATTTTCATACTATTATATTCTTTCCCTTTAATATATGGTAAAGTCTTTCTAGCATGATTTTGCACCCAAAGAAAGAATCAAAATTATTTCTACTTATATTATTCATCCTTTAATTGTGGTCATTCAGATTATTTTATTATACTAAGACTTTACAATTTTAAGACTTACC
Source organism: Lagerstroemia speciosa (assembly GCA_037672795.1). Classification (NCBI taxonomy): domain Eukaryota; kingdom Viridiplantae; phylum Streptophyta; class Magnoliopsida; order Myrtales; family Lythraceae; genus Lagerstroemia; species Lagerstroemia speciosa. Next base: position 341,624 of record CM075291.1, on the reverse strand, counting down.
TGCTTGTCCTTTTGATCTTAGATGGCTACCGATAGCACTACAACCGTGGTTGTTGCGAGTGATGCTACCACTGCTGTGGCTAGGGGCTCGGGCCTGGGCTCGAGCTCTGCCCTAGTCATGCCTCTCGAAGGCACAAGCTCTATGCCTGCTGTGGTTCTTGTTAACCACAGCAAGAAACCTGATAAGTTCAATGGGTTGAACTTCAAAAGGTGGCAATAGAAGATACTCTTTTACTTGACCATCCTGAACCTTGCTCGGTACTTGATTGAGGAGGCTCCCAAGCTTCTTGAGGGACAATCAAATGTCTAGGCCACTCAAGCTGTTGATGCCTGGAACCGTTTTGATTTTATGCGTAGAAATTACATTTTGAATGGGCTGCACAATTCACTGTACAATGTGTACTATACACTAAAGACAGCTAAGACACTATGGAATTCCCTGGACCGCAAATATAGGACAAAGGATGCCGACACAAAGAAGTTTGTCATCGGACGGTTCCTTGACTATGAAATGGTGGGTTCCAAAATAGTGGTCAGTCAAGTGCAAGAAATTCAGGCAATCTTGCATGAGATTCATGCTGAAGGCATGGTACTGAGTGAAACTTTTCAAGTGGCTTGTATCATGGAGAAGTTGTCACCCGGATGGAAGGATTTCAAGAACTACCTTAAGCACAAGCGAAAGGAGATGACATTGGAGGACCTAATTGTTAGACTTCAAATTGAAGAAGATAACGGAGGGTTTGAATGGCTCATCCCTACCCGTGCTAAGGTAAACGTGATGGAACATGGGCAAGGCTCAAAACCCAAGAAAAATAATGCCAAGACTGGGCCTAAAGCAGGAGTTTCCAAGCCAAAATTTCAAGGAAAATACTTTAACTATAGCAAGAAGGGCCACGGGTTTGCTGATTGCCGGCTTGCCAAGAAGAAGAAGCCAAAGACAAACATGGTTGATGCCATATCCCAGGACATATCCAACATCAACCTTTCTACCATGGTTTCAGAAGTAAATCTGGTAGGGTCAAATCCAAAGGAGTGGTGGATTGACGTTGGAGCTACTCGACATGTTTTCTCTAGTAGGGATCTATTCACAACCTTTGAGTTGGTCAATGGAGAGAAGATCTTCATGGGAAACTCGGCTCTTCTGCGGTTAAAGTTCAAGGGAAGGTGTTACTGAAAATGAGCTCTAGAAAATTACTGACTTTGAACAGCGTGTTGTACGTGCTAGAAGTCCGGAAGAATATGGTATCGGGCTCATTGTTGAACAAAAATGGTTTCAAAATGGTGTTTGAGTCAGACAAAGTAATTTTGTCTAAATCTGGAATGTATGTGGGGGAAGGGCTATTTGAGTGATAGGTTGTTTAAGCTCAATGTAATCACAGTTATCAATAAAATTGATAATGCTTCTGCTTACTTGCTTAAGTCTTCCAATTTGTGGCATGGTAGACTAAGACATGTTAATTATGATTCAATGAGAAAATTAATTAACATGGAACACATACCCAAATTCCAAATCGACTCAGATCACAAATGTGAAATTTGTCTTGAGGCAAAATTAATGAGGTCACAATTTCAATCAATTGAAAGAAACATTGAACCACTTGAGTTAATTCATAGTGACATTTGTGACTTGAAATTGGTGCAAACAAGAGGTGGTAATAAATATTTTATTACCTTTATTGACGATAGTATGAAATACAACTGTGTGCATTTACTTAAGAGCAAACATGAAGCCTTGAGTAAATTTATTGTCTACAAAAATGAAGTTGAGAATTAACTTAATAAGAGAATAAAGAGATTGAGAAGTGATAGAGGCGGCGAGTATGAAACACCTTTTGGTGATTTTTGTGCACAACATGGAATTCTCGATGAAGTAATTGTGCCCTACTCAGCTCAATCAAACGGTGTTGCTGAACGAAAGAATCACACATTAAAAGAATCACACATTGAAAGAAATGATGAATGCAATGCTTTTAAGTTCAGGGTTACCCCATAACATGTGGGGGGAGCTATATTGACAAGTAACTACCTTTTGAATAAGGTACCTCGAAAGAAAGAGGAAAACACCTCATATGAATTATGGCATGGTAGGAGGCCATCCTATAAACACTTGTGAGTGTGGGGTGTCTTGCAAAAGTGGCTATTCCAACACCCAAAAAAGTAAAGATAGGTTCAGAAATGGTGGATTGTATCTTTATAGGTTATGCACATAATAGTAGTGCATATCGATTCCTTGTGTATGAATAAAAAATCCAGGATATACACAGGAATACGATAATAGAATCAAGGAATGCATCTTCTTTGAAGATGCATTTCAATGTAGATTCAATGAGGGATCAAGCTCATCAAGGCAAACTTTTGAAACTATGAATGAAGAAAATCATGATTCGGAATACGGTCCTAATCATGAAGGTGAACTAAGAAGCAGTAAGCGGGCAAGAGTATAAAAGTCATTCAGGGATTATTTTCTAGCTTATTTGTTAGAAAAGGAACCACAAACTTATGAAGAAGCAATGACTTCTTCTAATGGACCTCTTTGGAAGGAGCTAATAAACAATGAAATTGATTCTATTTTACAGAATCATGCTTGGGAGTTAGTGAATCTTCCTCTAAGCTGTAAACCTTTGGGATCCAAGTGGATCTTTAAAAGAAAAGTGAGAGCAAACGGCTCCATTGATAAGTATAAGGCCCGACTTGTAATTAAAGGGTACAAGCAACGAGAAGGCCATGATTACTTTGATACTTATTCTCCAGTGACAAGAATAAATTCCACTATGATGATACTTGTAATTGTGGCATTACGCAATTTAGAGGTACATCAAATGGATATGAAAACAGCTTTCTTAAATGGTGCCTTGGATGAAGAAATTTACTAGAACAGCCCGAGGGTTTTGTAGTTCCAGGAAACGAAAAGAAAGTCTGTAAATTGATGACATCATTGTATGGATTAAAACAAGCACCAAAACAATTGCATGAAAAGTTTGACAATACAATGATTTCCAATGGATTTAAGATCAATGAGTGTGACAAATGTGTATACATAAAAGAAATAGAAAATGGTTATGTCAGTTTACATTTGTATGTGGATGATATCCTCATTGTTGGTAGTAATGAGAGAATCATTAAACCTACCAAAAATATGTTGAATTCAAGATTTGACATTAAAGACATGAGTCTTGCTGATGTGATTTTAGGGATTAAAATCACAAGAACATCAGAAGGACTAGTTTTAGACTAGTCGCATTATGTGGATAAACTTCTTGATAAATTTAACAAGAATGATTTCTGGTGTTGGTAGAACGTCAAAGACATGAGTCTTGCTGATGTGATTTTAGGGATTAAAATCACAAGAACATCAGAAGGACTAGTTTTAGACTAGTCGCATTATGTGGATAAACTTCTTGATAAATTTAACAAGAATGATTTCTGGTGTTGGTAGAACGTCATTAGATACAAATCTCCATCTATCGAATAATGGAGGGGAGAGTATTTCACAGATGGAATACTCAAGGGTCATCGGGAGCCTAATGTATCTAATGAGTTGTGCTAGACCAGACATTACCTACATGGTAGGTAGGTTGAATAGATATATGAGTAATCTGAGTGCCGACCATGGGAAGGCAATAGTAAGAGTACTAAGTCACTTAAGATATACTCAGAATTATGGTTTGTATTACACCAGATACCCAACGGTTATTTGAAGGGTATAGTGATGCGAACTGGATATATGATATAAAAGATGTGAAATTTACTAGCGGATATGTATTTACATTAACTGGAGTAGTTATATCGTGAAAATCCTCGAAACAAACTATGATAGCCCAATCTGCAATGGAATCTAGATTTATCGCATTAGATAAATGTGGAGAAGAAGTTTAATGGCTATGCCATTTCCTTGTGGATATTCCAAAATGGGAAAAACCGGTGCCACTAATTTGCATTCATTGCAATAGTTAGTTGGTTATTGGAAAGGCACAAAGTAATATGTATAATGGTAAGTCCAGAGATATTTGTCGTAGACACAATACCATTAAATAACGACTCTCAACTGGAGTTATCTTTATTGATTATGTGAAGTCAAAGGATAATCTGGCGGATCCACTAATCCAAGGGTTAAATAGAGAGTTAGTTGAGAAGATGCCAAAAGGAATGGGACTTAAGCTCGTTAGAGAAAAAGTTTTATGAAGGAAAACCCAACCTAGTTGACTAGAGATCCCAAGATCTAGGCTCAAAGAAACAACCTACTGATAAGGCTTAATAAGGTCACTATGGAGGATTAATCCTCAACCAACCCTAGACATGAAACAGTGATATTAAAGGGATAAGATTTGCAGTTAGATGCTTTAATAATTTATAAAGGAGTAAGTAGAATACTCTAGAGTGTATAAATCACTTATGTGAGAGAGAAGTGGGACCTCTTCGAAGGAGAATTAAGGGCTTAATTCTTTAATACTCTCACAGAATCAGGCCAGTGTTCATAGTCAAAAGAACACAACTATGCGAATTGAACATAAGTTTAGTAGATTCCTGTGTGAGGTATAAGATCATTTACATAAGAAAACATGATAGTTTAAGGACATTTTGTCCACTAGACAGCTAGAAAAGTTAGTGTATTTTCACAAGGGAATGTTCAAAGGTGGAGACACCTACCTATCCTATGCAAGATTCACTCGTTGAACACTATTGGCACGAATGGTATGATTAAAATGTGTGAATGGGAAATTGTTTCTCATGAAATCCGAAGAAATTATATGGGATTAAAATCTCATATGAATACGGGTTAAGATCATATGCTCATGGAGTGTCAATGGTTCCGTTGAATTGCAATTTTGTGCAACTTGTAATCACCCGTTACCTCCCTTCAATTGTTCCATGATATGCTGTAATTCAATTCATTGAAATGAATTTGTGGCAAATCATGGAAGTTGATGAACATTGAAGGTGGCAATGATTGATTGCCAAATTCCTCTTGAGGTTGCTGGCATCTCCTATTATATAAATAGGGGAAAGATCGATGGAGGAAAGTGCAAAAAAAATAGTGCAAAAAAATGGAAATTCTTCCTTTATTCATAAATCAACTTTGTGCCATTTGACTGACAGTCTTCGTCTTCTTTATAAAATTAGTTTTACAAAATATTCCGCTCTCTATTTGTCGTGCATTGTTTTCAATGGTGTTTAGCTTGTATTTCAGTTCACCTTGGAGCTTAAAGTTCAGTACTGCTTACAGTTTTGCAGTTGTTGTATCTTGGGAGACTGACGTCCCCGTGTCCTCAGCATGACCGAGAGGGGGTAAATAAGTCTTAAGGAAATTGTGACCGCCAAAGGCCTCGACGATTAGTAACATTTTCATACTATTATATTCTTTCTCTTTAATCAATTATTCTTTTCATACGATAAAATCTTTTGGCACGATTTTGTGCCTAAAGAAAGAATCAAAATTATTGGTACTTATATTATTCATCCTTTAATTGCACCCATCGAGATTATTTTATTATACTCGGACTTTACAAGAGAATGGGTCCCGGATCAAGCAGGGGATCGGGTGGTAGAAGCCAAGAGAAGTGCCACTATCAAAATCACCGGCAGCCTAGGAATGGGTGAAACAGGTAACCAGGGCTTCTAGCCATGATGATTCGAGATGGCTTTGTGGCAGTAGCAAGTTCACGAGCTCGGGGCGGCAGTTGTTAGCAGCAAAGATCGGAGAAGAAGAGAAAGCGATGGAGCCGAATGGGGAGACCAAACAGAGAAGTTGGAGGATTCAGAGCTCAGTGCCCACCAGATCCAAAGGATGTCCTCCCCTCCTTGGTGCTTCAGAATCGGTCTTAAAAAGGGAGCCGGAGACAGGTCGGCGGGAAACTTGGTTGTCAGGTTGAGGAAGAGGCCAAGAATTGGCAGTGCAGAGGTTGCGAGTGGCGGAGCAGTGGTGGGACCGTCAGCTAAGCAGGAGCAATGGCAATGCCAAGCTTTTCACCGCAGAACAAGGGAGGCATACTAGAGAGAAAACAGGTTCTCCCGTCCTTTTCCTCTTTATTTCCCTTTTTTTTAATCTATTGTACTCTTTTCTTCTTTCTTGGGGTAAGACTGCAAAAATCAATGGGTATAAATAAATAAAGCAGTAGAAGGATGTGAAATGGTTAGGGTCAAAATCAGATGACAATCTAAATTGAAATTCGAAGTTCCGGATATGTTAAATCAGAGATGATTTAATGCCCTCATGACGAGATCGAATTTAGTCTAATTTCACCACATTTGAGAAGTTAAGTTCGACCTTGATCATCATAATTGTCTGTTTATACGAGCCTAACCCTTTTCTTTTTCAAAATTAAATCTGAATTCTTTCTGGACCAAAATAAGGTGTCTGCGCAATTCATGTCATTATGCATAAAATAGGGAGTATCAAGATGATCATCAAGAGATCCACAAAAATTCAAAAAATCATCCATAAACAAAATAATAAAATTTTCTATTTAGTCAGAAAATAGTCATTATACACTTTTCAAACGTGGACGACGCATTACATGTAGGCATATAAACGTCATGATATTTTGATTTTCTAATGCAAAGTCAATTTGATTATACCCAAAATAACTATTGAGGAAACAAAGTCTTTTTCTTGTTGAATAATTTGATATGCTATTATTTGTTCAAAGAGAGTAAGGTGTCGAGATAAACAATAAAAACTCAGAGATCCTAATTGAATGTGCTTGCTATGGATCATCTATCTTCTTTGCTCGTTTTGGCGGCATTGCATGGCCCTATTAGTTATCATCCAGGGTGTCGAAGTCTTTGACCAATGCATTTATATTTTGCAGATGTCAGACTTGTAAATATTCCAACTTGGGGTTAGCCTCAGGGATTATAGGCACGCATGAGGACTAACTTGGGACTTTGATCGTGTTTGGATTTTTGGAGTCTCCATTAACCGTTTAAGGATTAGTCCTAAGGTCCATTAGAAACATGTTATTCACCTAGAGTAGTATGATACTAACCACCTAGATTTTTATTTATCGATCTTGAACCAAAATTGATTATGAGGGTCTTGTTATATTCAAAAGGCTCGCAAGCCAATTGACAAGCTAGATATCAGTATCCATCCCTAATGTCTAGGTTGTTTGTTTGCCTGCACATTTTAATTGGTCCAATTGTTACCCTATTCGAGGTTCAAAGTTGTTAGCTAGGCCAGTTTGGGCCGGTTCTGGTCCGGGTTGAGCCGGTTTGTGAACAGGCTGGGCCGAGCCCAAACCAAATTGGGAGCCAAACGGGCTTGTTTGAGCCCAAGTGAACTGGCCCGAAATAGCATGTAAAGGGGCCGGTCAAGGTCTGGGCCAAACCGGCAAAATTTCTTTTCCTTTTTTTTTTGAACTTTTTGTGTATTATTTATGATTTTATGTACGATTTTAAAATAAAAATGAAACATTTCATTATTAGGATTCGAACCTAGGTCTCCTACTTGAAAGTAAAAAATCTTAACTACCTGAACTAATCATATTTTTCTTATATTTTTATATTCAATATTATATAACTAATTTGATTGAGGTATGTTTGATTTATACCATTTTCAAATAAACTTGAATTATTTATTTTTAAATAAAATTAAAAGATATAGGCATTTCGATTTAAAAAACCACCCGTTGGATGGAAGGTTAGGCATTGACCCGCTACCAATCTCTTCATTATATTTTTTATGGTGTAATAAATGAAATTACAAGGTAATATTACAAGATTATGTTGTAGGAATATCATCATCTTCATCCTCTTCATGTATCCAATTATTAATAATATCCACAGTGCATTGGTCTGCTCGATTCCAATCTACAAACACATCTCCAATGTGGTCAGCGCCTATCTTAACCGCCGCTCGTCAAGCATCCTTGCTGATAAGCTGAATGCGCTCTTTGAGGCAACGGTTGAGACAGGTGTAGATAAGAAATCCCGAGCCATAATTGGTAGTTCAGGATAAGAACTGGACTGCTCCTTCCACCAATGTAGAATATGGAATGAAACTTCTAGATCGTATCTAAGCCATGTTGTTGCTAGGTAGAATCCAAGTTCATTGAATGGAGGATAATCTTCATCTGTGTTGAACTCGGATGCTTCCATATGAAAGAAAGGGTCGTCTTCATAGTACAGTGATGTGTTGTGGATGTTGGTGGTTGACCTGTCATTCTCTTGAACTTGGACTCTTTTGCTTATCAGGTATTCGGAATTGTAGATGGTAAATGTTCTTTGCAAAATAATCTCAAATTCTCTCAAATAATTTAAAATTTCAGTATCTATAATATGACTAGAATCATAAGCATATAACACATTATAAATTGATCAAATTGTACGTTCTAAACCATGGATTTTGGCTCGAGGATCTAATGTAAAAGCAACAAAATAAAGAAATGAAATATGGTCATAACGCATAACGTTTTTTAAGTTTATCAATCATATAGACACATATTTTCAAAATATGGATTACTCATATAGCGTGGAATCATTTTTAATAATTTTGCAAGTATGGAATAAGTTGATGGATTTTCAGGAAGCAAAATGCCATTCCGTTGTGATTTTAAAATTAGTTAGAAATTCAACAAATGGTTCAACTTATTCAAGAGTAAAATAATCAAGTTCTAAATTATTCATATTTGCAAATTCAAGTAACTGTTGTTGATAAAGAACTATGCTAGCAAGCATATCACAAGTGGAGTTTCATCTTATAACACATTCCGTTTTAAATTTTCTAAAACTAATCCATTTGCTTCACAAAGTTATTTAAATTCCTGGTACCTTGGACCAGAAGTTCCAATAAAATTAATTATTTCTTGGATAGGTATTAAAATAGTTTCCTCAATATTTCTCATACCATCTTGAATGCACAAGTTTAAGATATGACATGCACAACGATTATGAAAAAAATTTTCATCTAAAATTGGATTCATTGATTGTCTATGTGATGTAATAGTAGCAGTATTATTGCTTGTGTTATAAAAAGAAATACAAAATACTTTATTCGAAATTTGAACATCACGACAAATGCTATTAATAATACGTATGATATGTGCAGTATTATGTGGAAATTCAAATCTTTTAAAACCAATTATACGTTTTTGTAAAATCCAATTTGAATCGATCTAATGACATGTTACACATATATAATAATCATGAGTTAAAGCTTTCCAATTATCCACGTGTTAAGCCAAATTTACAATTACTTGATGCAAAAATCGCGCATAACATTTCTTTTGATTCTCCATATAATCTCATTGCTTCGTCTCTAGCTTGGTGCCTAGAAACTTTTTTCCATTGAGATTGTAGGTAAGTTACAAGTGCATGAAAAGAGGGTTGTTCTATTTCAGTGAATGCTAAATACCTATCAACTATCCAATTCACAAGCTTAGATTTAGCTACATTTGTATTATATCATTGTGCAGTCATATTACCCATACTAGTATTAACACTAAGATGAGTTTGCCTAACATTTTGACCGTATTGAGGGTGTTTACTAGCTACTAAACAATGTACCTAGTCCATTACCAACTTTATGAGTATAATATTTCTTACACACTTTACATGTGTTTTCTTTTGCGTGATTATATTTAAAAATTTCTCATACAGTAGATCTTCTTTTATGTGATGATGTTTCAACAATTGATATTTGTATTGGCACTTCCGGAACCAATGGTGGATTATTTGCATTTGCTTCGGAAGATGAACCAACAAATGACCTATTTTCCATATCTATAAAATGTGACTATAATTTATAAAAATATTATGTAAAAATAAATGAGTAAGGGATAGAAATATGCAAAACAAATGATAATTCAATGTTGCCGATGCAAACTCAGAGGATGAATTGCGTTGTTGATGATAATGATTCCGAGGATGAATCGATCTTTTAGCTGAAAACTCTGATCAAGAATCGTGCTCGTCAATCACGATCAAGAAACCGGAAGACTTGAAAGAGTAGAGTAGTGTAGAGTAGAATTGAGAGATGAGTAAAGGATTGGGATGAGTTAGATTGGTGGATATGTGAGGTATTTATAGTATTTTAGGATGTAATATGAAAAATATCAAAGAAGAAGAAAAAAATGGTCGTTGCCCAACAACGATCATGTGACCGTTCTGCACCTTTTGGCCAGAGGCACCGGTTCATAACATATTTTAGAAGGTTCGAGGAACCTTGCCAATTAAAAAAAGATTTGAAAGATGGTGTTCACCGCCATATGGCTGACCAGTGATTACTAGCAATTCCCAATCGATCAAAGATCTAAAGACTGATATGCATAGGTCTTCTGCTGTCCTAAGGCATGCTCCTTTGAGCCTATGCTTGCTCGATCAATGGAAAGATCTTTGTGCCCAGTTGGTCGAGCTTCCTTCTGGACTACTTGGGTAAGCCAACAGTCAATTGACCGTTGGCATCGGGGTGGGGATTTTTTTTTACAGAACGTTTCGAACAGGTCCAGGTCACGGTACCGGGTTCACCACTGTTCCAGGCCCAAAATGGGCTGGTTCGGTTCCAGTTCATCCTACCAATTTCTTCTACCCAAACTGTAACCAGACCTAAGCCTATTTAGTGCGGGTCGATCCTGATTCGTAATCGGTCTGGACCGGTTCTGGGTTAAGGCAGGCCAAACCGGCCCGATTAACAACACTAAGCCCAAGATAAAGACCAATAATCGAGGTAGGCGCCCTAACATGCCACTACATGACCTAGCCTATGTGCAGAAAAGTAAAAGGGTTCCACTATTATTGAGGTTATAGGCATTTATCATCTCTCTCCCTCACCATAACCACCCCTTATAATTATGCACTCGAGTACAATGATTTTCCAGAACCCTAGAAATAGGCGGCAAACAACCAAAATGCTTGATGGATTAACCTAACTTTACCTAAAAGAGGTTGAGCTTGCTCAGACTGTTCTGCGGGATCAATAAGAGAAAGGTTCTACAAGGCAGGTTGGTGACAGATGCTCGGCCCTTAACGGAAAATAGAGTCGCAGCAGTAACCTCTATTCGAGAGCAGTCGCCGGAAGGTGTGGTGAGGGAAGTTGACCGTCTGTGATGGTGGTGGAGGCAACCGTGTTGGAGCTCGGTTGCTCGATGGTGGTCTCAGTGAGCTTGGATGTCATCGATGAAGCTTGGGAGGCTATAGGCAGTAGTGATGGAGAAGTCCGAGCAGTGGCTATGCGTGGCAGGAGCTTGGGTGTTAAGTGGTGGTTGAGTGACGGCGATTGAAGCCGACGGGGGCACCGTGGTGTGAGGTGCTTGGCATCGAGCTCTCCCCTAGGCAGCTTCTCTTCTCAGGTTTCGACTGCCAAAAATGCCATTTCATGTTAAAATCCTAAACTTTATTTTGTAATTTTTAATTTACTCAAATAAGACTTTATTGGAAGAAGAAATTTAGAAAAAGACCCTTTACTTTGTCCTATATTATATTTCAAGCCTACCTGGTTTCTATCAACTCCTTTGACTCCCTAGGGGCTCGAAAATTATTCTTTCCTAAACTTGTACTCAACCTTTTGACATTGTGTTCTATTTGTCCGTCAATATTTAAGAAGTTGAGATTTAAATGATACTAATTGTGTCCAATATAGACCTATTAATAATTAGTTATAATTTTTCAAATAAAACTGGTGAGATAAATGAATTTGATATATTCGATCAATTTTACTTAAAAAATCATATCTCATCCTTTGGATCAATATCAGGGCCATGATATGTCAAATCAAAGATAATTCAATTTCTTCAAGATGGCTCTAAATTTGCTCCATAATGAATCTAATTGGATCCTCAATTTTATTATCAAATATTATATTATGCTGGTATGGCATGTTTGCTCAATTTTTTTGTGACTCGGTTCAAGTACTTTTCGGACCACAATGAGGTGTCAACAGCAGATATCTTTTATATCCTTTGATGGATTTGCTCCTCTGTATGATATCCTTGGTGTTTTGTAGCATTTTTATCATAACACAGGCCTTAAGTTCAACCTGAATAAATCTAAACTCTTTCTTGGAGGCATTGCTCCCTGGTGTCTGCCCCTTTGGAGTCTTCAAGGTTTAAATGTGGCTCCTTACCTAACATTATTTGGGTGTCCATTTTATTTCTAGACAACTATAAGATAAAAATTGTGTTGTGCTCATTAATTGTATCATTGCTAGAATGAGTTAGACAATGAGGTATTTAATTTTTGCTGGTGATTTCGAGCTTATTTCCTCTATCATCTCTCACATGCTGAACTTTTGGTGATTGGTTTTTTTTTTCTTGCAATGTGTATTATGAAATTTGAGAGTTTGTGCATGAGTTTTTTTGTGGCATGGCACTGGTATTTATGCCCCTAGTATATAGGTTAGCTAGACTCAGGTTTGTCAGCCTCGTAGTAATGTTGGCCTTGGACTACATTATGTTTGGAAGTGGTGCTGCATTCCAACCCTTAAAAAAATGTGGTTATTTTTTAAAATCAAGTTCTCTTTAGGTGCCCTGAGTGCATCACTATTTAGTTAGGGTTGTTGTCTCCTAAAGTTCCTGATGATCATTCTTGGTGTTAGAGGAAGATTTTAAAATTGAGGGAGTTGGTTCATGACTTTTTAAATATGTCGTTGGTTTGGCTTCGACGATGTCCTTTTGGCACGATGATTGATTGCCTGTGGGTCCTTTATTTTCTTTCCGTGCTCGGTGGGTTTTCGTGATTCCCTTCCACCAAGGCAACGACTATAGTTGGTTTGGAGCTGAAACCAAATGGGTGGCATTGGCCTCAAAGCCCTAATCTACCGACTTCTATCATATTGAGTCCTGCTGCTACTTTACCTATTCGAGATAGGGGCGGGGTGGTTTGGATTCCTTCCGGTTCTGGTCTGTTTCCATCTAGGAGCGCATGGGAGCAGATGTTGAAAAAGTAATTTGCAATTTACTTCATGGTGAAGTATTCATCCCACTTAAGAAGAAAAGTTCGAATTGAACTCTTCATAATTACTCATAGAGAAGTAATTCTAGAAGATCATAGATAATTCAAATTCAATTTGAATTCTAATACATCAAGATAAGATGGACTAGGATAATGTTAGAGATAAAGATAGAGATTGAGGCAGCAATGTAAAGCAACTGCTTATTCACCGGCCAATCCACCTCTATATATAGAGGGACATGCATGTAAGATAGATAGAAATGCATATTATTAGATTGGAGAGAGACATGCAAGTGCATGCATGAAAATCAAAGAGGCAGCACTTGCATAACTTGCATGTATGAATTATCAAGATATGAGTATGAGAGATTTAGAAATGCATTTTCTTTGAGTGGTGTATATATGTATTTTTCATATTAGCAATATAAAGCTCCTTTTACATCCTATTACCTCCATATCTTCCAAATCACACCACCAATTTCCCGTGAGCACCCATAAAATTCCAACATCTTGGTATCAGAGCAAGGTTCCCCGTCAATTAAGCTCCAACAACGATTGGCCTTCAGCTACACCCAACAAGGTATTACGATTTTCGCTGGGGAGAAATATGAAATGTGGAGCATTTTAATGAAGACGTTATTCATCTCCCAAGACCTTTGGGATATTGTGGAGAATGGATACGAAATAGCAAGTGCGAGCCTGGAGGAAATAGCAACACGGTCACACACAAAGATAAGTAGCATAAAGAAAATAAAATGAAAGATGCAAAAGCATTGTCTTTCATTCATCAGGGGGTAAGCAAATCTATCCTTCCTTGAATTATGGGTGCAATTACATCAAAAAATGCATGGGAGATATTGAAAAAGCACTGTGGAGGCTATGAAGCAGTAATCTCCATCAAGTTACAGAACTTATGGAGAGATTTTGATAACTTAGCAATGAAGGAAAATGAAGATATTCAAGAATTTTGTCCAAAGTTTCTGTAATAATTAATCAAATTCGAAGCTATGGAGATACCAGAGGACAAGAAGATTGTTCAAAAAATTCTAAGGAGGTTGCTAGCCAGATTTGAGCATATGGTCGCTGCCATCGAGTTATCAAAAGATTTATCAATACTCTCCATGGATGAGTTGATGAGTTCTCTCAAGATGAGCGAGAAGAGAATAAGCAATTTTCAAGACAAAGATTGGAGCAAGCCTTCCATTCAAAGGCAAGTATCAACAAGCAAAAATATAAAAATGATGATAGTCAAGCTGGGAAAGAAATAGCCCTACACAAAGGTACACCTCACAAGGTAGAGGAAATCAAAACAGAGGACATGGAAGACGAACAAGTTATCAGCGAACAAATTTCAACAATTATGAAGATTCAACATGTAGAATTTGTAGAAAGCAAGGCCATCGACAAATGATTGTCGATTCAAGTACAAGAGATGCAAAAATCCAACTCATTCAGAAAGAGGCTGTTGTATAAAGAAAAGCCAGAAGCATCATGAAGCAAAATGTACAGAAGGAAATGATGATGGTAAAAATATATTTATAGCTGTCTCAATGCTTAGTAGGATCCAGAAAATATTTGGTACGTAAACAGCGGTTGCATTAATCATATGACAGGAAACAAAGACATGTTCATGAAGTTGGATGAGAATTTTATATTAGAAGTCAAGCTTGGCGATGGAAAGCAACATAAGATAGCTAGAAAAGGATCAATAGCTATCAAAACCAAGGTAGGTAATTCTAAAGTTATTGAGAATGTTTTCTTGGCGCCTAGTTTAGCAGCAAATTTATTAAGTGTTAGTCAGTTAGTACACCAAGGATACAAGCTTAATTTTGATAATGGTTTTGTGATCATTACTGATAAGAAGAATAATATGAAGATAGCCACAATCAAGATGAGTTTGAATAGAGTTTTTCCTTTAAGCTTTTTCCTTAAGCATGTCATTGAATGAGAATTTAGCATTTAAGGGTATAAAGGACGATGAGTTGTATTTGTGGCACTTAAGATATGGGCACTTGAATTACAAAAGTATGCAGTTGTTGAAGAATAAAAATATGGTAGTTGGTTTACCACAAATTTTATCTCAAGATAAAGTTTGTGAATGATGTATGTATGGGAAAATGCATAGACTTCCATTCCCTAAGATATCATGGAGAGAAAGAGCTCCATTAGAGTGTACATTTGTGGTCCCACGAGAACATCATCACTTGGAGGAAGCAGGTACTTTATATTATTTATTGATGATTATACAAGGATGATGTGGATTTATCCCCTCAAAGAAAAGTCAGAAACTTTCTCCACATTATCAAATTCAAAGCCTTAACAAAAAGGTAAAGTGGCAAGAAGCTGAAAATTCTCAGAACAGATCGTGGTGGTGAATTTACATCGATTGAATTGTAAAATTATTGCAAGGAGTAAGGAACCAGAGACTACTTACAGTTTGCTATACACCTCAGCAAAATGGTGTAGCGAAATAAAGAATTGCACAATTGTGGAAATGGCACACAGCATGATGAAAGGTAAAGGTTTACCAATGATATTGGGTTGAAGTAGTTGTAACTACAATTTATATTCTGAATAAATCTCCTACAAAGTCGGTTATGAATAAACCTTTATCAAGCATGGCATGCAAGGAAACCTCAAGTGGATTTCCTCAAGATTTGGATGCATTGCATACTCGTAAACTCCATCACAACAAAGAGAGAAGTTTGATGAAAAAGGCGAGAAATATATATTTTGGCTACAGTGATGAGTCAAAGGGATATTGCCTCTACAATCCACATACCAGAAGTTTGTGATTGCTCGTGATATAATCTTCAA